>CM042149.1:96680723-96693223 GCA_023376005.1 Doryteuthis pealeii | reverse complement strand
CCTCACCCACCAACCTTGTGTCACATGAACACATGGAGGTCTTTACACTTTCCTTCCAGTTTAGCTTCGAGGGGTTGGTTTAACTTAGTCAGTAGTGCTTTCGCCTAGGTTCATACCAGCTCATGCCAACTCAACGAATGAGTAGCACAGTTTGGATTTGTCTAGTAAAGTAGGGAGCTGATGGAAGGCGTAGTGATCCATCTAAGATCTCCATCTAGCGCTAATGAAAAGGGGATAGACTCCTTTGCTGCCTGGCTGATACTGAAAATAGGCCACTTCACCAACTTAACTTGCATATCAAGGATTCAAGAGTTTCTCTACTAAAAGATCTCTTCTATTAGGACATTTCACTCATACAATTCGGTATAAGCTCTTGTAGCTCATGTCATGCTGGTATTCTCTTCTGTTAAGTTTACTCAGGCAATAAAATATTCTTGGTATTACTTTGTCATGAATTGTTTTCACATTTATTCCACACAAAGAAACGATACCAACTCTAATAACTTTATTAAAAAATCAGTCGCAAAAAAAGAAAAATGTTTTTTTCATAGACCTATCTGATTCAGATGTGCAAGACTAAAGAGAGAAGAATTTTAAATGACTTGACATTTCAGAATTACTTTATTAAATCCAGAATTTGGATGATTAAAAATGACATTCAGTAAAAATTAATGAACTCTTCCCCGCCCACATCCTTACAAAATTATCATTCACTTAAAAATTAGACTGAAAAAATACTTTAATTTTGAGTGCGCTAAGAAATCTCTGGACCTAGTCTCTAGTTGTTGCCTGCTCAGTCCAACGAGAGAGAGAGAGAGAGAGAGAGAGAGAGAAGAGAGAGAGAGAAGAGGGGGAGAGGAGAGAGGGAGAGAGAGAGAGAGAGAGAGCGAAAGAGAAAGAGAGATAGAGAGAGAGGGAACGAGAGAGAGAGAGAGAGAGAGAGAGAGAGAGAGAGAAAGAGAAAGAGAGAGAAAGAGAGAAAGAGAGAAAGAGAGAGAGAGAGAGAGAGAGAAAGAGAGGATTTCGGTGTATTAATGTTCTTAGAGGCGTTGCTTGTAGTGCAATCTAACTGGCCAAAAAGGGGTCATGGAACTTGCCCACCATTGTGTCAGTTGAGTGAGCAGTCACTCAGTGCATTGTTTGGTTGTGTGTTGTCCTATTTTTTTTTTTTTCTTGATGAAATTAGATCAGATAACGTTATGATTTGTGACCCACAAATCATAACGTTATCTGATCTAATTTAATCTAAGGAAAGATACACTGCCTAACCCAAAGAACATAAGAAAAAAATAACACTACAAATAGATACTCTGAAACAATTGTTGCTGTCCCCAGAGTGAAAATCCCGATATTTTGAAGTAACAAAGAGAATAACACTAAATCATCCGTAAATGAAAAAGAACAATCATTAGTAATAATTTTTAGATATACAAAATTCCCGAAAAAAAAATGTTGCGAAAAATCGTGTATTTTTAAACATACATTTTTAGATTAGATACATATTGATTCCTGACAAAAATATCGTGTTCAATCTGCCAACTTCCAGACATTTAAAATTTACTATTAAATGTCTAACTGAATAACCGGCTAATTGAATCAGAGAAAATATTTTTTGTATAAACTTTTTAAAAAAAGTATTGTTTTTTATGATTATGAAGAGAGAAAATAAGCTACAAAATTTTTTTGAGTTTTAAGAAAATAACTATTAAATTTTCAAATAACATTTTCCGGTGTTGAAATCTATATTTTTTGTAGTGAAGTGGGTCCGAACTTCCCCGACTCCATGCGTCTTCGATGCTTACTCAGCACCGATTAAGTCGCCATCTGTCATTCCGTTGCTACGCATGAGCGGGTAGGGGCCGTTTTATGACCCTCAGTAATTTGAATATGTGAGCCGTTAGATCAATAAAAAGCGAAAAGAAGGCAGTGAAACTTTGCGTTTGCGGCGAGTTGAACGCCAGATTTTGCGTTTGCAGCGAGTCAGACGCCAGATTTAATTCAATTTTATTATTTATTTTTATGTGGTCTTGTGAAATTGAATTTTCTAGAAATGTAAAAATGAATGATTGGAATTTTTTTTATATTCTAATGACCAAAGGTTGACCCCTCCCTACAATCATAATTGATAAAAAAAAATGTTTTTTTCAATTTTTTAAGCTATTCATTATCATGTATTTTGGCAACAAGTTTTGTTAAAAACTACGGAAAATTCCTTTATGATTTTCAAGTATAAGTTTAGCACGCCTTCTACCCTCTTGACTAGGGGGGGGGGACCACAAAAGAAAAAAAAACCCCAAAAAACAAAACAAGAAAGAAACAAAAATGCAATAAAACCTTCTAAACGAACAAAACTCACAATAAACAATCACTACAATAATCCCCCTGAGGACGACCAGTGACATGGTTGAATACACTTGGGTAAAAAATATAGGACACTTTCTATACCATTACGGAAAATAACAAGATTTGTGTGCGTGTGAAGAAAATAGCAAATTAGGAAAAATCCGACAAAGTGTGATGAAAAGTTATGTGTTATAATTTGTGACCCTTATATTCACCATTCTAGATAAGATAAAGTTTCACACACTGGCCTCATTTTTTCCTCTCCCACCCCCAACCACTAAGAAGGGGTTCACTTGGCCGATATATAATTTTGTGAATTTAGCTGTAACTGTCCAGTAATTCTTTATCAAATAAGGAAATAATTGAAACTTCCTTATTTGGATGGGGAAATTAAGATTAAGATTTCATTTTTATATAATTTTTTAAAGTTTTAAACCATAATTCAATCGAGGCCACCGATTCAATTCTACCCCCCACAACTGCCCCTAACCCAACTCTGATTTTTCTTCTTTGCATAAAAGTTCCACGTATATTTTTTTCGTCATAACCCATTTATTTATTTTTACATAAAGAGATATTAGGGCTTTTTTTCTTTTCGATTTCTAAAGAATTAGGAAACCGTAAAGGATAGATACAGCCCCCCACCTTTTTTTTTATAGAATAGCTCACTTGGAAAATGCTTTCTGTAATGTACTATATATATATATTTTTGCTTTAAAATTTTAACATTGCCTAAACGTTAACATTTGAAAGACACTTAGAATTATCTGCGACCAGTTACCCGAAATTCCGTCGTATATTTAATAGCAAAAAAAATAGGTAATTTTGACTATTAATTACACCCGTCTATTTTGAGAGATAAAAAAATTGTATTTTTCTTATGGTTAAGGGGAGAGGTAAATTTGTTTTGTAAAACATGGATTTTTCGACAAATTAGGTTAGTAACCCTAATTTGGCCGTTTCTTCACTGTCATTGAACAGTTATGTACCGGTCAGCAGCGCACTCATGTGTAAACACAGGGGTGCGCTGCTGACCGGTATATTTGTGAGAGATAGCAACTGGAAATCTCGACCAGAGACTTGAAAAAAAAATCTCCAATTTGTATAGAGGAGAAAAAGTTTCAGAATATCGAGATCAACTAAAAGTGCACCATAAAATCCCCCGTACAAAGATCTTTTTTTTTTTTGGATATAAATATTTCTTACATTTTTGGAAAGATAATTTAACGACGGAACATATGTAAAAAAAAACTAAATCGCAACTAATTTGGTTTTGGTAATAGGGCATCTTAAACATTGAAACTTAAATCTCGTAAATAAGAAAAGATATGTATATTTTTTCTTTTTTTTTCTCTAAATCTTTAGATATATTTTCTAAATAATTTTATATTAAAAGTTCCTATTGTCTACTTGTTTATTTTTTTTTCAGGTATTTTTAGAAATTTATAAAATGTAAAATAAATACTTCTGTTTAGCGGATATCAAAATCGTATTTATTAATCAAAGAAAATATTGTATAAAAAATATCTAGCTAAAAATAATGACATAACATATTTCGGTTTTTATTTTTTTTAAATTTGAAAATAATGTTTGAATTACAAATTGTCGTCATTCTTATTAATGGATGGATCTAACGGAAATAATATCTGCTTTGGTTTTTGAGGAAAACTCTTGTAGTTATTGTTGTTGTAGCGCTGGGTCGTTGAGGTACATAAGTTAAATCGTGAGACATCAAGAAAATGATAAATTGGTTATTTGTTTTTGCTTCAGAAAAGAAATTATACGTACGATCCTCCACACAAAGAAATAGTGCACACGTCAAGATGCGATAACTATGTCAACAAAGATTAAGAATTTACGGGAATTTACTTTTAAATGCAAAAAATTAGGTTTTATGTAAGAGAAATTTGTTTTTCTTTTTTATAACACATAAACTTGGAATTGTTCTTTAAAAAGAATGAACTAAAACATTAAAAAGTTAATTTTCCATTTTTTATTGACGTTTTAAAATATTTTTAACAATTATGCGCACATTTCCAAAGTCCGTGTTTTGCACACCCTACATCAAAGTATACTTTTTAAAGAAAAACTCGATTGGAAATGTACCCCCCCCCCCTTTTAAGCAGAAAAAATATCGATGTATAATTTTTTCTTTTATATGATAATAGCCAATTAAATAATTATCGAAATGAGTAAAAAAGAAATATCCCAAAAATTAATTATTTATTATTTTTTTACATTTTATTTTTCGATTTTCGGTACTTATTTTCTCATAGAAAAGCCACCGTAAATTCTTTTGTTTCTATTCATAACTTTGGTCTTTTATCTCTTTTATTTATACTGTAATTAGAAAAATATAAGACCAACTCGAAAAAATGTTACGGCCCCAACATAAGGGGGGGGTCAAAATTAAGTGACCTGAAAAAAATGAGAAAGTTTTGAAATAAAATGAATAATGCATTATAAAGATCATTCATTGATAAATAAAACACTGAAAATTTCATTAAAATCCGATAATTCCCTGATTTTTGGTAAATTATTTTCTGTAGGGGTGGGGTGGGGGGCTAAAGTCATTTTGTCAAAAACGCAGTTTAGCCTCATTTTGGGTATACCTAGTATAAATACTCCTAAATCTATTGAAGTACCAGAGAGAATAAATTATGACATTAGTAGCAATTTTCTTTATTATTTTAGTTCTAAATATTCAGACTAATTTCAAATTTCAATGTTTATAACCAGGGCTGGATTACCCTGGCTTTGGTCCGTTTATCAAAACCATTCTCGTTCTCCCAATGACACTTTCACCAGAAAGATAAGGCCTAAAAAGTTTGGCTTCGTATTACCCTTACTGCGTTTTTAACTTGGACAAAATAAGCATGTTGTTAGTAGGGATGCTCAAAACACACTCTTTTCATACGCGCGCAAATTGTTAAAAAATATTTTAAAACGTCAATAAAAAATGGAAAATTGACTTTTTAATGTTTTCTTTTACGTTTAATATTAAGAACAATTCCAAGTTTATGTGTTAAAATTTTTTTTTTTAAATTCTGTTACATATAACCTAAATTTTTGCATTAAAAATTTAATTGCCGTAAATTCTTAATCTTTGTTGACATAGTTATCGCATCTTTACGCCAACAATTAGTACCAAGTAATTTTCTATGGAGTATCATACATGGAATAATTTAAAAAAATTATTTTTATTGTTGATTTCAAAAATAATTAATTTCTTCAAACAAACACTGTTTGTGCTCTGCAGATGTCATAGATTTGAACTTATTTGAACTATTCACAACAGTAGCAGCAACAACAACAGTTTCCCCCCCAAAAAGAATAGAATATCATGTTCCTACAAACTTCCATTTATAAAAATGACGACAATTTTTAATTTACACATTATTTTCAATATTTTTTTTTTAATAAGACTGTACTATATTATGTCATTACTTTTAGCTAATATTTTTATACAATATTTTCTTTAAGTAAATAAATACGATTTTGCTATACACTAAACAAAAGTATTTATTTTACATTTTATAAATTTTTTTAAAAAATCACTAAAAAATAAATAAATAAATAATGAAATAGCAAGAGAAACTTTTAATATAAAATTCCTTAGAAAATAATCTAACAATTTAGAAGAAAAAAAATTTTTTTTTCTTAATTACGAGACTTAAGTTCAAAGTTTAAGACGCCTTATTACCAAACCTAGTCTAGTATCGATTTATTATTTTTTTTTATACATATGTCCCGCCATTGAATTATCTTTCAAAAAATGTAAAATTTATTTTCATACAGAAAAAAAAAATTACCAAAATATTTGTACGGGGGGATGAAGGCGCGAAACAAAAACTAACGAAAAAGATTATTAGCTTTTTCAATTTATTTACAATAAAAGTTCGTCTTTTATTACTTCATATACAGAAAGTTTTATTAAGATCGGATAGTTACTTTATTTGATTTGATTTTTAGAAGAATTTCCTGTGATCCCCGCAGTAGCAGGTGCGCTAAAATGAGTATATCTATGTTAGAACATCAAGGAAAGAGGAAAACCACTGAGATTTCCGTTCCCCGGATTTACCACAGCATAGAATTAAAAAAAAAATCCTGACCTCCTACCAGGACGGAATTAACACAATGTCTTTTTTTTTTTACGTGGGGATATTTTTATGGGGCATCCAGCGAGAATCGAACTCTCTAATACTGGATCTGCGAAACTAGGTTGTTAACCATTACAACACGACGGGATAGAGCATATGTACTACTGAAGCGAGTACTTTACCTTGGAGCAAATAGGGCAACAGAAAAGAGTTCCGACAAATGTGATAAATTTTATTCTAAATATTCTAAATATCTTTGCGTTTAAAAAAATCTGCAGACTTTATATGTGGTGGGGGTACCATAATCTTCCAAATGCACCAGAATCGTTATATGCACAGTAATCTTCTAAAGGTTTAGATCCTTTAAAGGACCCTGATTATATAACTTACCCCCCACTGACACAGGAGACCAATTAAAAGTTTTGGTATAAAATTTACAATAATACAATTTTTCTTAATTGGCTTGAAATAAATTTTTCGATAATAGAAAGTTTACATTACTTACTCATATTATTCATTATTATATCTTCTCTTCTTTTCTTTTTTTTCGTCCAAATTTTCTGGTTTGTTTAAAATCTTGCAATCTTTTAAGTTGTGACCCTGGCAAACAACGCCTACCAAACTTTTATATGCGGAGATGTAATCAGCTGACTTTCTGGTCACACGTTATATATCTTCAATTTTTTTAAATTTTCCACGAACATAATCATCATCACTACATCACCAAGACAAAATCCTAGCTGAGCCAGAGAGTCCGCCTTCTCACCCCTCTCTCCTCCCTTTTCATATACGAACTTCACTTTGATGTGAGAAAGGAACTAGAAGACGAGAGAAACAACTTTTATCGTCATTCGTCACACACAGCAAACAAATTTAAAGAATTAAGTAACTCCCTATTTAAACCCTCTTTCTCCTATAATTACCCTTTCCAACTTAGCAAAGAAGAGAACCTTATTATTCTACAGCAGCAACCACTGCTACAATATGTCCGAGTACAGGGAATATTAAAAACAAACATATCAACAAAGTTTAACAATACAAAAAAATGAAAATGAATAAATAAAATCGACAGCAATTTTTTCAAGGACGAAGAAGAAAAAAAACAAAAAAAAACAATTAAAAAATTCATTCATTTATATTGAATTACGCACTACAATACTTTTATACATGTCATTCCCATAAAGACAACAGCAATAAATAATATTTCTAACATGAAAGAAAAAAGGCGACTCGTCGTGGTGTAATAGTTAGCAAGCTAGTTTCGCAGATCCATTATTACTGAAAAGCAGGTTCGATCCTCACTGGATGACCCATACTTGTGACATTAGTTCACATCCTACTTGTGGTGAACGGGTTGGGTAAATACTTGCACCACTGAACACATAGATCAGTCCTGTCTGACAGGATATGCACTTTCCAAACCAGGATACAGCACCCATTCTCTAAGAAATTCAATCAAATTTATGATAAAGACTTTTTCTTCAAAGGTAAAATATAAATATATTATCGGTAGTTTCTTTTGAAAATGGTTCCGGTCGAAAGGACCAAAAGTTCTTTTTTTTTTTTCTTTTTTTTTCTTTTTTTTTACCGTTGATTAGTTCTTATAAAAGTATGATTATTTTTTTTTGTTATTTGTTGTACCAAATCTCTCTCTCTCTCCCCTCTCTCTCTCTCTTTCTCTCTCATATATATAATTATATATATATATATATATATATATATATAATATATATATATATATGATGGTACGCAACACACAAGACACTTATTGCTTACACTACAGAGGCTGTGGTGAGCAAGTCTCATAACCCCTTTTGACCAATTATCAGCACCCCGAACACATTACCCCGAAATTTCTTTTCTCTTCTCTCGGCAACACTGGTGTCGATGCCCAGAGCACAACGTGATGTTGCCATCTTGTAGCAGCTTCAACTAACACCCTAACGCAGGGCCGGCGCATACTACATCCGAACCCCCAGATCGAGGGGCCTAAGCTTGTTTGGGAGCCCAAGAAAGACAGGTTTCATATATTTTCTATTAATACTGCTTTATGACATGCAGTGGAGTGGGGGCCATATATAATCATATAATAGATTCACGACCGTATCATAGATTTGCAGTAGTCATGAAACCCTAGCCCCATCCCTGCATTGACTCAAGGCGAACTCTCGACCTGACCATTTATGAAACCCCTCACGTAGCACAGCTAGCTAGCATACACGGCTGTTCTAAAATTTGATGCTCATTCGTAGATATAACTCCACTCAATAGTCCTGATCACATAAATGTGCAACACAATTTCATAAACGTCCTACCAACTACATCAAATGCAGCATAAAAATGATATTGAACAAATCCAGTAAACAGCACTTTATGAAATAGCGGCCACTAACTTTGTGATACTATACATTCAGCACCATGCAAATCAGGTGCAGGATGCATTTGGAGGCATGCATCTGGTGGGTCATGGTGTAGTATAATATATATATAATATATATTATATATATATATATATATATATATATATATATATATATATAATCCAAAAGTCCAGAGAAGAAATCTTCCTTACGACATAGGAGTTTTTTTAAACAACCTGTCGCAGTTTGAGAGCTCAATGTGTGCTCTTTTTGTTAGAGTCACAGAGCTCATTTATAAGTAAAGAAATAACAAAAGACAAAGAGATTTTGCATTATAGCCTATTTCGGGGAGCTTAGACTCGTGTTTAATTCTCCCAGCTCATCAGATGCGAATGATGAATTCTTTATTACTTTTAAGGCATTTGAAAACAGATTTATTTTTTTTGTTTTGTTTTTGTTTATATTGTCCTGTCTGCTCAGCTGTAGGTAATAAAAAAGGTATTTGACTACTTGTTAGTAATTTGTGAGGAATTTCTGTTAAATCAATCTATTCCAGATTTTATATATATATATATATATTATATATATATATATATATATATTATTATATATATGTACATAGATGAGAGGTAGGAATCATATGAGCTGGGAAGATATTTGATATCCCACGGAGTCGGGATGTCTAGAGATTGTTTTAATTGTGTTAATCTAATTTGATGGACTTTGCCTTTTCCATTGTACATTTTATTATATATAATATATAATATATATATATATATATATATATATATATTATATATATAGTAAGTTAGTTTTTGAGTCAGTTGAAAGTTTAATTACGTTTTTGAGTTTTTCGGAGTTTGGAGACAGACAGCCCCTTCGTAGCAGGAAGACAATCTAAGCAGGGTTTTGACCGGACAGAGAGGGGTTTCCCCCTCTCTGTCGACAGAGATAATGATTAGAAATCAGAGAGTAGCAGATAATAGAGAATGAAGCAAGTACATTGCCTTTCTCTGCCCATTTTGAATGTTCACCTCACTTGACTGTGTTTGTTGTTCTTCTTCTTTCTCTCTTTATAATGTCTGTTGGTTGTTTACCTGTCGGGGACACGGGAGCCATTTGTTCGCGGACACAACGGGTCCTAAGTGAGATAACGGATGACACGGACGATTAACGGCCAGAGATAAAGTGTAGCGAATGCAAGAGTAATGCAGCAAAAGAAGTGCAATAGCCTCCCGGAGCCGCCGTAGGTGTTACAACTTCCCATCACACAAACCATCAAAATATGCGGTAATTTGAGGAAGTGCGTCCCGGTCTCCTGCCTCAAAAATTGCTACCCGGTGAATTATCAAAATAACAACCCAGCTCGTCGTAATTCTTGTTTATTATCATAATTTGTTGTAATTCTTATTTAGATATGAAGATGACTATTAGTTTGGAATAGACTGGATAGTATATAGATAGATAAAAAACAAAATAATATAGATAGATATGAACAAAGGAGATAGATATTTTCGACAAGTAAATGTATTAGGGGGGGGTCGCATCTTTTTTTGTCGTAATTCTTGTTTATTCAAACTAAAATAAGACATTAACAAACATGAATAAAAAATTTAGTATTTAAAGTAATATAGATAAATATGAACAAATTTGAGTAAGATAGATGAGTAGATAGATAGATAGATATGAAGATGGATAGTTTTTTGAATAGACTGAGCTGGGTCGTTATTATTATTAGCAATTTTGAGGCAGGAGACAGGACGCACTTCCTCATAAATTACCAAATATGCCAAACAGCAATGCTGGGCATTGCTTGAAAAATAAGAACAAACACATAAGCAATGTTCTCCAATGAACTCCTAACACATGGACACACCAGTGTTGACTGACCAGCAAAATTTACATTCATCAACTCGGACACTGGATGTCGTTAGAGAGAGAGAGAGAGAGAGAGAGAGAGAGAGAGAGAGAGAGAGAGAGAGAGAGAGAGAGAGAGAGAGAGAGAGAGAGAGTTAAGGTGTCCATGCTGTCGGTATATCTTGATGATGATGATGATAATGATGATATGTATATTATGTAACATAATTAACATTGTTTTAATTTTTTACGAAAACTCGGACACTGGATGTCGTCTGAGAGAGAGAGAGGATAGAGAGAGAGAGAGAGAGAGAGAGAGAGGAGAGAGAGAAGGTGTCCGTGCTGTCAGGTATATCTTGATGATGATGATTGATTGATTGATATTGTAATTTATGTAACATAATTAACATTGTTTTAATTTTTTTACGAACTTTTTATGGCTAGTTTTTCTTTATTTTATTTCATAAAAGGAAAATAAAATTGGTTAAAGACAAGGCTATCTTTATTTTTTGTCCTTGCCAGGCAGGCAGCTAGACCTTTTTTGACTGGAGGGGTAGAATGATACTTGACTCAGTGGGTTTATTTTTAAAATTGATTTTAATCTCAAAGGTTTTAAAATTTTGTAGATTTTACGTTGGTTTGTCAAAATGTATGTAGGAAAAATAAAGTTTCAATCAAGTTTAACTCAGTCGTTAGAGAATTCCCTTAGAACCACAAAGTTCCGGGTTCGATACCAGCCCTCGTTCAACCAGTGCATAAATTGGCACAGCTTGGATATGTGCGGGTAAAGTATGGAGCTGATGGTAGGTGTGGCTCACAACCTCAGACACAAAAACAATCTTCTTGGCTTAGTGGCTAGTGACAAGGGGATAGACCTCCTCGCTGACCGGCTGATACGACAATATGGCCACTCGGGAATTAGTTAATACAAATAGATTCAGCAATCTATGTTCTTAAAAAATACGTTCAATTACTGAAAATAGATAATTATGTGCCTGCAATAAAATTATACATTGTAATTATTAGTGTATAAGACGCACTATTTCCCCAGATTTTCCAATTTTTTGTCTAAAACTTAGAGGTGCGTATTATATACACAACAAAGATATTAATTACCTTTTGCGTATTCGGGACGAGATTACCGAAAGGAAGTATATATATCTATAGTCCAAACTAATGAGTTTTACACCCTTACAGAGAAATATCAACTAGAATGTGTGTTTTTAAAAGAGTTTCTTTCTCATTTATGTGAACTTATTTTTCACCGCAATCTTGTTGCATATCTTGTGTGAACATGTGATATAAACCCCCTTTACTCGGGTGAATATATAATAAAGAGAAAGAGACCACTAGATGAAGATGAGATGATGATGAGATGAGATGATGACTCTTACTTGTTTACATTGCTCTCTAATGCTTCTGACTCGGCCGGCTGTCATGTTTTTCTTGTTGTGCTGTTTTTCTCTTCAGGGCTCTCTGTTAAAGGGCTTGGTTCATCTTATTTCTTCGGCTGGTATTTCTTTCAACATTAATTCAACATTACAGACTTGTTGGTTTTTTTTCTAAAGCTTTATTACAACAATCCAGCCCATATTTATTTGCCGCGGGGGGAAACCGACCCTCAGAGCGAGCGACTTTCGAGTCCACTTGCTTTTGAAATCTTCGTCGCATCTGAAGCCTAAAACTCTCTCACATCTAATCGTGGTCTACCGGAAAGTCAGCAGAATGTCACCGGTTTGTCAATCATCGTCCATGGTAAACTTTCCACTGAAATCCTGTTCTTCTGGCTTTCTAACCAAATTTTCAATTCTTTACTATAGTCCGCGTGTTTGATCTTCTT
>CM042149.1:96645531-96680623 GCA_023376005.1 Doryteuthis pealeii | reverse complement strand
AGGATAGATATGCGCTTAATGGCAAATGTCAACCTTTTTATGCATGGGGATGTGTAGCTTGGATGTGATAGTGTGATTGGTGAAGTGATGTGACATAGGTAGGTTCTTGTTTGGGAATGTGGATACTACCTTTTCACCTTCTCGAGGTCTCGGACTCGATATTTAGGTACTGTTGAGTCGCGATGGATTAGATAGACAATGTTTGTTTTGAAAATTAAATTGAGTTCCAATATATAACGATTCTTTCAACAACTTTAATCATTGAGAAAATAATAAGATGGTTTATATTGATGTTTTAGTGATTGATATGAGTGTAAAAATAGTTGATAAATCAATTATTCACATTCAAAACTGCATTCAAAGAAATAAGGAATAATAAAAAACTTTTCTAGAAAATTTTCTAAAAATTTCTAGAATTTTCCTAGTCAATACAGCAATTTCCTTGAATGCTGATAATTAGTATGAATTGATGATTGGTGGGTCTTTCTAGGTAGAGTAACGTGCTCATGTAATATAATACTGATACACCAAAAGAAAAAAAAAGAAAGAGAGGGGAGAAAGATAAGAGGAAAGGTGGAAGCGAAGAACCAAGCTAGTTGTAAGATTTTTCTATTGACAGGTTTTTATATATTTATTTGTTCATTTTTGTTTTAAAATTTTGACATGTCGTACAGAACGTCGAACATATTGGACATTTGTTCAGCCTTGTTTCAAGCAAACTTTTAAAAAATGAAAAAAAGAGAGAATAAAGAATTACGTTATTGCCATTTCATAAAGGAGGAGATAGAAGAAGAAAGAGGGAAAAAGTGAGAGGGGAAAGGAAATATAGAAGAGAAATTTTAACCACAAATAAAAAAACATAAGACGTCGATTTCTGAAAATAACTTGATGATGAAGCTCTAAGCTTCGTAAATCGTAAGATTAAAAACATTTTTTGTCTTTATTTTAACGCATTGTATTGCTTCGAATTTTATAATTTTATAAAATACTTAAACAATGCTATCAGCAATTACGAATTATTTTTATGTATATTATTATATATATGTATATATATATAAATTTATATATGTATATATAATGCCTTCTTTTAGTCAATAGTATCTATAATAAAGAGAAATAAATTAACGTCTGCATCAACGGTTTTTGGGATTTTGAGTATTGGTAAGATCAATGCTGTCTTGACTGTAATGCAACATGTTACTGGAAGTAGGAATGTCATCCAGAAATATGATAATCTGTAATCAAACCTTGAAATATATAATGAATGAGAATTAATAATTAATTTGTCACATTCAAGGGGGGAGAAGAATTTAAAAATTCATATTATACAACGAATCTCCTGTTTTTTTTTTCCCCCGATGGATCAATATCTGAGAAAAAAGCTCCATTTGGAAAGGAATACAATTTTAGAATAATTTAGGAAATATTGTTTGATAAACGCAGTTGAAAAATTAGGAGTATTTCATATTAAGTTAGGATGTTTGGTAGTAAATGTTTATTCCTTTGTCTGGGGTTAAAATGAGGAGAGGCTGTTGCTGTGATTGGATTTAACCAATAATGTGATGAAGCCAGAAATTTTGGCAAAATACAAAGTCCTTAGATAGATCAGTCCCCATTGTGACGTCGACACTGAAATTCTCTCTACAGAAATCACTAGGGTACAGATAACTTTCTTATCTACATCCGGTAAGGTCTCTCAACTTAACTCTATACACACGGAAGAATTTAGTATTTTAGTCTTGTTTTCTTTTTCTTTAATGATTGTTAAAATAAGACTAGTTTAATTCATTGTTATTTGTTGCTGATAGTATAGATTTAATTGTAAAACTAACACAATAAGGAATGATAGCTATCTATTTGGTACACCTGTCATGATGATTCCATATTAACAAGCAATCCACGTTTAGCTACAAGAGAAGATAAGCATAGTAGATATCTAATTGGTATAAGTAGTTCTTCTTAGTAGCAACTTTTAGTTTGATCAAGCTTCTTGTGTTTCTTATTCGATAGGGTAGGTATCCAATGTAACTAATTGTTTGCTTTATTTTATCGGTTTTTATCCACTTAATTTGACATTGAAGCAAATTTAAAAAATTAATTAATATCTATTGGTATTATTAATTTCCTGTAAATAGTTTTCTCAATCCCTTATTTCTCTTTATGTAGTAACTAGTGAAGAGACAAAAGATTATTGTCTCGCAGCTAGGTTTTTATTTTTTATTCAATTTTATTGTATAAGAATTTAAGTAAGTGAATAAAGATAAGATTTTATTTTGAATCAGCTGCAGTAACTCCATAATACGGAAAGTGAAGGTTATACCAGTTTCATACTTGGTTTTTCAATAGCACCTTACTAAGGTGTGTTTATGGCACTTGGTATACACAGATAGATTTTTGTTTGCGCATTTATACTATAGATACGCTTATTGTTCAAATTGAATAAAAATTGAATTTGCCTTTTTAAATAAAAAGAATGTAAAGAAAGTGATGTTTATTCCTCTGAAATATCGGCCTGTAATTGCCAGAGGTTCATTATTAATTTTTTATTGAAGAATCAGTTAGTCCTGTTTTCTGGTTATTAGCTTAACATGTAAATTTTTCAGTCATGGATCTGATACTAGGTGTAGGTGCTAACTGATATGACAGAAGTTAACTATTTATGTAAGTGTGTTTAATCCTTAAATCCACGAAGATAATTGCAATTAATTATAAAAATTAATAATTAATAAAAACTAAAAAAAACCAAAAAGAAAACAGAAAATTTGACCAACACTCAACATTGTGCAAAGAACTAGAACATTCATCTTAGGAAAAGAGAAAATTCTTTCGTTTATTCTCAGATGAAGTGAAATAGACTTACTATATTCTAATACAGATAGACAAAATATGAAAATGAATTAATCACAAAGCAGTAATTCTTTTCTAAAAATTTTTGAAAGCCAACCGTTATGTTGTTTACATACCTCTTTTTTTTGATAAGTTGTTAATTCGGTCTATGTTGCGTAAACCCCTAAATCGCTACAATAAAGCGGTGAGCGACAAAAAAGATTAACATTGTGGCGGAATGGTCACATTGGGAAAGTAATGTTAATTTCGTTCTCTTCTTGTGCAAAATCAGGTTTTTGTTTTTGAAAAACTTATTTAAGCTTTATCTGCCGTCCATAACGAACGACGGAGTATACTGCTTCTGAGTGATGATTTTGGTATAAGATCGAAATATTGATCAGTATCAGGCATGTATATTTTATAAATCGGTTTTCTCTTTACAGGCGATTGGTGCTGTTTCATCACTTGCTCATACTCATTATTATTTATATAAGGCAATTTTTGAGACCTAAATTTAGCCTAATTTGTCGGGGTCATGCAGATACAGGTTAATTTCAACAAAGTTGTATTTTCTATAATGCACTCCAATAGTTAGGTAACATGTAAGTCCTATGGAAATCTTATATGATACAACAATATTACGATAAGAATAAATCAATCATTTTTATCAATACAATTGTGTAATTACCATGTGGCAATACACCTGTCTGCATCAAGAGGAGTGTGGTAACAACAATTTAGTGTTAAGGTGGTCTGCAGGCAAGCAAAGCTGTTGTGGTGCTAGGGATGGCAGTATCTAAATAAGAATAATCATAGGGGACTGGCAAAATTAGCCTAAAATGCGGTTTTGCAAAATGACTGGTTAGCCCCCCCCCTATCATGAATAATTTACTAAATCAAGGAATTATGGATTTTAATGAAATTTTCGTGTTTATTTATCAAGAATGATGTTTAAGTAATGCAGTTATTTATTTTATTCAAATACGTTATTAATTTTTTTTCAGGTCACTTAATTTGACACCTTATGCTGGGGGGTAAATTGTTTCGAGTTGTTCTTATATTGTATAATTACAGTATAAATAAGAGATAAAAATGAGGTTATGTAATAGAAACCAACAACATAGAATTTTTTTACGGTGGCTTTTTCTATGAGAAAATAAGTACGCCGGGAGTATTAATCGAAATAAATAAAATGTAAAAAATAATGTATAATTTTTGGAGATGTTGTTTTTTTACTCATTTGATATTATTTATATTGGGCTATTATTTTTAAAGTAGAAAAAATTAACATTGAGTATTTTTTTCTGCTGTAAAAGGGCGGGGTTACATTTTGCAATTAGAGTTTTTTTTCAATAAACTTATTATGTTAGTGTATCGTAAAATAGGTTTTTGCATTGAGAATACATATTTATTATTCTTTAGAATCTAAAGAATATAACATTTTTAAACTTAAAAATCTGAATATTTTTATTGGGGTTAAATGAATTTAGTATTTAATTTTTCCTTGCAAAAATACTACAATTAAGTTTTGAAATAAAAATAACTGATGCATTATAAAAATTCATTTATTGATAAATGCAATACTGAAATATTCAATTAAAATGATAATTACTGATTTTTGGGTAATTTTTTTTGCAATGCGAATGTTATATTAAATTGTACAGCGGTTAAAACCCTTGAAAAGAGACAGCATGGGGATCGCTTCGGAAATTTGGACCAAAAAATGGTTTTAAAAGTTTTTAAAATAATTGCATATGTAATGATATTTTTTCTTTTATAATGATGGTCAATTTGTTGCTAAATTATCGATTTAGACAGAGTTTGACCTTAAATAATAGACTTTAATAATTTTATTCGCTTTAAAACTCATAGAGCTGATTTTTTTGGCAGATCCCTAAATAATCAACATATCAAAATCAAGGAGTGTACTCATTTTCCGCTCGATTATTGGGAGTCACGACGTCAAGAAGTAAAAACATTTTTGTGTGCAATTCCTGACTGAACGTATATAAAAATGTTCCTGTTTTTTGTAAAAAATGGAATGAAATCCTTTTGATAATTTTGTTCTACTAATCTTATTGTGATATATAAAACATGTTTTCAGAATGTTTATCTCTAGGCATCTTCAGGTTCTCTTGTCTATCCGGAAATAGTAAGTAGATGGGAGACTGAGTTAAGTGTGTGGGAGATGAAGTAGCGCGGCAGAAGGATTGAGGGTCAGGGTGGATGGGCAGTGGTGATCCTGGAGGAAGAAGCTAGTGAGTTGGGACAGCGAGATGTTATAATATGTGTATAGGAATAGTGTAGTAGAGTGTTCGATTGCGGAAGAGGACAAGAGGCGTCATGGCATAGCTATGGGCGGAGTAGTGTTAGTGTGATTGTAGGAGATGAGCAGAAGGTGGAGGGGAGAGGTGAGGCAGTGAGAGGAGGAAGTTAGCGACGTAGCGGATGGGGTAGAAGGGGGGTGGAGGGGTGTTGTTGTAGAGGATGAGATAGGTGAGGAGGTTGGTGAGATTGAAGTGATTATTTAATAGATGTGAGTTGTATAAATGTGCATATAACGCAATAAGAGTGAGGACTATAACAGTTGAAAAGATCAAATATACGTTCAAAACTATTATCTAAAAATTCAGCTACAAATAAATTGGTGAGGAAAAAATATTTTAAACAATAAAAACGCAAGAAATGACAGCAAGGAATGATCTTAATTGTATTAGGTAATCTCATCGAGAAAATATGCTGTTGTAATTGTACTAGCGCGGTGAGTCAAAAAGTTTTGCAATATTTTGAGGTAATATGGGACAATTAAGCCAGGATCATTTTTACGCAGATCGTAAGGTGATGAATACAACAGGATGGTTGAACGGCAAGCACACTGATTACTTTCAGAGTGCTACTCACTGGATTACATTCTCCTGGCTTGGATAAGATCTCAGAAATACGTGGGTTTTAGGCTTTCTTAGTCTTGATGGCTTTCTTGCAATCCAGGCAAAAGTTTTGAATATTTTGGTCATGGGTGAGTGCGCAATTCAGAGGCGTCTTTTACCAGGATCCTGAAGAATGATAAACAGCAGGACTTGAGATGCCAAGCTCAGCCTGATACTGCTCCAAGAGTTATCTGGATTATGCCTCTCCATGTACTGTGCTCCAATTTTTAAAAGGTCAAAAAGTTTTTGCAATATTTGGTCGATGTGAGGCACAAATTAGTCAGCTCTGGGCGTTTGCGTTGGAAGTTGTAAGAGTACAAACTACTACCATCACTGACTGCACGATGCTCGAGTTTGCTGATATGCTTCGAGTGCTACTCACCGGATTTTGCTTCTAGGAATTTTGGAGCGTAGTCTCAGATCTACGGTTTTAGGCCCGTACTGCCTTCTCCTGATCATCAAGATGTCTTTGAAATTTCTTGAACATCTGGTTATGTGATCGGAAGACTGCAACTTCATGCTTTTGGCACAACGATATGTTTTTGGTTGTTTCATGGGTTTGGCCAATTCAAACATATAATGTTATATGTAAGCATTACTGATAAGAACAAATAAAGGGTATGCCATGCCACGGTTGTGTTGTGGGTGGCATTGACTGGCGTGTCGGTCGATTGTTGGCTATTCGTGGATCTGCGTAATTAGATTGAGCTCGCTAGTAGAGAGGTAGAGCGGAATATGAGATCAGTGAGGGGTATTAGTGGGTAGAAGTACGGTTCGTGCATGAAACAATAAAGCGTAAAATTCCTTAATTAGACTAAATCATGTTTATCTGTGTCACTTTCAAATACACATGGATATGAAAAATGCAGAAATGTTTAGATGAGCTAGTATAACTCTAAACCGTGGTGGGTAACTTCATGATTGAACTAATTCAGTCAATGATAATAACATTGAAAATCTTCTAATTATGGACTAAAAATATTGCATAAACTTTTGTGATTTCAATAGTATAACTGCTATTGTTAATTTTAACTATATTGTGGAAAGATTTGTGCATTTTTGCCTTAATAATATAATATAATATGATATAATATATATGATATATTATTTATATATATATCACAGAGTCATTCCTGCAATAGGTGAATTTTTAAATAATAAAAAGCAAAATAGAATTGTTTTTAGAATTTTTTTCAGAAGAAGTAAACTCTGTATTGTTTGGAATTGTTTTATGGAAAAATCATTTTATCTCACAAAGTATTTGTATTTAGAGCTATTGCACAAATGGCAGACTTACAGAGTCTTCTCACAAAATGTTCTAGTTGGCAGAGATGTGCAAAGCATGCTGATTGTATGAGAGCAATTGTTTTAGTAAAAAAAAAAAATTACAAAGGTATACATGGGTTTGTTACTGCGCCTGAGTGAACATGTGTAATTTTAAGAAGATGGTTGGAATATACTGGATCTCCAATAAAGAAAAAGTTCAGGTACACGATTGTAAGTAAAATGAAGGTTTCTGAACATGATTAAGACCATCACTACTTGGTTTCCTCTGAACAAAATATACTAATCAGTGGTTCCTATTTCCAACTCCTTATGCAAATCCACGCTCATTTATTTTTGAATGACCTCATACACATAAACACTATAATAAAACATAATTCTTTCCATATCTCAACAGTTTTTAGTCGACAACTGGAAAGTGAACATTAAAAAATGAAAACCTGCATAGACGGCAAAGTCCAATTTTTACTTTCTTTGAAGGAACTTCATTACTTTTTCAGCAACCCATTCATTAACTGAAAAAGATGGTCTAATTATTTGAAGAAAAAAAAAAATAAAAAAACTTTTTTTTAATAAGGAATTCAATATGACCCCAGCACAAATACAGAACACAAGACATACAAATTTAACTTGTAATCAATTACTTGTTGATATATGAATAGTGTAAATAACCTTGGTACCCCTCATATATATCTGATTGGACATTGTCATGTAAATAGTCGCACTTGTGGTTGTCCTATACTAATGCCTACAAGCTAAGCTTACTCGTAGACGACACCACGACAGACGCAGATTTGCTATTCGACATCATTACTACTGCGGTAATATACCAAATACGCAACTTCAGAATATATCCCTTAACCCGGATTATCTTGTATACTATATTACACAACTATAAACCGGCTACTATAAAAAAGGTAAAGTTGGCGAAGTATTCTATTGCCGGTGTCAGCTGGACAATGAGGTGTTTTGTTTATTCTCTTTTTTCGCTAGTGCTAGAACTAGGGAGATTGGTTTTGTTGTTTTCTGAGGTGGATTTCCATACCTACTGACAGCTCTTAGATGCTTTATTACACAGATCAGATTAGCCAAGCTGGTGCTACCTATTGAACCAGCTCATCGATACTTTAATTTCATGATATAAGTGGGGACTGTTGCTTCAACATGACTTACTGTAAGTGTAAATGTTTTAAGTAGTATGAAAATGTTCTATATATATTTAGTCAACTCCTCCGCACGAGCAGGGATGTGACACAAGGTCATTCTTAAGCGGAGTTAACAGGTTTGAATTCAAGAGTTTTCCCTTTTAGATCAGTTGCCTAACAAGTTAAAGAGCCAGTCTGCCCTACTATTTATCCATAGCTGGAGGGAGAGTAGGAATTCATACCTTTCCCAAGGGTATTAGTGTTAAGTAATCTGGCCGCCATCCTTGGCCAGTTTGAAAAGGACTTAAAGTAAGTAAGTCCTGAGTTATAGAATCCTTTGGTAAGTGAATAAGTCCTAAGTTTTGGAATCCTATGTAGTGTCAAAGGTCCAGTGATATAATTCTATGATCTGTCGTCCACGAAGGCTGAAGGCAAATGTGTGTAGGTATGACGCAGAAGCCAGTATAAATGATAATATCAGCAGCAGAATACTGCAGTGGTTGGTCAATAGGTTGGTCACATGGTTATCGGTGAGTCTAAGTAGAAGTGAAATCTGGCACACGCCTTATAACCCAAAACTCCAACAATTAGCACTAAGTGAAATGCAATTACCACATCCAGGATTTGAACTCGGGGCGATGAGTCCATTTCCAATGACTTTAACCATTACACCACACGCTTCCATGAGATGTCTATAGGGTGACAATTACTTCCTTGGGATTTCGGGGGGAGGGGGGAGCATGTCTTTTGCATGCCTTATGATCCTGTGAGAATTTTCACTTTTGTTCCATTCTTGAACAAAGAAGACATGGCTTTTTATCTGTTTATTGAACAGAAGAGAACCTTTGTCTCCAACACAGGATATAGACTGTCTCACCTCATAATTGAAATGCAAAACCACATGGCTATGAACACTCAAAGAACTCCCAAAGACTTGCCATTTTTATACCCTTTTCATATACTGCTTGTTCAGGGAACCTTATGTACACATTTTGTCTGTTGGGAATTTTTTGTGTATTCTGGTCAATATTTCTTGTATTTATTAAATGTTCCTATATGTGTAAATGAGCTTATCTTGTCTTTCCTTTCATTTATTTAGTGTTAGTGTAACATTGAATATATTAATACTGATATTGGATCTCCAATTCCTCTAACTTTAGTAGTTAGTGGAATTGGAGTGGTTTGGTGCTAGAGAGGATATTTAGTTGTGTTCCCAACTAACCAAGATCCAATATTAGCATTAAATATTATATATTATATTATATATATATATATATATATATATATATATATATATATTATAATTATTATATATATATATATATATGTGTGTGTGTGTGTGTGTGTGTGTGTTGTATAGCATATATATTGTATACAATGAAATCATTGTTTTTGGCTAGAACCACCATACACTATCAAGCCATGAGTACATATGATAGCAATTGTTAATGCTGTTAGCAAACTGGTGGTGCGTGGTTATGCATTTTATTGTTTAAAAGAGATTAGGCATGCTGGTTTCTTAAAAAATAAATATTCATATTCATTCATTGCTTTAAAATTTAGAGGCTAGAATTCCTTACTGGTTTGTTTTTAGGGGTGGGGGATTTGATTATATCAAGGTTACATTTTACTGGTAAATACATTTTACTGGTAAAAATTCTAAAAAAATATCTGAAATTAGGAAGGTTGGATAAATTTTGAGAGCTCTTAATTTTAAGAATAAAATAAAAAGATAATTAATGTAGATTTATTGTAATTTGTGACTTTCCTATATTCCTTCATAAACTTTTATACATTACTTTATATATTATTCTAATCCAATTTTCAATTTTAAATATATACAACAAAAAAAAAAAAAGAAAAAAAAAAAAGAAAAAGGAATATAATAATTATAATATTGCATTTAGGCAATGACTGGTCTTATTTAGTAGGTTTGTTTAAAATATGTTTATACATTTGAAAGTTTTAAGTTTAAACTATCACAATTTTCTCTATCATCTCAAGTATCTGACAGCTTTAGACAATAAAACAACTAAAAGTTAAGCAATCTAAACAAAACTAGAATAGATCCTCATTTTCTAAGAAAATATGACAGAAGACTTCCACTGGCAAAGGCAGTGATTGCATTTTAATTTTTATTTTATTAAATTCTATTATATTCCTTTTTTCTTTCCCTCTTTTTTTTTTAATATTTGAAATTGAATAATCGGATTATAATACGGCATAAAGCAAAATATAAAAGAATAAATTCACGAAAGATTCGTTTTTTTTTTTCACTTGAAAATCCTTTTATGCAATTTTTACAAATTTTGCAGAATTTAAATGTAATGAAATTGTTGAATAAAATAAAGCCATCTAGTTAATGAAAGTAAATCACTTACACCAACAAGAATGCAAATAAAACATTTTTTATTAAAATTATGCTTGGTCTATTATGCTTTTTTTTTGTAAAGTCTTATTAGAGGTTTGTTAATTTTGTTTTTCAAATACCATGTCAATCTGGTATTTATATAATAATAATAATGAAATTTATTGAGTACAGTGCTCAGGTACACCACAACTCATCAAAGTCTCATTTCAAGTACACAGAATAATAGTGACTTTCTTGAGTCTTGTTGATGTCGTTTGTCAAGACAATTGACAAAGTGAGGTTACTCGATTTTTCATTACTATAAAATAAGATTTTCAAATTTTTTGTGCAGTAAGATATTATTTGTGTTTATTTCAAATTTTATTTGAGTCTTACTTGTTTTCTAACTTAGAAGAAAAGTCTCGGATTTGATTTTTATACTGTGTAATATTCATTGTTCAAAATGCAGTAGATTTCGAACGAAAATCATTGAAGTGAAAAAAAAAATATATACAAAGAATTTAAATCATCACAATGTTGATTCCCAACTATTTATTTTATTTTATAGACAAAATATTGATTGTTAATCATCAGGGGAAACAACTATATTTCTAAGCGTTCATACTTGCTAATTATTTCCCTTGAACAATAATAAAAACAACAAAAATCAATTTGAGAAATATTTTTTCATCATATTAATCACTATTAAAAATAAAATAAAATAAAATCAGCATTTAGATTAAAAAAAAAAAAATTTCAGTTAAGACATAAAAGAAAAGAATTATCAAAATAATCGAAATAATTGTGATATATCCGGGTTAAGGGATATATTCTGAAGTTGGTATTTGGTATATTATCGCAGTAGTAATTGGTACGTCAAATAGCCATCCGTCGGCCGAGCAGTCGTGGTGTCGTCTAGCGAGTAAGTTTAGCTTGTAGGCTTAGGTTTATTTTCCCAGTACCCCACTCGTACCGAGTCAGGCACGAAGGCCCTATTTATGTGGGACCACCCACAAGCCGAGACTCATGGGTGGCGGGTAGAAAAATTGCATCGATCCCGTCGGCATTCCCCCTCAAGGGGGGCGCCTCAGGCGCTGGGCAATAAACCCAGCCCTGCCCTGCCCCTTTAAGTCAAGGGGGCAGGTATTGCCTGGAGGGATGGCCCTCTGGGATCGATGCTATTAATTTACCATCTCACCGGTCCAGTGGCCGAAGTACACTGGACCCCCGCCGGAGCGGGTTGTAGGCTTAGGTATAGGACCAACACAGTGTCGACTATTTATACATGACACTGTCCAATCAGATTATAGTGAGGAGGTACCAAGGTATTTACATATTCATTATATCAAATTGATAAAAATCCTTTTTGCTAAGCATAATGCAATTCTTTTTACATATACTATAAAGAATAAATGCAATTAAAACATTGTTAAGTATAAAAGTAACATTTTAATCTATTTTACAGTTTAAATTCAAAAGGCCTCCCCTAAAGAGACCCTACTTATAAAAAAAAAAAAAAGTAAAGATAAATAGAAATTATTTCTTGAAAGAATTACCTTTGAAATGTTCTGTATTTAATGGTTTATATATCACATGATCTTACAAGATGTACATCAATTTGGGATATAATTAAAAAAGATAAATAGATTTAAACAACAAATGTCAGCTAAATGATTTTTACCTGTCATTCATAGCCCCCCCCCTCGCCCCACTCTCAGGTGAATTAAACATTTTTTGTATGTATTCAAATTTTGTTTACATTTGTGGAAATGTTTGACATTTAATAATGAAATAATAATAATGAAATTTATTGTGCACCACAACTCATCAAAGTCTCATGTCAAGTACACAGAATAATGTATTAGTGTCAGGAACATGAACAGTTTACAGTAGTAATGCATGTATTTAATTTTCACTGCAGCACTAGAATTCCATTTTATACAAAAACTACGATAAACAAAGTCACTTAAGTATTTAAAAATAAAAGAAAATTTTAGTTCATAATTTAATTTTTTGTAGCCAAGAAAAATTTATACAATGTAAATAAATATACTTAAATTATGAAAAATGTCACAGTTTACTTCATGTTCTAAAAAGAAAAATTATGAATTTATTAAAAAAATTCAAATTTTTATTCTTCTATAAAAAAAAACCAAAGTGACTTTTGGCTAAAAGTTATTACCTTTTTTATGGAGCTGTTTGCTAAAAAAGTATTTGTATGACTTAGACTAAGAATTAATTTTATATTAATATAGTTTTGATGGATGTATTATCTTTTGTCCATTATATAAACTTTCATGTTCAGTTGTTCATTGTGAATACTTAAATACTTTTCAACTTAATGATGTCTATTTTTATACAACACATTGTAAGACATAAAAGAATGTTGTAATGTTAATTTTTGTAATGAAGTGTAGTTAGAGTTTAGATTTACCTGTAAACTCATGGAAAAACAAACTCTAGTTTGACAGATAAGTTTTAACCCCAGCATCACCCAAAGTGGGCTTTTCTGATTGGCTTAGAGAGTCACATGATCAGATGAGTCTTGGAAAGTAAGATTTAGAGTTAGTTCAGATCCGAAGCCAGCAGCCATTAAAGCCAGATGCATTTTGTCTGTGATGTAACAGATCCTGCTATGTGTGCTTTAAGATGGTATGAGGAATTGAATAAAATTATGTGTACACAAAATATATCTCCATGTTCCTGAATAGAATCAAGAACAATGATGAAATCCAGAACCAGAGAGAGAAATAACCCAGATGAAGCGGCACAATCTGATGCAGTCCAGTGGAAATTAGCAGCAATTAGAAGAATTTAAGAACAGAAATACAATGTTAGAATACCCTAAGTAGTAAGATTATTTAACAGTAACTTACTTCAATTTTGTAGAATCGGAAAATAGTTGAACTTAGGGCGCAACCAACAAATCCTTCAGGAGCTTCAGGATCATGAAGAAAACGAATCTCAAGTGGGAGTTGTCCATCTGGTCCAAGATCCAAAACTTGTTTCAGTTCATGTGTTTCCCAGTCATATACATTCAGACTATGTCCATATTCCTCTAAAGAAAAATTGAAACAGTTTAAGTTATATTTTCATATATATATTTACCAACTCCTCCGCACGAGCAGGATACGACACAAGGTCAATTTCTTAAGCGGAGTTCAACAGGTTTGAATTCAGAGTTTTCCTTCTCCTAGACTGGTTACCTAGCCATGGTTAAAGAGTCCAGTCTGTCCTGCTATTTACCCATAGCTGGAGGGAGAGTAATATTTTCATATAAGGGATTAAGATATAGTATTGTAAGAACTAGTGTGTGGACGAGCAGATTCCCAACTCCCACAAACAAAGCGCGTCTGGATATTTTTGGCCTGTGCGAGGGGGGTGGTGTGGTGAGTGCCCACGGAAATTGAACTTGCCACCTCCTCATCGTTGAAATACTGTTGAAATTCCGCACAGGCAGTGCAGAGTAACCCGGATGTAAACAGTCTTGTCATGAGGATTGACGCGTACTTGAAGTGCTGGTGGATGTCGAAGTTCTGCACAGGCAACGCAGAGTGAGTAGCCTGGATGAACACAGTTACTGTGTATTTAAGGGCCTGCCCTCCAAGACCGGAAAAAGACACAAAGGTAGTTGGATTTTGCTGTCGAGACGATTGGAAGAGAAAAATGTATGTGGATCTTGCTGTTGAGAAGAGAGTAGTACTTTTGTGAGAGATTGTTGCAGACTGAGGCAGTTGGGAGAGCATATGCATCGGACTTGACTGTTTCCCCCCCCCTCCCAGAGTTCACTTTCATTCTTATTACACAGTGGGTATTAGTTTGAAACCAAAAACTAAGTCTTTATCATAAATTAGTGCACCCAATAGATACACTAATGTCGTATACCCTTTCTTTTCTTACTTCTATTTTTCTTCTGATCATCTTTGGTATCTTATGTTCTTCTTCCAGCGTCTGGACCTAGTCTTGGGGACTTTGTGTCTGGTCTTCTAGGTCAGTCTTGTTGCCAAGACATTCATCAACCACAAAACCATATTATTTATTTAAACTTTTATTTCTTAACTAAACATATTCCTCTAACTAATCACAGCGCGTGTGTGCAGTGAGTCTCAGCTAAAGCAGTAACATCTTATCTGCCTGACGTCCAAGCTGAAACTGAGAACCAACCAGGTCCCACGTGACTTCACGTATTTCGCGGGCTTTCTGTAATATTCCATGGAAAGTCCCGCCCGTGATATGAAAAGGGGCCATCCCTTCAGAAATACAGGGGGTTGACAATAATCTATGCATAGATTATGTAACACTAATACTAAACATTTGGTAAGGAAAGAAACAATTGACTCACATGAACAATGTATATAAGAATCTTTAATAAACATAAAATGTAATAAATAGCAGAATACATTTTGCCCCAAACAAATTAATGTTTCATTCTTTGTTGGGTGTTCAAGTTTTTTTAAACACATTTTTTCACTCCATTTTTAAAATCTATTTAACCCATAGATGGGATCGTTAACAGGTACTACCACTCTAGGTCAGTTGACCTGGAAGTAATGGCAATGAAGGGGTACTCCACACTCCCCAGAGCTACAAAATTGGAACCTCAACACTAGATGCAGTTTAATGTCATATCCAGGGCACTAAGACCCTCAGCCACTGCCTTCTAGCACATCTATGATAAAAAGTTGGGGGGTTTGCCATAAGAGCAATACAGGTACAGAGGTAGGAAAAATTTAATGAGTGATTTCATAAGCAATTTGATTTTCAGATAGTATCTCTCTATATGAATGATGTAAGATTTTCTGATTCTTTCTTCATCTGCGTAACTTATGCTAGGATGAGTGTTCCCTGGAAAGAATCAAAATGTCACTCATCAGTTATCATCTAAGCCCCACCAACAATGCAGAACATTGGATGAGGAGAAGTGATGAAGATGATAACTGTAGCTGCCGCTAAAAACTGACCAGTTTAATTATGTTTTATTTTTATATGAATATTTTGGTTGTATAAATTAACTACCACCAAGAGTATTAAATTTAGGGTAGTTTAAGAGTTAACATCATTTGGCGCAGAGCACTAGTTTCTGTGGTCTATGAACCCTAACCAAAAAGTGGGAAGGGGACCTTTAGTTAGATTAGCGCTGCCAGTCTGGTCGGAATAAGGCAAAAAGCTGTGAGTTTCCATCTCTTGAAATGTCTATTTGTTGAAGTTTCTGTATTTTGAGATTCTTTTAAATTGTTCTTCTTTGTTGTATTCAATGTTATTAAATGCTATTTGTTTTCTTACAGTTTCACGGTGTTAATTGAATTAAATTAATTACATCAGTAAGAATTGTCATGCCTTCACATTTATCCAGACCGGGGCAGCCGCTACAATAACTGATGAGTAACATTTGGATTCTTTCTGGGGAACACTCATAGTTACTGGGGAGTATGGAGTACCCCTTCATTGCCATTACTTCCAGGTCTACTGACCTAGAGTTAAGGATCCCATCTATGGGTTAAATAGATTAAAAAATTGAGTTAAAAAATATGTTTAAAAAAATCTTGAATACCCAACAAAGAATGAATAAAACAAAAACGTTTTCAGCATAAAATAACCCAACAAGGGTTGACATGCTGTAAAATCCAACCAACTAATCAAACATTGTTCTTTATGTGGAACATGATTTTCTGAAGCTGTAAACATTTTTATATAGAGATTTATTTTTAATTATATTAAACATTTTACTAATTAAAATTTTATTCATTTCCAGAACAAAACCTATTATCTGTTAATATTGAGATTTTAAAACTTTAAATTATTAAAAAAAAAAAAATGGGGAAAAAATTTTGGCATAAAATGTTCAGGTATAAAAAAAATTTAAAAAATGACAGAAGTTGTAGAATGTTTGCTTCTGAGTATTTATTAGTCAGTTGAAAAAGATATGATAGAATTCAGAAAATTCTCCAAAAGTAAATTTTTCTCAATTTTAATAACAAACCCTATGCCAGAAATAAATTACTGTTTGCATGTATGGAAGGATAAAGGTTAAATCACTTACCAGGAACTTCATCGGGATTAAAGTGTTTCCGCCAAGATTTTGGAGAACCCCATTCTGTACTTATCATTACATTATAATATGGCTGGTACCAAAAATCATAACCAAATGAAGAAGCTGTTTTATCCCAGATACTCTTTAATTCAAAATTCTTATCCATTAAGACAAATGAACCTGATGAATGGAAAAGGATAAAAAAAGATTTAAAAAAAACAAACACTTTTTTGAGGGGGTGGGTTATTCACACCAAAAAAACAAAACAAAAAATTGATTGGGTGCAATTTAAAATCAGCATAATCTTTATTGTATTAAATGATATATATACTTACCTTTGTGATTCCCTTTAGCATCTCCCATACAGCTAATCATGACCATACCGTTACCAAGGCAATGGCTTGTATGTGGAGCACTCAAATCCCAATCCCTCAAGGAATTAATCTCCTAAGAAAAGAAAAATATTTCAACAATGTATGCACCAATTCAATATTCAAAAATAACTTCAAAATTCAAGACAAGTTCAGTTTAAATAAAGATGTAGCAAACATATCACATGAGTTCTCATTCATTTATCTGCACATTGAAACTCTCACTGGCCCAAGTCCCACCAAAACTCAAGTAATTACATTCCTTACTTGCCATAGTTCTATGGTAAATGTGTTCTTAATTGTGCTTGCATATTATTTGAAATTAACTTAATTGTTTTTAAGAACACATTTTATGATATTTTCGTGTTAAAACATGCAGTTGTATTGATTCGAACAAATTCGTATTTTCAGTGTAGATTTACGGTGGAATGAAAATGGTCGACCAAAACATAAGGCTTCCTCAGAGTGAAACAAACAAGGGGAGGTTACTCTCATTTATATAACTAATATTCAGATTACCGGAGACTGTATTGAGTTACAGTCTGTTCTCTTGTCTGCCAACTGGACACTAGTTGGAATCCCACTGCCACGGTGAGTATCGTATTGCTTCTAAAATATCAGAGGGGATAACTTCTACATTATTAATCAACACTAAAGCATAGAAAATATATTAGGATTTTTTTCTATATCCTTGATTAACTTTGATGTTCAAAATACTTTGATTAAGCAGCAACAAAAAATGGTGATTTGTTTATTGGCAAATTCGCCACAGAGTCCAATATTTAATCTTCCTCTTCGTCGGCAGCACCACCTCCCTGGGCCTTTCTCATATTTTTCCTCTTGACACTCCCAGGACGACCACCACCAAATGGTGATTTCAAGGAGAAGTTATGGTGGGTGTGGATGTTTGATTGTTTGATATATATATATTGTGATGTCATCAGTTTAAAGTTGAACTTGATGAAATATTATTCAAAACATGAAAGACACCATAAGAATATTCAGTAACGTAGGCACAATGGCATAAAGAACAAAATCAGTTTTAAAACAAACAAATTGTATTGAGAAAAGGTTTACAAAAAGGTAATGCAGAATACCGAGCAAAGTTCTTTCATTAGTCTTTTGTACAAAAATGTAATTTTTGTAAGGTTCATTATAACATGTAAGAAAAAGATGGTATAAGTTTTGAAGTGAGAAAGAAAGGGTAAGATGTAATATGTTACAAAACAGTCAGGCGCAAATAAATTGCTGATCTTGTAAATGGCTGATTATAGAGAAAAAGAGAGAGATATATATGTTCATACCTTCTTATAAGTGAATGTGATTTTATCTTACGCTGGAATGAAGTGGAGTCATTTAAACGAATAAATTCTTTCTGGTTGGGGTCTGAAAATTGAATCTTTTTTGTAAATTTCTTTTTGGGTGCGAACGTCTCTGATTGGTCGAAAATGTACAGATTTTTATTTCAATTTTCTTTTTTACTAGGCTGCGCGATCCCCTTGCGCAGACTATTAAATTTCGTCACTTGACTTTTATTCGTCGTAGTAGGAACTTCCGGTCCACCACAAAGTCAATATGTTTCTGTGAGTCCATACGCACAATAAATGAGGGAACATTCACTACTTGCTTACGAACCCTAATGTGTCTCTGTCGGATAAGTACTCTGGCATGATGGATACTTTTGGTAAGTCCAAGCTTGAAGACTTGAGTTTGCAGACGTCTTTCTAAGAAATCTCCGAGACGAAGACCAAGCACATAATCAAGCTTCATCTTACTCTCATCAAGTACACCAATACGCACCAAACGTCGGAGGAGAGCATTACCCCCAAACAATCTTTTAGGGTCCTTCTCTTCCAGAGTAAGCAATTCTCGAGCTCCTTTACGGATATTTGCCAGGGAATATTTCACTCTCCATACTTCTCTCTTGTTCCTCAAACCATATTCACCGATCAGTTTTAATTCCTGATCCAATCGTTCCTTTTCGAACGGTCTTCGAGGAGTTGCATAGGTCTTACTTTGTACGAGTGGAACACGTGGCATTTTGAATTATTTAATATATCGCCTGAATGGCGGACACCACATAGAAAGGATATATACAATATAAAGTAAAGTAAATTGAAAATAATGAAGTTGGCTCTTACCTTAAAAAGGCGAGGTTCTTTTGGATTTGTGCCCACATCAACAACATAGATACGATCACTCAATAAACATGGAAGAATAATTTTATCCCGTTTCTTTGAACAATCTTTGAATACACTGGAGCAAGCATTCCAACCAAAATGATGTAACTCATCTCCAATATGTGGCATTTTTAGACGGGATATCACCTGAAATAAAAAAAATATTTTCTCAGATTTATATACGCAAGACTTAGAACTAAATGGTTATAATTATTGAGAATTCTGGGGTATTGGGGTTATTGTCCTTTGTCTGCGAGCCTCTGTTTCAAACCAACCAATCATGAGCCAGCATACTTTGGCGGCAAAGCCGAATAAGCAAACTCATGCCATCTCTTCTGATCCAGGTTCCAAAGGGAACAGACCTAAAATAGGGTCGCTCCTCTTCTTCAACAGACAACCAGAATCGGAGTCGGACGCAAAGTAGAAGTCCATCATATCCGAACTATCAGAAGGCCGTAGCAAAGGGCTCCGTTAATACCCCACATCTCAGGATACACCAGTTAAGTGACAAATTATTATTTGCGCAAACAAAACTAAAGTTTGCAATTGTTATTCTGTAATACAGTCCTTTATTCATAATTCTAGTTGTTCGTTTTATTTCTTTGACTCTTAACCTGTCTGCCACACTCGTGGTTAACTCCATACAAACCTTGCAGTATTGCCGCTTGTGCCAATTTTCTTTATATAATTAAAACCTGTGCATCTTGCAAAAAATAATAAGTAAAATAGTTTATATGAAAATAGAAAGTTAAGTTATTGTTTAGTATACATATATAATTTTGTTTTTAATAAATAATTTAGGGGTGTAATGATTAACATCATGGAAATGGACTCGGCACCCAGAGTTAGAATCCTGAATGAGACTGTATTTCACAGTGCTGATACCCTTGGAAAAGGTATGCATTCAACTATTCTCCCTCCAGCTATGGGTAAATAGTAGGGCAGTCTGGGTTCTTTAACCCAGGACAATTCAAACCTCTTAAACTCCACTTAAGGAATTGACCTTATGTCACACCCTACGCGTGTTGAGCGGTTGGTAAATATATAATAATAAAAATAACAGTTATTTTATTTAAATCTTTTACATTTTTTCAGGTCAGTTAACATTGAATTATGAATTTGTGTTACGCCTAAAAAATGCGTGGGTTAAATTAACTGACCTGAAAAAAATGTAAAAGTTTTTAAATAAAATAACTAGTGCATTATATCTTTTATTCATTAATACATCAACACTGAGAATTTCATTAAATTCGGTTAATTCCCTGATTTTTGGGATTTTTTTTCTTTTGGCAGGGTGACATACGATGGTGGAATTTAGGTCCATCAAGTTCGATTTAACCCTCATAGGAAACATTATTCTAATATCTGTTTATTGATCAGTCTCATAACCCCAGGTAGGAGCAGTTGTAGAGGCACCACTAATGACTGACAATTACTGGCCTTCTATTCTGGTTTGAGCTGTACTCTGTAGCCTTCTGAGGGTGATTGCTGCTTCAGCCACCCCGCTACTTAAGGTAAGTGCTTATGCACTTCTTTTTCTATGAACTAGGACTACGGATAGAATAAAACCCAAGACGGACTTCATCTATAACCTGCTTCTGGACTTTGAGAGACTACTATCTTTTGACCCTTGAAGGCTGATAGTAATTACCTTTAATCACCAGGATAACAACTAAGGGAGATAAATGCAACCTCGGACAAACTTCTGCCCTTGATACCATTACAGCCGAAAGGCTGTTAGCAGGAATAAACTTTTTGCAACCCAAAACTCCCACAACTAATTAATTACGGCTTACCTCAAACGGTGCCGTAACCAAAACAAACTAAACTAATTACTACGGCTAAGACCTTACGGAGCTGTGAACTAAACTAATATTACGGCTATAACCTACTTTAGTGCTGTTGACTTTAGATAAACTCTTACAAAACCTCGGTCGCTTGTCCGAACTAAACTATGAACTTTCTTCTCTTTGTTTGCCCTTTTAATGTGCATATATATGTATTAAAATCTGTTGCCTTTCATATCGTTGTTAACTCGTTCCTTGATGTCATAATTCCGCCTTTATTCTCACTGCTCGTTAATCCTTTTCGTTAATTTTTATATATATGGTGGGAATACTTTGCATAATGATTTTAACAAAACTGGGTTTAATAAATAATCATTTGCTATTACTGATTTCTAATACTATCCTGTTATTCTCAAATATATTGAAAGCAATCCTATATATAATCTTATATAGAAATCAATTAAAATAACATTCAATTAAATAATATTTTTATATTCATTCTTATTTAGTTTCATTAGTCTAATCTAATCTAATATTTTATTACATTAAAACTTAAATACTTGTACCCAGCAAAGGGTGCATATTTTTGCAAGTAGTTTTAATAATATAAAATACTTACTGTTCCATAAGTATCAGAAGAAGGATCTACATCAATTGTTGACAGGTAGTCTGGTCGATCCCGAGATTTTGGTGGAATGATACATGTTACATAAAGTATTTTTTCTTTTTCTCCTTTCATAGCATCAAGAGGTGTGGCATAGCCAGGACCCCTGCAACCATCTATGAAAAAAAAACAATTATACAAATTGATAAAATGTGAATAGCAAAAATTAATAGAACATAGAACAATTTCATATAATGAGATAAAATAATTAATATTAGAAAGTTTATTAAAATGATAAAATATAGTTAAAATATTATATAGCTATATCTATTCATATATAAAAGGGCAGTTGTGTGTATATGTATGTCCGGAGGAAACTTTGAAAATAAAACAAAGTAAATATATATATGCATTAAATATCACCAGGGCTTGGTTTTTGAGCAAAAATAATGAAGATTTGATTTATATTTGGGAAGATATTTAAAAATTCAAATTTGAAAAGTAATAGAAGGGAAAATAATTTGCATGTTATTTTGTTTATCTTTTTTTCGCTTTGAAATATAATATTGATTGATTGAATTAATTGCATCATTTATATCTTTTTTTATTTTTTTTTATTGTAAATCATTGAATGGAACTTTCTTACTACTTTGTTATATATTTCCGGATCTGCGAGAAATACTTATTAAAATTAAAATTAACTTATTAAAATTTCCCCCTCTACCCAGGCGACGCCGGGTATCCACTTCTAGTTATATATAAAATGTAGTTTTTTTATCATCTTATGATATTTTCTTATATACTTCTCATATATATATATTATTATAGCTAAAATATCACATCTAATAATTAAACATAAATTTCATCTGATAAAAAAATTATACAAATTGATGATATGTGAATAGAAAAAATTAAAAATAGAAAAATTTCAATTTAACAATTTTTAATAAGTTAGTCTCGCAGATCTGGAAATATATAACAAAGTAGTAAGAAATTTCCATTCAATGATTTACAATTTTTTTAAAGAAATAAGATATAAATGATGCAATTTAACAATCGTTCATAATGTTGAATAGCCCTTTTCTTAAATTAAAGTCTGTTTCTATCAGGTTACTGCTTATTTTTCATATCAGGTTCTCTTTCAGGTTAGGTGTCTCTCCGTTCCTGGAGTGTCTCTCTGTGCATTCCCTCTTTGCTGTGTTCTTTTATCAGGAAACATGAAGACATTTTTTAAGTACACATTTTTGTTATAACCCCCCCCCCCCGATACATTTTTAACTTGCATACATGTCAGGTAGCAGCAGTGACAGAAAGGCACACCTGGCCTTAATGAGCACTGGTCTCAACTCTACTAAATTCTAATACTACATTCCAGGCCTCACCTGATCACATAACTCTAAGCCAATGAGAGCCACGTTCCAAAGAACCTGTGGTCAAGACCTATCAATCAAACTATCAGTGATTTTTCACCGTTTTCTACTACTTGCTAAAAATGATAGGGATCTGCCTACCCATTATACAACAATGTCAAACTGAAAAATTTTAAAAGTTAATTAAAATTTATATTCAAAATTCCTATTTTTACAATGATGAAAAGTTTTGCAATATTTTGATACATACCAGTTGTGGTTCATATATTACATGTCTGAAGCAATTCATGCTGTGAGAATTACCTACTATGGTTGGTAGTATCCTGGTAGTTGTGTTACATAATTATTGGATCCCTAATACTTATATAAGGTAGTGTAGAAACATAATGGCGATTAGTGCAGCTGATGGTCTTGAGAGTGAGTGACGGCGCTTGACCTCACTCTCACCTTGCCTTCCGGGGATAAATCGTGAGAACCGGAAGGCATAGAAGACCCTGTCTTCCGGTTTAAGGATAGTAACTCTCAGTCAGTTAGCAAGTAGGAGCCGAGCTCGTAGGATGTGCACAGATGTCTGGTTTGGGGATTTACAAATAAAGTAACATCAAAGTAAATCGAAGTCTTGTGTTTATTACCTAAAAACTAACAATGACACGGGGCTTATGATAAGGAGAAATCCCTAACAGAAAACCAGACCCGAAGTCCCCAAGAAAGTCCAGACCTTAGAAGAGACCAGACCAAGATGTTAGAAGATAGAACCAAAGCCGGCCAGAAGAAAAGACGACTAGAAGTAAGAAGTAAGAAAAGAGTATACAACAGTTGGTGTGCTAGCATATTGTGCTTTATTTTACTCATTGTTTGATTTGAAAGCCACACAGATGATCCTGTGTGTAGTCTAATTAGAGAACTTATGCTTGATGAGTTTGAATTGGGCCCTAATGCTGCGGAATCAACCAAAAAATATTTGTTGTATGAAAGATGAAGATGCAGTTGATGACTGTACATTAACCAGATGCTTGAAGAAATTTCTTTCAGGTTGCAAGAACCTGTTGGGTCAGTAAAACGGTGATTCTGTGTGAACATAAGTCCAAATAGGGTTATCTCCCTTTGCTGCAGTGTTCGGCGATAGGTGGCGTTAGTATTTGGCCAGAAGCCGGGAAGCCTGAATTCCTATCTCTTTCCTCTCAGGCCGACAACGAGTACACATGGTTTAGGCGCCTGATGCTTCTATCCCTTAGGTGGGGCCTTTGTCCCCCAACCAGCTACCAGTAAGTGACATTTCCTACGACGCAAATCGTAGGCCTATTTTCTCCATAATTCATTTATGTATCTGTTTATATGTTTGCCTTCAATGCATTTTCTATTTTGCTCATGGAATAAAAAGTCTGTTATCGTTTTACACCTTGTACTCACATCTTATAAACCTAAAAGACCAGCCCAGGTTGAGTAGGCCTAAAACTATGGATTCCAAGGTCATGCTCCTAGCCATAGAGACAACACTGGTGAGTAGCACTTGGAGAGTATCAGGTGAACTTTGTATCTCCCAATCCAGTGTGGTTCATTACCTTTAGAATCTCTGCAAATTCATCTGGTGTTGTTGAATTGTGCCTCATATCACAAACATATTGCAAAACTTTTGACTCACCCAGGTAAATAAACACATCTCACATCCAATTTTGTCTACTTTGCTTTATTAGATACTAGAAGCGGCTACCTGGCGTTGCCTAGGTAGAGATGGGATAATAAGAAAAGTAGTCTTGCAGATCTATTGATTGTTTTGGTCTTCCATAATTGATTTATATTTTATTCACAAATGCCACCAATGAATTTCCTTTCTCTTACTATTCAAATCCTAATTTTTAAATATCTTCCCAGATAAAAATCAAATCTTTTTTTTCACAAAAAGCAAGCTCTGATAATAGTAAATATGTATATGAATTTACTTTGTTGTTAATCGTTTTATTTTAATAGTTTCTTCCGGACATACATACCCACAACTGCCATTTATAAATGTAAATAGATTTTTAAAGATTTAGACTCAGAAGATGATGTGTGCAGATATGAAAATGTTATCTTTAATTGGTCAAGGGATATTTAGTTAAGTTGAAAATATTAATTCTAATAAAAATCTAAGATGTTATTCTATGTTACAATTAGACCAGTTTGTATACTTCGGTAGCAACATCTCATCTACTGAAAGTGATATCAACATATGAAAGGCATGGACTGCTATTGACAGATCAATGGCAACATGGAAATCGGATCTTGATAATTAAATAAAATGGGAATTCTTTCAAGCAGTAGCTGTGTCAGTACTACTGTATAGTTGCACCACTTGGTCTCTAAAGAAACACCTGGAGAAAAGGGTTTGACAGGAACTACACAAGAACATTGTTTTGTACAAATCCTGGATGCAACACCCTAGAAAATAGCAGTTGTATGGTCACTCTCTCATAAACAATCCAAGTCAAGACATGTTGGGCACTGAGAAGTAAGGATAAACTTATAAGCAACATTCTCACATGGACTCCAACACAAGGACACACCAATGCTGGCTAACCAGGAAAATCTTACATTAATCGGCTTTGTGTGAACATTGGATGCCGTCTTGAAAACTTGCAAAGAGCAATGACTAATGGAGAGAGAGAGAGAGAGAGAGAGAGAGAGAGAGAGAGAGAGAGAGAGAGAGAGAGAGAGAGAGAGAGAGAGAATGAATCCACACTGTTCACACCTTGATTATGGTGGGAATCTATCTATATCTATCTATAAAAGATTCTGTATGTCCACATGTTTATTTGTACAATGACTGATCTCATGTCATTTTATAAAGGAACAAAAAGTCCAATAAAATCCACACTCTATTTTTGCCCAAATTTCTTACCCTTATTTTCCATAAGAAAAGCCAAGTAAAAATATAATAAGAGTCTAGATCAATGATATATTAAAAAAATAATTTAAAAAACGATTAAAATATTTTTTTAAATTAATAAAGGATAAAACATAATAAAAAGCAAATAAAAACAAAAAATACAAACAAGAATAAAAATAAATTTAAAAAGCGATTATATAAAAAGATAAAAGATAAAAGAAAAATAATATTTATTAATCTATATATAAATATAGATAAGAGATTTATTTTTAACTTTTGAAATCACATGCAAATCTGGGTAGCTCTGCAAGTAAATAATACAGTGAGAAAGTTCTATGTATAATTTCATATTATAATAATGTATAATTTCATCACAGAAAGTTTTATGTATAATTTCATATTATAATAATGTATAATTTCACCACAGAAAGTTCTATGTATAATTTCATATCTTATTATAATGGAGATTGTGTGTTTTTCTGTCTGTAACCGAAACTATATTCCTACTCAAGTCACAATTCCCTTAGTTATTGACATCACATTCTCAATGATTTTATTTTTATTTTAACCTCAATTATTAATAAAATTGTTTTACATTATTAATACTGTTAACCATATCTACATATTAACAACATGCAATTATATTTATATATACAACAAAATAGCGGTTTACAGTGTGAACGGGAAGGCTAATTTGCATATTGATATTAAAAAATCGAATTTAATAAATATGTGTCCAGTGTTATTGATTTCTAACTGTTTAGTTTTATTTTAATGAATATAAGCAAAAATCTCTTCAATGAATCTTAAATGAAATCCATTAACAAGAAAAGATATCTGTCATTTTATTCTTTACTTCCTCTTTTAACTAAATACTTAAATTAGAAAAAAATAACAATGAAAGACGAGAGTGATGGAAGAGTAAGTTTCAGTTGTTCTATTTTCCGATTATACCCCCCTCTGTTTCAAATCTTTATATCTGCATTCTTATATAGTTTCATAAGCCTTTCTAATTTAATACAATATTTTATTACATTAAAACTTAAATACTTGCACCCGGAGGGTGCATATATTTACTAGTTATAATAATGTATAATTTCATCACAGAAAGTTCTATGTATAATTTCATATTCATCACTGTACCAGTAGTCAAATTCTGTGTTTTAAGATAGGTAGGCACTGTCATTGCTCTTGACAGGTCGTCTACACAGCATCCATTGTCTATACAGAGCTGATAAATGGGAGGTTTTGCTGGTTGGCCAACACTGGTGTGTCCATGTGTAGGAGTCCATAGAACATCTCATGAGTTCATACTTGTTTCTTCAGCAGTATGAATACCCAATAGGAATGAATAAAACATGTCTTGTTCATCTTATTTAGATGGTTTGTGTGATGGGAGGCAAGTGGCCGTATAGCTGCTGTTTTGAAGCATGCTGCTTCCAGAATTTATTCAAAACAGCATGCAGATACAATTATGAAAGACTAAACTAATGGTAAAACCTGCTTTTAAAAAAAATCTAATAGTGGACATGAGAAGTAATTACATCCTGTGTCACAATAGCTGTTAGGTGGCATAGCTGGCAGGATTATAAAAGAGTTGGCTGGTTGGTTGGTTGGGTTTTATGGCATGTCAACTTGTCAAGGTTATCTTTATGCCAAAGATATTTTGTTTTATTCATTCCTATTGGGTATTCATTTTTTTGGTGCTATTCGCAGAATTGCGTCCCGGCATCCTACTACCACTGCCTAGCGTTTTTTAAGGCAGGACGCAATTCTGCGAATAGCACACATTTTATTTTTAAACTCAATTATTTAAAAAAACACATTTTTAAAAATCTAATACATAGATGGGACCCTAACAGATACTACTGCTTCTAGTCAGAGTGGACATGGGAGTAATGGTGATAAAGGGATACCCTACATTCCCAAGAAGTCCAGAATTGGTATCTTACCACTAGATGCAGTTTAATATCATACCCAGGACAGTACGATCCTCAGCCACCACATTCTAGCATATATATGATAAAAAGGAGGGGGGGCAATAGGGTCAGGACAGTCCTATAGGTGCTAGGGCTTGATGTGACTAGCCAACTGATCTGACTGTCTGTCTATTCTAAGTAAGGGCCAAAGTGGAGTGTTGCATTTCATGGACTGCTCAGCTACCAGGATTCTGTCATTAAGTATCATGGATCACCACACACAGCCAACAGCTCACCCCAATGGAGGTGGGGTTAACCCTCTGCAGAGGTGCAGTCGGTGTATTCTACAACCCCAGTCACCAGGGCTTTATAAAAGAGTAAATGGCAGTGAAAGCTTCTTTCACCTTTCAACCTCCAGAGAAGTAAAAACATACCAGTTGCGTTTTTGTCTACGGACAGAGGGTCTTGCCCTCACCCACCAACCTTGTGTCACATGAACACATGGAAGTCTTTACACTTTCCTTCCAGTTTAGCTTCGAGGGGTTGGTTTAGCTTAGTCAGTAGTGCATTCGTCTAGGAACCACAAGGTTACAGGTTCGATACCAGCTCATGCCAGCTCAACGAATGAGTAGCACAGTTTGGATTTGTCTAGTAAAGTAGGGAGCTGATGGAAGGCGTAGTGATCCATCTAAGATCTCCATCTAGCGCTAATGAAAAGGGGATAGACTCCTTTGCTGTCTGGCTGATATTGAAAATAGGCCACTTCGCCAACTTAACTTGCATATCAAGGATTCAAGAGTTTCTCTACTAAAAGATCTCTTCTATTAGGACATTTCACTCATACAATTCTGTATAAACTCTTGTATCTCATGCCATGCTGGTATTCTCTTCTGTTAAGTTTACTCAGGCAATAAAATATTCTTGGTATTACTTTGTCATGAATTGTTTTCACATTTATTCCATACAAAGAAACGATACCAACTCTAATAACTTTATTAAAAAATCAGTCGCAAAAAAGAAAAATGTTTTTTTCATAGACCTATCTGATTCAGATGTGCAAGACTAAAGAGTGAAGAATTTTAAATGAATTAACATTTCAGAATTACTTTATTAAATCCAGAATTTGGATGATTAAAAATGACATTTAGTAAAAATTAATGAACTCTCCCCCGCCCACATCCTCACAACATTATCATTCACTTAAAAATTAGACTGAAAAAATACTTCAATTTTGAGTGCGCTAAGAAATCTCTGGACCTAGTCTCTAGTTGTTGCCTGCTCAGTCCAACGAGGAGAGAGAGAGAGAGAGAGAGAGAGAGAGAGAAGAGAGGGAACGAGAGAGAGAGAGAGAGAGAGAGAGAGAGAACGAAAAAGAAAGAGAGAGGAAGAGAGAGAGAGAACGAGAGAGAGAGAGAGAGAGAGAAAGAGAAAGAGAGAGAGAGATAGAGAGAGAGAGAGAGGAACGAGAGAGAGAGAGAGAGAGAGAACGAAAAGAAAGAGAGAGGGAACGAGAGAGAGAGAACGAGAGAGAGAGAGAGAGAGAGAGAGAGAAAAGAGAAGAGAGAGAGAGATAGAGAGAGAGAGAGAGGGAACGAGAGAGAGAGAGAGAGAGAGAGAGAGAGAGAACGAAAAAGAAAGAGAGAGGGAACGAGAGAGAGAACGAGGAGAGAGAGAGAGAGAGCGAAAGAGAAAGAGAGAGAGAGATAGATAGAGAGAGAGAGAGAGAGAGAGAGAGAGAGAGAGAGAGAGAGAGAGAGAGAGAGAAATAGAAAGAAAGAGAGGATTTCGGTGTATTAATGTTCTTAGAGGCGTTGCTTGTAGTGCAATCTAACTGGCCAAAAAGGGGTCATGGAACTTGCCCACCATTGTATCAGTTGAGTGAGCAGTCACTCAGTGCATTGTTTGGTTGTGTGTTGTCCTATTTTTTTTTTTTTTTTTTATCTTGATGAAATTAGATCAGATAACGTTATGATTTGTGACCCACAAATCATAACGTTATCTGATCTAATTTAAACAATTGTTGCTGTCCCCAGAGTGAAAATCCCGATATTTTGAAGTAACAAAGAGAATAACACTAAATCATCCGTAAACGAAAAAGAACAATCGTTAGTAATAATTTTTAGATATACAAAAATCTCGAAAAAAATGTTGCGAAAAATTGTGCATTTCTAATCATACATTTTTAGATTAGATACATATTGATTCCTGACAAAAATATCGTGTTCAATCTGCCACTTTCCAGACATTTAAAATTTACTATTAAATGTCTAACTGAATAACAGGCTAATTGAATCAGAGAAAATATTTTTTGTATAAACTTTTAAAAAAAGTATCGTTTTTATGATTATGAAGAGAGAAAATAAGCTACAAAATTTTTTTGAGTTTTAAGAAAATAACTATTAAATTTTCAAATAACATTTTCCGGTGTTGAAATCTATATTTTTTGTAGTGAAGTGGGTCCGAACTTCCCCGACTCCACGCGTCATCGATGCTTACTCAGCACCGATTAAGTCGCCATCTGTCATTCCGTTGCTACGCATGAGCGGGTAGGGGCCGTTTTATGACCCTCAGTAATTTGAATATGTGAACCACTAGATCAATAAAAAGCGAAAAGAAGGCAGTGAAACTTTGCGTTTGCGGCGAGTTGAACGCCAGACTTTGCGTTTGCGGTGAATTAAACGCCAGACTTTGCGTTTGCGGCGAGTCAGACGCCAGATTTAATTCAATTTTATTATTTATTTTTTATGTGGTCTTGTGAAATTGAATTTTCTAGAAATGTAAAAATGAATGATTGGAATTTTTTTTATATTCTAATGACCAAAGGTTGACCCCTCTCTACAATCATAATTGATAAAATAAAAAGTTTTTTTTAATTTTTTAAGCTATTCATTATCATGTATTTTGGCAGCAAGTTTTGTTAAAAACTACGGAAAATTCCTTTGATTTTCAAGTATAAGTTTAGCACGCCTTCTACCCTCTTGACTAGGGGGGTGGGGCACAAAAGAAAAAAAACCCAAAAAAACAAAACAAGAAAGAAACAAAAATGCAATAAAACCTTCTAAACGAACAAAACTCACAATAAACAATCACTACAATAATCCCCCTGAGGACGACCAGTGACATGGTTGAATACACTTGGGTAAAAAATATAGGACACTTTCTATACCATTACGGAAAATAACAAGATTTGTGTGCGTGTGAAGAAAATAGCAAATTAGGAAAAATCCGACAAAGTGTGATGAAAAGTTATGTGTTATAATTTGTGACCCTTATATTCACCATTCTAGATAAGATAAAGTTTCACACACTGACCTCATTTTTTCCTCTCCCACCCCCAACCACTAAGAAGGGGTTCACTTGGCCGATATATAATTTTGTGAATTTAGTTGTAACTGTCCAGTAATTCTTTATCAAATAAGGAAATAATTGAAACTTCCTTATTTGGATGGGGAAATTAAGATTAAGATTTCATTTTTATATAATTTTTAAAAGTTTTAAACCATAATTCAATCGAGGCCACCGATTCAATTTTACCCCCTACAACTGCCCCTAACCCAACTCTGATTTTTCTTCTTTGCACAAAAGTTCCACGTCTATTTTTTTCGTCATAACCCATTTATTTATTTTTTACATAAAGAGATATTAGGGCTTTTTTTCTTTTCGATTTCTAAAGAATTAGAAAACCGTAAAGGATAGATACAGCCCCCCCCCTTTTTTTTAGAATAGCCTACTTGGAAAATGCTTTCTGTAATGTACTATATATATATATATATATATATATATATATATATATATATATATATATATATATATATATATATATTTCTAATTTAAAATTTAGAATTTTAACATTACCTAAACGTTAACATTTTAAAGATACTTAGAATTATCTGCGACCAGTTACCCGAAATTCTGTCGTATATTTAATAGCAAATAAATAGGTAATCAGTTATTTTATTTCAAAACTTTAATTTAGTATTTTTCCTATGAAAAATTAATATATAAAATTCATTTAAAATATGAAAAGCCTGATGTTAAGTTTAAAATGTTATATTTTTAGATTCTAGAAATAAATATCTATTTAATGCAAACCTTATTCTATTACATCAAAGTAGGCATGTGCATTTTATCGCTGGCTCCAAAAAAGAGGGATAACAGGAAATTCTTCTAAAAATCATATAAAATAAACTAACAATTCGATTTTAATAAAACTTACGGTATATGAAGTAATAAAAGACGAACTTTTATTGTTCATTGTTTAGTTTATTGTTTATTGTTTAGTTTACTAAATTGAAAAGGCTAATAATTTTTTTCGTTAGTTTTTGTTTCGCGCATTGATCCCCCGTACAAAGATCTTTTTTTTTATATAAATAATTTTTACATTTTTGGAAAGATAATTTAACGACGGAACATATGTAAAAAAAACTAAATCGCAACTTATTCGGTTTTGGTAATAGGACATCTTAAACATTGAAACTTAAATCTTGTAAATAAGAAAAAATATGTATCTTTTTTTTTCTTTTTTCTTTTTCTAAATTGTTAGATTATTTTTTAAAGAATTTTATATTAAAAGTTCCTCTTATCTACTTGTTTATTTTTTTTTTCAGGGATTTTTAAAAATTTATAAAATGTAAAATAAATACTTCTGTTTAGCGGATATCAAAATCGTATTTATTAATCAAAGAAAATATTGTATAAAAAATATCTAGCTAAAAATAATGACATAACATATTTCGGTTTTTATTTTTAAAAAATTTGAAAATAATGTTTGAATTACAAATTGTCGTCATTCTTATTAATGGATGGATCTAACGGAAATATCTGCTTTGGTTTTGAGGAAAACTCTTGTAGTTGTTGTTGTTGTTGTTGTTGTTGTTGTTGTTGTAGCGCTGGGTCACTCAGGTACATAAGTTAAATCGTGAGACATCAAGAAAATGATAGATTGGTAATTTGTTTTTGCTTCAGAAAAGAAATTATACGTACGATCCTCCATACAAAGAAATAGTGCACACGTCAAGATGCGATATCTATGTCAACAAAGATTAAGAATTTGCGGGAATTTACTGGAATTTACTTTTAAATGCAAAAATTTAGGTTTTATGTAAGAGAATTTTTTTTTCTTTTTTATAACACATAAACTTGGAATTGTTCTTTAAAAAGAATAAAATAAAACATTAAAAAGTTCATTTTCCATTTTTTATTGACGTTTTAAAATATTTTTAACAATTATGCGTGCATTTCCAAAGTCCGTGTTTTGCACAACCTTACATCAAAGTATACTTTTTGAAGAAAAACTCGATTGAAAATGTCCCCCCCCCCTTTTTAAGCAGAAAAAATATCGATGTATAATTTTTTCTTTTATAAGATAATAGCCAATCAAATAATTATCGAAATGAGTAAAAAAGAAATCTCCCAAAAATTAATTATTTATTATTTTTTTACATTTTATTTTTCGATTTTCGGTACTTATTTTCTCATAGAAAAGCCACCGTAAAATTTTTTTTGTTTCTATTCATAACTTCGGTCTTTTATCTCTTTATTCATACTGTAATTAGAAAACTATAAGACTAACTCGAAAAAATGTTACGGCCCCAACATAAGGGGGGGGGGTGATGTCAAAATTAAGTGACCTGAAAAAAATGAGAAGGTTTTGAAATAAAATAGATAATGCATTATAAAGATCATTCATTGATAAATAAACACTGAAAATTTCATTAAAATCTGATAATTCCCTGATTTTTCGTAAATTATTTTCTGTAGGGGGGGGGGCTAAAGTCATTTTGTCAAAAATGCAGTTTAGCCTCATTTTGGGTATACCTAGTGTAAATACTCCTAAATCTATTGAAGTACCAGAGAGAATAAATTATGACATTAGTAGCAATTTTCTTTATTATTTTAGTTCTAAATATTCAGACTATTTTCAAATTTCAATGTTTATAACCAGGGCTGGATTACCCTGGCTTTGGTCCGTTTATCAAAACCATTCTCGTTCCCCCAATGACACTTTCACCAGAAAGATAAGGCCTAAAAAGTTTGGCTTCGTATTACCCTTACTGCGTTTTTAACTTGGACAAAATAAGCATGTTGTTAGTAGGGATGCTCAAAACACATTCTTTTCATACGCGCGCAAATTGTTAAAAAATATTTTAAAACGTCAATAAAAAATGGAAAATTGACTTTTTAATATTTTTTTTACGTTTAATATTAAGAACAATTCCAAGTTTATGTGTTAAAATTAAAAAAAAAAAAAATTCTGTTACATATAACCTAAATTTTTGCATTAAAAATTTAATTGCCGTAAATTCTTAATCTTTGTTGACATAGTTATCGCATCTTTACGCCAACAATTAGTACCAAGTAATTTTCTATGGAGTATCATACATGGAATAATTTAAAAAAATTATTTTTATTGTTGATTTCAAAAATAATTAATTTCTTCAAACAAACACTGTTTGTGCTCTGCAGATGTCATAGATTTGAACTTATTTGAACTTATTCACAACAGTAGCAGCAACAACAACAGTTTTCCCCAAAAAAAAGAATAGAATATCATGTTTCCTACAAACTTCCATTTATAAAAATGACGACAATTTTTAATTTACACATTATTTTCAATATTTTTTTTTTAAATAAAGACTGTACTATATTATGTCATTACTTTTAGCTAAATATTTTTATACAATATTTTCTTTAAGTAAATAAATACGATTTTGCTATACACTAAACAAAAGTATTTATTTTACATTTTATAAATTTTTAAAAATCAATAAAAAAATAAATAAATAAATAAATGAAATAGACAAGAGAAACTTTTAATATAAAATTCCTTAGAAAATAATCTAACAATTTAGAAGAAAAAAAAATTTTTTCTTAATTACGAGACTTAAGTTTCAAAGTTTAAGACGCCTTATTACCAAACCTAGTCTAGTATCGATTTATTATTTTTTATACATATGTCCCGCCATTGAATTATCTTTCAAAAAATGTAAAATTTATTTTCATACAGAAAAAAAAAATTACCAAAATATTTGTACGGGGGGATGAAGGCGCGAAACAAAAACTAACGAAAAAGATTATTAGCTTTTTCAATTTATTTACAATAAAAGTTCATCTTTTATTACTTCATATACAGAAAGTTTTATTAAAATCGAATAGTTACTTTATTTTATTTTATTTTTAGAAGAATTTCCTGTGATCCCCGCAGTAGCAGGTGCGCTAAAATGAGTATATCTATGTTAGAACATAAAGGAAAGAGGAAAACCACTGAGATTTCCGTTCCCCGGATTTACCACAGCATAGAATTAAAAAAAAAAAAAAATCCTGACCTCCTACCAGGACGGAATTAATACAATGTTTTTTTTTTTTACGTGGGGATATTTTATGGGGCATCCAGCGAGAATCGAACTCTCTAATACTGGATCTGCGAAACTAG
>CM042149.1:96625531-96638031 GCA_023376005.1 Doryteuthis pealeii | reverse complement strand
TTACATTGCTTCTAATGCTTCTGACTCGGCCGGCTGCCATGTTTTCTTGTTGTGCTGTTTTCTCTTTAGGGTTTTCTGTTAAAGGGTTGGTTCTTCTTTATTTCTTCGGCTGGTCATTTCTTGTTCAACATTAATTCAACATACAAGACTTGTTGGATTTTTTTCTAAAGCTTTATTACAACAACCTAGCCCATATTTATTTGCCGCGGGGGGAGACCGACCCTCAGAGCGAGCGACTTCGTGTCCACTTGCTCTGAAATCTTCGTCGCATCTGAAGCTAAAACTCTCTCGCGTCTAATCGTGTCTACCGGAAGGTCAGCAGAATGTCACCGGTTGTCAATCATCGTCCATGGTAACTTTCCACTGAAATCCTGTTCTTCTGGCTCTAACAAAATTTATCCAAATATTCTCTACTACTAAGTCCGCGTGTTTGCTCTAAATACTGTGTATAACAATATGCATAGCTGCACAAAGCATATGTGCAGAATGCAAATCTGGTGCAAGAAATTGTGTGTGTATATAAAGTCAAACCGCATATATGTATAAATGTGTGTGTGTGTGTGTGTGTGTGTAGATTGGGGATGGAGTGGGACCACCCACAGATGGGTATATGTGTGTGGGTTCAGGTGGATCATGTATATATATATATATATATATATATATATATATATATATATATGAGGTTAAGTAAACAAACAAATGTGTTTATTTTTTATATGGCGTTAAGCCGACAATTTTTGGAGGATATGTGCTTAATTGAAGTCATACCTAATTTTTGAAAATTTATTAGTTAATAATTAATGAATTTAGGCGGGCAAAATTCAAATGTAAGGCTAAACAAATCGAGAAAATGTCAATCCCTGAATGTACATTTCAACCTATTAGGTCTCATCAGCAAGGTTATAGACATGGGAGACTGCTCCGTGTGTGAATTTATATATGTGTATACATGTATGGATAATTGTATGTGTGTAATAAGTATGCCATAGAAGGTTTTGCTGGTGTTGGTCAAACAAAGGTTATAGAAGTAATAAAGAGAAATTCTATAGAGAAAAGATTAAGAGTTGTGATAACTCCCCAAGGTAGAGACCAGAAGTCTAGTTTTTGACAACTTTGAAAGTTAACTGGAGGTCACATCAGTAATAAAATTTAACCCAGTTAGAACAAAGGATTTTGAAATCTCGTGTGGAATCTCGGAGAATGAGATTTGGGAGTTACTGGGAGATTTGAAAGAAAAACTGGGCAGTTAGTTGTTGGACAGCGGGCGGGAGAGATCAACTTTAGACTTGTCCAGTAAAAGTGAACCTAAGCAGAAGTCTTGACTGAGTGGAGGGAGAGGGAGAGGGGGGTCCCCCTCTCTGGTGATTGAGATAATGGAAGAATGAATGAAAGTACAATGAATGTACCTCTCTGCCATTTTTGATATGTTCACCTGACTTTGTCTTGTCTTGTCTTTGTTCTCTCTTTGTAATTGATTGTGAAACCACCTGAAGGGGGGGGGGGCTTAAGCATTTGTCGCGGATACAACAGGTCGTAAAAGTAGCAAGGAGACGATCATGGTCAGTAAAGTTGGAAAGTTGGAAAAACTGGAAAGTGCAACAGATGCAAGGTGCTTGCAGATGCTCTCGGTCCCCATAGGAGGTTTGCAGTGTAAATTTTGTGTTTTAAGACATAATGTAAACTATATAAGTTTTTATTTTTAGTCGGTACGAACGGACAAAAGTAAATCTTAAATTTAGCTCAAATTTAACTGCTACACATTCTGAAATACCAGTACGTATTATTTCTTTTTGGTGTGCCCATCGGTAGGAGTTCACAGGAGAACGTCACTTATGGGTTCGTCCTGACTTCTCCAGTAGTGTCCAGCATGTCTTGTTCGTCTTATTTGGATGGTTTGTATGATAGGCGGTAAGTGACCCTATAATTGCTTTTTTTGTCGGATGCTGCTTCAAGTATTTGTTCAGAACAGCACGCAGCATCTTTGTGTAGTTCCCATCTACCTTTTTCTCTAAGCGTTTCATTAGAGTCCAAGTGAGTAGCCATATAGTAGCCCTAACATGGTTAAAGTCATGGTAAATGGACTCGTCACCCCGAGTTCAAATCCTGGACGTGGTAATTGCATTTCACTTAGCGCTAATACCCTTGGGAAAGGTATGAATCCTACTCTCCCTCCAGCTATGGGTAAATAGTAGGGCAGACTGGACTCTTTAATCTTGGTTAGGCAACCGGTCTAGGAGAAGGAAAACTCTGAATTCAAACCTGTTAAACTCCGCTTAAGAAATTGACCTTGTGTCGCATCCTGCTCGTGTGGAGGGGTTGGTAAATATATATATAGTAGCCCTAACACGGATACAACTGGTAAGAATTTTCGCTTTATCTTATCAGAGATCAGATTTTCATATGATCGATAATCTGTCTATAGCAGTTCATGCCTTTACTGTGTGTATATTGACATTGCTTTCTGTAGATGAGATATTACTACCTGGGTATGTAAATTGGTCTAGTGATTTCAGAGGCTTACAATCCAATGTAGAGATGTCTCTATCTTGTTTAAAACATATCTTTGTGTTCACATAGAGACCAATGCCTTCATGCAGCCTTCCCCAAGCTAAGCAGTAGTTATTCGGCTTGTGCAAGTCTATTTTCAAGAAGCGATAGATCATCTGTGTGGTCCACACTGTAATAGTTTCTCCGTGATATCGCCGGCTTCTTGCACCCCCCCCCATTTTTTTAGCGGGAAGACTTTTTCCTTCATTAGATCTATTGACGTTCGAAGTACGTAGCTAAGGCATATTATAATTTATTTTATTTATAATATATATATAATTATACATAACTGTGCTAAAGTTCTAAAAGATGTAATTTTATAATAGAAATAGTTAGTGACGGTAGGATATATCATAATCTTATTATAATGGAGATTATGTGTTTTTCTGTCTGTAACCGAAACTATGTCACTACTCAAGTCACAATTCCCTTTAGTTATTTACGTCACATTCTCCATGATTTTATTTTCATTTTAACCTTAATTATTAATAAAATTGTTTTACATTATTAATACTGTTGACCATATCTACATACTAATAACATGCAAATGTATTTATATATACAACAAAATAGCGGTTCACAGTGTGAACAGGAAGGATAATTTGCATATTGATATTAAAAGTTTGATTTTAATAAATATGTGCTTAGTATAATTGATTTCTAATTGTTTGGTTTTATCTTAATGAATATAAGCAAAAATCTCGTGGATAAATCTTAAAAGAAATCGATTAACATGGAGAAATAATTTTAACTAAATAGTTAAATAAGGAAAATTTAGCGATGAAAGACGGGAGTGATGGAAGAATAAGATTCAGTAGTTCTATTTTTCGATTATACCCCCCTCCTCTGTTTCAAATCTTTCCATCTGCATTCTTATTTAGTTTCATTAGCCTTTCTAATTTAATATAATATTTTATTACATTAAAACTTAAATACTTGCAATCGGAGGGTGCATATATTTGCTAGTAGGAAGCGCGTAGTGTAATGGTTAAAGTCATGGGAAATGGACTCGTCGCCCCGAGTTCAAATCCTGGATGTGGTAATTGCATTTCACTTAGCGCTAATACCCTTGGGAAAGATATGAATCCTACTCTCCCTCCAGCTATGGATAAATAGTAGGGCAGACTGGGCTCTTTAAGCTTGGTTAGGCAACCAGTCTAGAAGAAGGAATACTCTGAATTCAAACCTGTTGAACTCCGCTTAAGAAATTTACCTTGTGTCACATCCTGCTCGTGCGGAGGGGTTGGTATATATATATATATTTGCTAGTAGATGTAATAAAGGTTATAATAAATTTACAAAAAAAAAAAAAAAAAAAAGGAAAAGAAAAAAGAACCTAAAAGAAATGAAGCTTTTATTTCCACAAGCCACAAATGGTAAATAAACAATATGACTATCTGTCCTCTTATGTGTATATCCATTACACTGACATATTAAGTGACCTTTAGGTGACAAATGCTTTAGTCATCTGAAGGTTATGTAGATAGGTCATGTGGTTTATAACTAGTAATAATCTATATATTAATACTCGTGTTCCTTAATCCTTCGACCGTTATCATCTTGCAATACCCTCTAGTTAAAAATAAGACCGTCCAAATATTCCACGATGAAGTGCAAAAATGTAAATACTAATTACCTGGTGTTGCTTATCTGTCGAATTCTTATTTCTTATGGGTGTTGTCACCTCACCTAAATAATGGACCATTCCGTTTTTATCATCAAGAAAAAAGGGAAGAAAAAGGACATGCTACACAGAAAAATATAAGAAAGAAAGAAAGAAAGAAAGAAAGAAAGTAGGGAAAGATAGAAAGAGGGGGGTGCGCGGAAGTGATAACGCTAATCTGTTTCCATCTAACATAATGAAAAGATGAAAAAAATACAAGAGAGAGAGAGAGAGAGAGAGAGAGAGAGAGAGAGAGAGAGAGAGAGAGAGAGAGAGAAGAGAGAGAGAGAGAGATCAAGTTTATTATACTTTTTTACATATTGAACTATTAGTAATAGCTCTTAAGTAAAATATCAAATGTAATAATTAAATTATCATACTATGGTATATCCACAGGTCATACTACTACTACTACTACTACTACTACTACTAATAATAATAATCAAGACGTGTTCACAGAATGAACCCCTTTGACTCTTTGTCATCCATTCCTATAGACCATCGCTCTTGGTAAGTCCTCTAGATGACATCCAGCGTCCGCACAATGCTGATCAATGTATGTTTTTGCTGGTCAGCTAGCGCTCTTGGTAAATCCTTTGAACGGCATCCAGTGTTCGTACCAAGCTAATGAATGGATTCCCTTGACTCTTACTGAAGAGTAAGTGTTTGCTATCTGGTCAACACTGGTGTGTCCTTGTATATGAGTCCATGGGAGAACGTTATTCATGTTATATACACAAATATAGATATCTTCCAATTCACTAATTCACCAAATTCAATCCACCCACATACCGCAATAAAAAGAATGCCGACCGGATGTAAACAGGCCGAGATGTAAAATCAAATGACGAAAAGCTCGTCTTTGCGCATCAGACTCCACACATAAAGGCAATCTTAAAATTAAAAATAAAATAAAATCAGAATTCGCATTTTTCGCCCAATCTAAATCATTCCCGGCAGAAAAAAAAAGGTTTGAGTTGATCCGATTTCGGATCACGACAACCTATATAAGTTCAGCTTTGAAGAACGCCAGCAGAGATATCGTGGCGACAGGACAGCTCACATCACAAAAGACGGCCCGCAAAACGAAACATACACCGCAAGTCAGCCGACCTAAATCTCTCACCTACCCCTAACCTCATGATCCTGACCGACCGGAAGTCTTAAGGGGGCGAACAACTACCCGTTTCTATATCATCAATCTACTAAATTCACGCCAACTATCACCCATCAGCGACTACTAAAACATCAACTCTTCTGCCCACATAACCAACATCTGACAACTATCACTGGCTCATCTGCCCACATCACCACCTCCACTACAACTGATTCGACCACCAGACCTTTCACTGACTTTGCTATTCACGTCACACCAATATCAGACTTTCTCTTTTAAAATCATTTCCAACTTTCCAACCCTTTCATGTTCCTTTTTTAATACAATTGTTAAACTCAAAATCTGTGTTTGTTTTTCCTTGCTACCATACACTTGCTATTAACCCTGTTTATAACATTCATCAGTTCGTCGTTACATCACCGGAAGTGCCAAGCATGTTTTGCTCGTCTCACTTGGATAATTTGTGAGATGAGGAGACAAGTGCTGATACAGTTTTTTTTTTTTGGGGGGGACATACATATGCACACACATATACATATATATAAATACACACACGTATAGACATTTATATATTACATATAATTTATAACATATACATTTATATATACATACAGAGACATACATGCATATATATAAATACATATAAACACACACATACATATATATGCAAACATATACACACACATGCACCAACACATATGCACACCCACACACATATTATAAATGAAAACAGATACATACATGCATATATGATGGAGAAAAAAAAGTTCACTGGTGAGCTGCACGAATGTGGCTTTTTAGTCTAGCTAAAGTCTTGCATGTCTTCCCACATTCACAAGTTATTCCAGTGAGGACAGGGTATTTTATTGGTCCATTTTGCCGATGCATAGTTTGGTCTAGCGCTAGTGAAAAGGGGATAGACTCCCTCATGGTTTGGCTGATATCGACATTAGGCCACCCAAACGACTTTATCTTATATAAAATTAAAAGGATTTGCAGTGTTTTCTATAGTAACATCATTTAGAGAAAACAGTTATTCTATCAGTTATGCTTATATTAATTCCTGATTACTGAGAGCCATTTTTTTCTTATCTTTGAAGCATTTCTATAGTAAAAACATTTACAATGACATTCTATAGTAAAATGATTTGCAGTGTTTTCTTGAGTAAAATCATCAGCAATTTATTTGCAGTATACAGAAAGCAACCTTATTACATCAGTGATGCTTACATCAATTTCTGATTACTGATGCTTCTAGGATTTGTTCAAAACAGCACGCAACATTTTTTAGTAGTTCCCATTTAGCTTTTTCTCCAGACGTTTAATTTAAGTCTGAGTGATACAAGTACAATGGAACTGACAGCTTCGAAGTATTCTACTTTTTTAAACAATACTAACATAATTACAATATTAAAGTGAAGGCGCTAAGTGTAATGGTTAGAGTCGTATGAAATGAACCCATCAACGCGAGTTCAAATCCTGGACGAGGCTATTTGCATTTCACATAGCGCCAATACCCTTGGGCAAGGTATGCATCCACATACACTCCCTCCAGCTACGGGTAAATAGTAGGGCAGATTGGGCTCTTTAACCTTGGTTAGGCTACCAGTCTAGGAGGAGGAAAACTCTGAATTTAAACCTGTTAAAACCCGCTTAAGAAATTGACCTTGTGCCACATCCTGCTCGTGTAGAGGAATTGGTGAATATATATAATTACAATATTGATGATACTTATATAATTGGAATTTTAAGTTCCATTCAGGAAGAAATCCGAGAAACAATTCTTATAACATAACAACTTTATTCATAGGTAACCAAACAAAAACAAAGATACTAAAAGAGAAAGTGTGTGTGTGTGTGTGTGTGTGTGTATGTGTGTGTGTGTGTATGTGTATGTATGTGTGTGTGTGTGTGTTTGTGTGTGTGTGTGTTGTGTGTGTGTGTGTGTGTGTTGTGTGTGTACAATAGACATCATTTGACCTATTTCTCAATAATGTTTGTTTACTTATGTCTGGTCGTTAGGTACCACCAGACCGTTTAGGTCATCTTGAATAAAACGGAAATAGATATTTCCGAACTTTGTTTATCAAAAATCTCGTTAAAAAAAAGATCGTACAGGGTTGTTACAAAGAAAAATAGTTAATTCAAAGATCAAATTATCCGATTGGGAAAATTTACATCGTTATCTTAAAAAATAAACAAACCTATCCATATTACGTGCGAAAGGGTAATTTTCAGGCCGCGATTTAGAGAGAAAGAAATACATATTATTACCCTCTTACAGTTATGCATCTAAGTACGGATGGGTGTAACGGACAAACTTTTTTAGCCAAATTTTTTCTATTAAAATGAATAAAATCTTTAAAAACTTTAATATTACAATTTAAAATGAATAATATCTTTAAAAACTTTAATATTACAATTTACTATGAATAAAAACTTGAAAAACTTTAATCTTAAAATTTCGCAGTGAAATTGACGTTAAAAAAATGTCTTCGGTTTTTAGTATTAATTCTTAAAATCGAAAATAAAATGAAAATTTGAATATTTTTCTAAGAGAAAAACTGATAAAACAATCATTCAATATATTATTTTTATTCTAATTGGTCGTAAAAGTTAAATAAAATATTTTTTTACGCTCAGAAAAACAAACTTTAGTTACCGAGAAGCGTCTCATCATATGTCAGTTTTGCTCTTCCGTACATTCTAAGAATCACACATTACTATTCAACAATAAAAATTACAAATTCTTTTAAAAATATTAATCGAGCACGGATCGGACCAACTTTTAGTTCACCTGAATTCTAAAATTCATGTTTTTAAATATCCGTAAAAATTTTGATTTTTTTCCACAGGAAAAAAAAAAAATTTAATTTCACGCAGAAAATAAAAATATTTAATCACACAAAAGATTGAAAATCTCGTAAAAATTAATTTCTTAAAAAAAATTTTTTTTTTTTGACAATTTAATAGAATATAGTACATACCAATTACATAAGAAAAAAATTTTTTTCAAATATTAATATTATGACATTTTTTTTGCACTTTTTATTTCCAATTTCATTATTTTTTCCTAAAAAAAACTATAATTTGGTACGTTATACAATTTCATTGATATAGTTATTCAGACTCTTATCTTTATAGAAAAAAATACCAAATTTTTTTTCCACATCATTTTTTTTTATCTCATAAAATAAAATAGGGGGGGTGATAGACATCGTAAAAAAATATTTCCCCTAATATATTTTAGAAAATAACTATTTCAGATGTATTTACATCCAATGGTAAACATTTATGGAAATTTTCGTGAAAATCGGACCATTAATTGATTTTTCATAGAATTTTTAAAAAATCCTCTTATCGTAACTTGTTTTTAGCTACGTTAAATTTCAGTTGATTTAACAGTGCAAAAATGAAAACATTGTTTTTTAATCATAATTTTCATTATTTTCGTATGCTGATAAAAAATTTAAAAAATCATCAGGAGTTTGTTTAATGTTTTTTCTTTCGAATGGAAAAAAATTTTCAAGAAAATATTAATTTTTCTGCAAATTTCATTGTGTTAAATGTAGGGGGGGTAAATTGCACAGGGTCGAATTGGTGGTACCTACTGGTCGTGACCAGCATTTACCTATGTGGTGAGTCCAACTTATGTAATATTCTGAGATTACAAAGTGTTATTGTCTATGTAGTAAGGATTGTCTTTTGGAATCGGCATGTTCAGTCACAGCCGATATTATTCAATTTCCAACCGAGTCCTCAAGAAGTTGTAGCATAGACCCTGTATACTAAACATTACTTTAAAACCAAATCGCTTCCATTTCGAACTACTTGGAATGCGTAATGTGGACATTTTAATTTAAACAATAAATGAATACATAAATAAATAGATAAAATAAACTGTGGCGTTATAAGCCTCAGCCCGACGGAAACATTAAAAAATAACACAGAGAAGACAATTTGAGAACAATAAAAAAAAAAAGAAGAAAAAAGAAATAACAATTACTACACTGTGAGACTAAAAACTTTTATTCACTAACTAGAAAATTCTGGGCCTGCAAAATAGTCCCTTTGTAATGAAATTATAAATTCTCTGAGTAACAAAAATGAAAAAAAAAAAAAAAAAAAAAAATAAATACATACAAGGCAAAAAAAAAAATCATTCAGAAAAAAAAAAATTGTACAGACCAGCTTTTCCTATCTGCGTCGCTACGTTTTCTATTCCCTGAAAAAATATTCACTTTTCTTTTGGGAGCAGCGGGGAAAAAAAGGCGGACAAATAAGGTGACCACCTATTTTAAAAAAAACAAAAAAAACTCTGATTGGATGGAGAGAGGTGAATTTAAATATCATCATCTAAAGTGTATAAAAAGGCGATCCATTTTACTACTCTACCTCCCCTCGAAATTATTTTAGTTCTGATGGTTACAGAATATGTTGCTACTTTGCTATTTTTACCAGGAAGAACGCTTTAATTCCTGTAAGCAACGTGTAGCATTTTTTGTTGCAATTCTAATCAATTGCCGCCTCAGACTCTGTGGAAGATACCAAAGGTAAGAATTTCCATATTTTTTTTTTCTTCATGTCGAGTTTCGTGTTTAATGTTGTTTAGTTGCCATTATAGAAGTTTGCCCTTCACCTTTCCCCCGTGGGGATTAAAATGAAATGAAAAATAAAATAAAATAATAACAGACTCCCATGAGCCTTTAGACCAAAAGAACCCCCCGAGCATGTACAACAAAAGAGAACCACTTCCGATCCCCAAGATAATCTATCGGCCATTTGAACTGAGGCCTTAACTGGGACAAGACACTACTACTGGTTAGGAAGGAATTTCCTTACCACGTGGTGGCTATGACCCGTGAACAAAGCCTGAATCCAAAAACTACCTTTTGTCTTTGTCTCTTCCTTTTCTTTCCTTGAATTCATTTCAGCACAACCACCAAATAAGATGGGGTTAAAAGCAAACCCTAGGAATACGCACCAGGAATAATCACAGGTACCTTTAAACACCAAACATTAAAACCTCTTGACACGTCCACACCCCTAACCGTCGAGTTAAAATCCGACATGACACCCTTAACGACTCCTTGCATTACTAACTTACAATCACAAGGCTTCTGTTTTTTTTTTCGACTCGCAACTTCGTTTTGTTTTCCAAGTTTTCTCATTTTCTCACTCACATCTTCGCTTGTCAATTTTTACGGTTGTAGGAAGACAATAAACAGTTGTCTCTCTTAGATACTGTGGACGGGTACATTGGATGTGACAATCCCATAATCTGTCTCGGTCTTCTTTCGTCTCTGTTCTTTGAACACCCAAGACGTGCCATTTTGTATTTGTTATTTGAACAGAAAGACGCGTTTCCTACCCGCTCATGATACCGTAAAACCAACTTGGCTTTACTATATAATTTTTCCAACATCTACACCAAATAAGACTATTATCATTTTTGAACCCCTTTCATGTGCTCCTTGCTCGTAGAACAATAAGTGCTCATTTTATCTGTTGGGAGATATTTGTGTATTCTTGTTAATCCTTCTTGTATGTGTATTATGTGTGTATTATTCCCTTTTGAATACATGAACTTATCTTGTCTTTCCTAAAAGAAATAATATGACATTACACAGTTACGGCTCCTAAACCATCAACTGATAAGAGACTGTGCCCCTTAACCATTGCCTGATAAGAGACCTTGTGTGATTGGTTAAAGGCCATTGTCGGCAACCAATCAAAACACATATTACAAGGCTTAGTTTAGCCGCCAAACTTCGAAGGTTGATACCATCAATCTTTATCTTTCGCTGCGATCAGCCGTCGTTAAAGGACGTCCTTAATGAAGCCAGATTTACCCAGAAGCCGGTGACTCGTAAAGTCGAATTTAACTCAAGCTAGCAAGAGACACTCACGTCTTATACCAGAGACCAGATAAGTTTCGCAAACGCATTATTTTGCAACCCCCTACACCTACACTCTACAATTGTACAATTTATAACACATTTGTAAACGTCACACACATTTTGTATATCATACGTTACATATTGTATATTGCATGTTCATGTTGTTTGTTGAATACACCGTTTATCTAAAGCCTTGAGTTGTGTTTCATTACCTGTTGACTTTATCATTATCTTGTCTACGTAATTACCATAATTCCGTTTATCCCGAGTTAGTGAATCAAAAGATATGCTAATGCTAATATTGATCCTTGGTGAGTGGGGATGCGACTTCCCTAGCTGGAATCAACCTAATGAAAACTTATATAGACGGTGTAACTCTCATTTCAGTGTCGAAATCATACATGAAACATCTTGTGAAGCGTCACCAAGATTTCTTTAGTTAGGCAAACACGAGAATAAAACCCTCTAAATATTTTTGTTTATCTTTAATAAAAGAAATGACCAAGAGAAATAAAATTCTCCATTGATAGAAACGAAATCTCTACAATGCGTTGTTGGGTCAGTAAAATGGTAATTCCTGTGTATAGCGTTAAGTGAGGGAGAAGCCTTTTGTGATTGGATATACCAATCACGTGATAAGCCCAGAAGTTTTGGCGAAAAATACCAAAATCCCCACAGAAAACCCCGGACCAGATCCGACGAGGCAGCGACTTGAAGCCCTCTCCAAGACATCACCATAAGATACCAGATATCTTCCCCTTCACACCGGTATGACCCTCAAACTCAACTTTATACACAGGAAGGACTTTATTGTTACTCATTGTTTTATTTGTCTTTAATAAATTGTTAGAATTAAGTTTTAATTCATTTATTTGTTGCTGTTAGTCTTAGAATTAAATGCTATACTGACACAATAACAGGAAGGACTTTATATTGTTAGTCATTGTTTTATTTGTTCTTTAATAAATAGTTAGAATTAAACTAAGTTTTAATTCATTTATTTGTGCTGTTAGTCTTAGAATTAAATGCTATACTGACACAATAACAGGAAGGACTTTATATTGTTAGTCATTGTTTTATTTGTTCTTTAATAAATAGTTAGAATTAAACTAAGTTTTAATTCATTTATTTGTTGCTGTTAGCCTTAGAATTAAATGCTATACTAACACAATATTATGAAAGAAACGTCAAGAGTCTCAGTCGTTGCTAACCCTTCTACCTCTTACGAGTCACCACCGTTGGGAAGATGTAATGAAACAATTAAGAGAAGGTT
>CM042149.1:96540531-96620531 GCA_023376005.1 Doryteuthis pealeii | reverse complement strand
CCACGTTGGAAGGTTACTTTAAGCCTTCCAACTTATTATACGAACATTACATGTGGTACGAACACGCCGCTAAAAACAATTACCTCTTATAGTGATTTAAATATATTTTTCGAAAAACTCTGAAGTATCAACTTGCAAAAAATCCAAATACTTGTTATAGAACAGAAATAAATTTCTCTCCTGATTCACAAATTCATTAACTCAATACACTCACTTACCATCAAAACAAAATGTTAACATTTCCACCTAACAGGCCAGGAGAACACTCGCCGGATATTGCCTGAGCCGTGATTTGTAGTGAAATAGGGGAAAAAAACTTGTCTGTGCGCATGAGGCTCCGCGCATGCTGAAATCTTGAGAAGGATCTATCAAGATAAAATCAAAATTAACATTTTTCGGCCAATTTGTGACCTTCGCGGCAAAATGAAGAACATAAATTTGATCCAAGTTCCGGTTACCTGAAGGGTATAAATGCCTCGATCTTCATCAATTGTTTCTGGGAGTGCGACAGCAGCCGAGAAGTTAGGAGAGGAAGGCGCTGGGATCCCACACTCACTACACCAAGACAACAGACATCACTCGTCACCTACTTACCCTCCTTGTTCATTCTGACACCCTGTTGGCCGCGGTCTTACCTTCTCCTTACAAGGACACGCCACCACATCATCTGGACTTGAACTACCATACATTCTACCCAAATCACTACCAGCGTCGACCATCATATCATCGGGATTCGAACCACCAGACGTTCCGCTAACATCACTACCGACTTCGATCATCATACTACCAGGACTGACATCACCACCCATTCAGCAAATATCACTAGTGATATAGTTAGAGTTTACGACCTTTTTCCTTTACACAATAAAAATTATTGAAACCTTCAACCTGTGTTTGTCTTTTCCTGTACTACCATACGCTTTCTTCTTGCTGATATAACATACTCAGAACAACCTCTCATTCAAACAAAGATAATCCTTTAAATATACATAGGAAAACAATGACATAATTGTAAAAGAAGCCGACCAAGGATGAGCAAATAGTCCTTTTAAATAAAACATATTATAGATCAAAAGTCCAGTAGATACTAAAGGATGAAACTAACTATAAATTAATTAATACAAACATAGATAAGGATATCATTATAAAAAAAAATTGATTATAAAAGATTTGATCTATATAAAATGTAAAAATTAGGGACCGGAATTTTTTCTCCTTCAGATGACCAAAGGTCAACCACTCTACAATCTGAATGGTATTTTTTTTCTCAATAAAATAAGCTATTCATTATAAAATTAAATCATCCATAAATAAACTAGTGAAAATTCTAATAAAATCGGACAATTCTCTGATTTTTGGTAATAATCTAAAAAATATTTTTTTTATTACCTCCCCTTACTGAGTATGCCCGTCCCTATTCATATGATATATATATATATATATATATATATATATATATTCATATGATATATATATAATATATTTATAATTATATAATATATTATATATATATATATATATATATATATATATATATATATATATATATACTAAATAACGGATATATATAGTGAGTGCGTGTTTATTGTTCTTATTACCTGCTAAATCTGCTAAAAAATCAACCTGACTATTAATGCGGAAGTTTTAGATTTTTTACAAGGAAGTAGGCCACCTCGCGCCATTTTCTTAAACATACCTGGATGACAGTTTTATTTTATTTTTTTTATGGGTAACACCTGAAATTTATACCCCAAACTAAACAGGTATTTTTTGTATGTGTCTTATCAGAACGATCATTTTTAATCATTGTCTGCATTTAAAAAATATTAAGAGGTTTAATGTTTTGTTTATATATTTATATTTATATTTTTTAATCATCCCAACAGGTGTTTATTTTTTTTAATGTCACGATAATGTTTTTCATTTTTTTCTCGTGAAAATATAAACTTTAGCTTTAATTTGAGTTTTAAATCATTTGACGATAAACTTTTTTATGCTATTAGAAAAAACAATTTAGGAAACAAGTTTTATGAAATCGTGACTTTTATACATGTATTTTTATTTACTTACAACAATTTTAGTGAGAAAGTAATAAAATAGCTGTTAAACGTCGGCTAAGTTTGAAAAATAAAAATGAGATACATTATTTTTTTTCCAAACAGAAAATTTAGGTACATTCAATGCCTTTTATTTCCTGTGGTATTTTTTTATTATTCGTACAATAAAAAATATAGTTTAACTTTAAATGATGTTTTTTGTAATTTCCCCAGTAAGAATAAACATTGAAGTTTGCGATACCTTTTTTATGTGAATTGGGGTCGGAAGGGACCGATACAATGTTTTTCGCTTCTCTTTCAGAATGCGTATACTACCCCCCCTCCCCAACAAAAAAAGAAACCCACAACTGTTAAAACTTTTTCAAGATTGAGCTTGCCACAAATTTACTCAAATATGGTCAAATTGAGACATAACATTAACATGTGAAATACACTCTTTGTACGTATATCAATTCTATTTTTTCCCCAAAATATTGTGTTTAGATTAAGTCACCTCTATCTTATCTGAAATGTTCACTGCAAGGGGTTGGTATTTTAGGGTTGTTAAAATTTCTATTTAAAAAAAAAATGCTTCTTGAACGATTGGCATTGATCTATTCTATGTTTTATGACCCTAAACTTTCTCTCACCTAAAAGTTACGTTTTTATTTGCTTTCATAAAATTCTTCGTTTAAGTTGAGAAATTTTAAAGTTCCCGATTTTTTATAATCTTTCTTCAGCTTTTAAACATGTAAAAACATTTTGTAGTTAGAAAGTCTTTAAAGATTGTTTGTTCGACTGTTTAGTGATTTTTGTTTACAATTTTAATTTACTCACACTATATTCGTTCGGAGCAATTCATTTTTATTTCAACATTAGTTGTATTTTGACATTTCTCTTTATTTTTATATGCAAACAAAGCAGCAATATTTGTTTAATTCTTTTAAGTTTTTAGTTAGTTACTTAAATTAGGTATATCAAACTGAATAGCCCCTTAGGGACGAATACATTATGTCTAGGGATAGGCAAAAAGGGAGAAAACTCAACGTTTTTATAACGTTGAGTTATCCTCCTTTTTCTAAATATTAAAATAGATTTTAATTTACGATTTCGAAAAGTTATGGAAGTCTAGATGTGTAAAATTTTCTGAACCATATGACGTTTAGGCACCCCTTTTGCGATCTCGTTTCATAAGGACATTTTTTTCATTTACACCGTCAAAATCCGGTTTGTTAACTGATGCTTTTTAGAGTTTAAAAAAAATTATAACCCTAATCCCTAACCCCTAACAAACAACCGGATTTTGACGGTGTAAATGTTCTTATGAAACGAGATCGCAAAAGGGGTGCCTAAAGGTCATATTGTCCAATTTTCCTACAAAAAAAGTTACACAGCGTTGCCAAAACTCCTTCCGCAACTCAAAAGAAGGGATGAAAAACAATGTGTTGATAACAAACTGTTTCTTAACAACACATTGCCCTAATAAAAATAAACAACTGTTTTCCCAAGAATTTTTGGACATTTTTTTAAAAACCTGGAATACTGTAAAAATGCCATATGAGAGTGCAGTCTGTGTGTGGGTCGCACTTATGTATTCTGGGGGCCGTATGCTGTCAGCAAGCTGCATGTTTGACATGCCTGCCTTAAATGTTCAGAATAGCCCCACAATTAATATTTTTGTTATTTCTGCAATTATGAACACTCACAGGCACAGAAAAAGAAAAAAAAAAGTAAAGAAAGTTCTTCTGCTATTGGAGATGATATACTAGGATCATTCAATAAATAAGGAGAATTAGTCTAAGGAGTTGGAAGCACTGTTTAGAGTTGCTCCTTTTTCAAGGAAATCAATAGTGATGTCCCAGAAAAATGTCAGCATGACCTTCTTTACTGACTATTGCAAATGGACATTTTTATTTACTGTAGGTTCTGCATGTTTCCACTTGATGGACTGTTTATTCAACTTTGGCTCATAGTGGTAAACCCTTGCTTAGTCCATTTGTATATCTTTTTTTTACTAAAACATGCTTCTCTATACGTATCACACATTCTTCTCATCCACCAAAAAGTTAATGACAGACATCTGTTCAAGCCTAGAGCACTCTGATTTTCCACTATTTTGAATAACCTGAAAACAAATATTTTTTGAGATTGAAATTGATTTTACTATAATCCAATTCCAAATAATGCAGAGGTTATATTTATGAATGATAATTCTGAAAAAAAATGTTTTTTTTTTTTTAAATTTAAAAAAAATGCCCTTATTTATTGAATAATCCTCATGCTTGAATTAATGCAATACAATTCAATAACTGTCAAAATAGATTTTTCAAATTTGATAACATCTATAGAAAGAGAGCTTTTTGTTTGCTATAAAATGGAACAACTGTTACAACAATATATTTAGTAGTAGTGCATATAACATTTTCCCTATTAACTTTACCTGTTTTAATTTGTTTAAAAAATTTAAAGGACTTTTAAAAATACAACAATATTAAGATTTAATGCAAAATGTAGTTTGTTGAGGTTGATCTGATATTCTTTCCTTTTACTGTATAAAAACAATAAAAATCACATAGGATTAACAATGTAGAAGAGCGATAGTTGTTTGGTTAAATATTGTTTCTTTGTACAGAATAACTGTGAGAACAATTCATGATGAACTATTAACTAGAATATTTTATTCCCTGAATTTTACTTTGTCACTTCTTTTATAATGTTACTAGCCACGCCACTAAGTGGCTATTGGCAGAATACAAATATGACAAGTAACGTACCAAAAAGAGCATAAACAGAGTTGTATGAGTGAAATGTCCTAAAATTACATGAAAATCTTTAGTAGAGAAAGTGTTGAGTTCTTCGTATGTAGCTGGTAGAAAAGGAAAGTGTAAAGACTTACAAATTAAGCATACTATTGTGTTCATGTGACCTGAGGTTGCTGGGTCGCAAAGCTCCAGGACAGAACAGGAATGCTACTTGTGTGTTGCGTGAAGAAAGTAAGAGAGAGAGTTTTGACTTTGCCGCTTCTTCTTTTATAATGCTGCTGGCCATGCCACAAAGTGGCTATTGGCAGACATGGAAGGTAATTCCCTTTCATATTCTCTAGCATCAAATAGGAGAACTGTGACAGGTTAGGGATGTAATCTTGGCAACAACATATTTTATTGCCTGGGCAAATTTAATAGAAAGAATGCAAAATAAAATTAACTACAAAAGAAGCATAAAGAGGTGTATGGTAAAAAGTCCTTAGTGTATGTAAGTGTATATAATTCTATGAGACATGAAAGTATTACATATTTAAGAAGTGTATTATTCTATGGTGTCATGTTCAATGTGACATGTTTTGTTTGGGATGAAAATGTTCCTGTCCCAGAGGACTAGAATTGGATCTGTTTCAAAGCATGCTGCTAGTATTAAGAGAATGAGATTTTCAGGTACTCTTCTTATGGTTATATGACTTATATTGACTGATAATGTCTTCTTTTTTCCTAGTAGATCAATAAATAAATAATTTATCAGTCAAGAATGTAGATATTGAAATTTCTTATATACGACTTTGAAAATGCCATACATTGGTCATTAATAGAAATTCTTTAACAGTCAAGGGAGGTAATTCCACATGTTATAATATTTTGTGCAAACTTTGAAAATACTAATTGAGTTTTTTTTTTATAATCTGAATGAAAAATGAGAATTTAGATTCAATTAATTTTTGATTCAATTTTGTTTTGATTTTGATATTTTTGATCCCCAGAATAAAATAATTTTATAATTTCAGATTTCTAATTGAAAACAATGTATCAACCTCACAAAACTTACCCAGGAAACAACCGTATTCAAGAATACCTTGAACGACGCTCACAGACCTTCATTATTGTGGATTTCCTTATTTTGGAAAAATCAAGCATGGCGTATTATTGTTCATCATTTCAATTTTCTTCATGTCTCTTCTTCCATTTGTGCATATTGGTAAGTGTTTATTTTTGGGTCATTTCACATCTAAACTTGTATAAAATTTCTTTTTTTTTTTAATGATTTACATTTTATCTTCTTATTATAATGGAGATTGTGTGTTTTTATGTCTGTAACTAAAACTATATCACTACTCAAGTCACAATTCCCTATGTTATTTATGTCACATTCTCCATGATTTTATTTTTATCTAAACCTCAATTATCAATAAAATTGTTAATACTGTTGACCATATCTACATACTAATAACATGCAATTATATTTATATATACAATAAAATAGCGGTTTACAGTGTAAACGGGAAGGTTAATTTGCATATTAATATGAAAAATTTAATTTCAATAAATATGTACTTGGTATTATTGATTTCTAATTGTTTGGTTTTATCTTATTGAATATGAGCAAAACTTTGTAAGAAATAACTGTAATTTTATTATTAACTTCCTACTTTAACTAAATAGTTAGATTAAGAAAAATTTAGCAATGAAAGATAAGAGTGATGGAACAGTAAATTTCAGTTGTTCTATTGTTCGATTATAAAATCTGTTTAAAATCTTTTTATCTGCATTCTTATTTAGTTTCTTTATCCTTTCTAATTTAATATAATATTTTATTACATTAAAACTTAAATAATTGCACCCGGAGAGTGCATATATTTTCTAGTCTATTTAATATAAATACATTGCATAATTTATTTTATTTTTAGCCATCATCTACAAATTAATTTGGGTACCAGATAAAGCAGAAGTGGATCGTAGTGGATGTACCTGCTCTTGTTTTGATACAGTTTTCCGAGGTAAGGTTATGAGAAAATTTTATTATTTCTGTGAGAATATGAATCTTTTTATTTTAATAAGTATTCGTTATTGAATTTTAATTTGAGATACAAACACATATCGTGTAAACTGATAGGTTGTGTGTGCGCTATTTATTTGGTGGTATTGGGCAGAGCCTATCCCCCTCTAGATCTACAACTGGTTTAAATTCAGAGTTTTCCTTTTCCTAGAATGGTTCCTATACCAAGGTTAAATAGCCCTGTTTGCTTTATTATTTACCCATAGCTGGAAGGAGAATAATTGAATTCATACCTTTCCCAAGGGTATTAGCACTATGTGAAATGCAAACAACCTTGTTCAGAATTTGAACTCTGGTAGCCAAGTCCATTTCCTATGACAATAACTGTTACACCATGAGTGCCTCCAATTTTAGTATACAATTATAAGATTTAAATGGGTGCTTCTTAATATATGTTAGAAGGCTCAAAGAAAAACTTCTAACGTAGGTGAATATATACATAATTAAATCCAAACAAAGAAGTACAACATAACAACAATACAGACTTTATCTCTGAGCACGTGAACATAACCTACATGACAATATACAAACATAGAGGATGAAAGTCCTTGGGAAGTAACAAAGAGTTCTTGAGAAATACAAGAGTCACTTACTGATAGTTGGGGGCAAAACCCCCTACTTAATGCACAGAGACACCATGTGTCTAGTCCATCTTTTGTGGATGGCAGACCAAGAGAGAGAGAGAGAGGCAGAGGGCTTCCCGGGCTGAGTTTAAATACCCAGCTAATAGTGTTACCTAGTGGCGAAACCCTAGCGGCAAGGGAAGATAACCCTTTTGAACACAAGTTCATCCCAGCAAGGGGCAGACAATGGCTACACAATCATTTAAATCACAAATCTGTTTGTTCTGTACTTAATCAATTGTAAATGCAAGATTATTATCTCCCTTGTTTTGTTCGGCCATCCTATTGCGTGGGTACAGGTACCGTTTGACACCAGTAAAAGTCACGTGTTTGCGTGGCGCTGGGTACATGCTTGGAACTTTTCCTCCTCTTTTTCGATTTTATTAGTTGTATTAGAGAAACTACATCGTCTATTTGTATTCTATTGTAGTTTCATGTTGAAGACCAGTTGCGAAACAGGAGGATAGGTGACAACTCTCGTATTTACCCAAATAAAAGCGTCTTCATCAGTCGGACTCTGTCTCTACTCATTGCTTTGGGCGGCCGTCATATCAATATTTACCCCAGTCTATGTATCTATCATGTCATTTTTAATATTATAAAATATTTCCCCACGAACTTGAATTTGAATGTGAAACAAAAATGATTAATAGGATAAAATAATTAAGCCATGTCTTCAGTTTTGATTTATATTAATGTATAAATTAAATAAATATATTGCCAACTCTAAGAATAGGTAGGTTATTATCTAATCCATTAGTCCACAGTTAGGATGTGACACAAGGTCTCAAGTATGGGACATCCAGCAAGGATCAGACTCGCTATCCAGTAGTAATGGATGTGCAAGACTAGCTTGCTCACCATTACACCATCGTAGAATGAGCTTGGCAACTCTAGGAATAGGTATATTTGTTCATGTATCTTCTAAACAAATCTTGGAAGCGGCAGCCTACAAAACATCAGCTGTGTGGCCACTTACCTCCCATCTCACAAAACATTATGACATGCTGGGCACTGTTGTTGTCACATAAGTGACGTTCTTCTGTGGATTCCTACACATGGACACTGGATGCCGTCTAGAAGACTTGCAAGAGTGATGACAGATATTATATAAGTTTTGCAATAGCTCTTAAGTAACATATCAGATGTTGTAATAGTTAAATTATCACACCATTGCAAGGATGAAACACCCAGCAAGGATTCAAGTCATAATTCAGTAGTAATGGATCTGCAAGACTAGCTTACTAACCATAATACCATGATGGGACACTTTATCATACTGTGGTATATCCATGGTCCCACTAGTTAATAGAATTTTAATAATTATTTTGCCTGTTGTAATATAGTCTGAAAGTTTATAGACAAAAAAAATACTCCATAACATGCAATACTCCCCTTTGACACTTACTTAGGTCAGAGAGGCCCCCTTTGATCAAATGGCTGGTCACGTCAAGCCCTAGCACCTATATGATTGTCCCAACCCTATTGCCCTTATGGCAAGCCCTATCCCTTTTTATCATATGAGTGCTAGAAGGCGGCGGCTGAGGGTCTTATTGTCCTGGAAATAATGTTAAACTCTATCTGATGGTGAGGTTCCAGTTCTGGAGGTCTGGGGAATGTGGAGCACTCCTTTATCACCATTGCTCTCAGGTCCACTCTGACCCAGAGTGGTAGTACCTGTTAGCATCCCATCTATGGGTTAAATAGAAAAAATGTGTTTAAAAAAACTGAGTAACTATCAAGAATGAATAAAACAAAAACGTCTTTGGCATAAAATGGCCAAATGGGTTGACATGATGTAAAATCCAACCAACCAAAAAAATATTATGAAGATCAGACAAATTGACTTTTGTGTTGAAAAAAAAAAAAAGGTTTAATTTTCATAACTATCTCTCTAAATAAAATGGTAAAATAATTTTCTTTTTTGTAAAACACTGAATAATCTGTTCTCTTTAAGAACTTTTCATAGAGAACACTAACTTTTTAGTAAAGTTTTTTTTATTTGATTCTTTTTTATTTAATTTTTGTTTTAGATTAGATTATAGGTTGAGTCATTTGATATTCAAGCAATGTGTTAGGGTATTTCAATATTGACATTTACATGCTGACTCAACGTACATTTTTTTCCTTGTTTTGGTACCCTAATTTTTGAAGTGGATTCCAACAACTTGTTTTGACAAAAATCTGCTGATAGTTTTGGTGTTCATTCAACCTCCCATCCCTCCAGATAAAACTTAAATTCTAATCTAAATCTCGTGCATCAAATTCAGCGCATGTTGGTATGCATGGTAGATTCAGCCTTAAAAGGACTGTGTGAATGTGGATAGACAGTGTTTTGTAAATCTAAAGAATTACTTTTAAAAAACAAGGTTACCAAAAAGCTGAAATACAATCTTAGAATATTCTATCAGCAACAGTTTTGTAATCAGACTATTTTATTCAAAAGAGAAATATAAACTGTTTGTATTTACCCAAACCTTTTTGCTACAGGCAAGACGCAACATAGGGTCAATTTTTAAGTGGAGGATTATAGTTATTTACTAGAATTAGCTTAGTTCTGGCACAAGGCTACAAGTATTGGGTACCCAAAGAGGACCAAACTCACTAAAAATAATGGTTTGCTAATTCAGCTTGCTGACCATTGCACCATGATGATACACCCTTATTTACCTAACCCATTTGTCATGGGTAGGATGTATCAATAGGTTGCAAACATAGGGCACCCAGTGAGAATCGAACTCACTATTCAGTAGTAATGAATCTGTGAGACTAACTAATAAAAAAAAAGGTAAAGTCGTTAGGGTGGCCTATAGCCCGACAGCGAGGGAGTCTATCCCCTTTTCACTAGCGCTAGACCAAGGAGATTGTTTTTTAGCGTCTGAGTTGGAGCGCCACACCTACCATCAGCTCCTCACTTTACCACACAGATCCCTGTGCTACTCATATGCTGAATAGGCGAAGGCCGGTATCAAACCAAGAACCTTGAGGGTCCCAGACGAACACTCTACTGACTGAGTTAAACCGGCCTTTGGGAATAGCTTATTGTTGGTATCAGACAGACAGCGAGGGAGTTTATCCCCTTTTCATTAGCACTAGACCAGAGAGATTGTTTTTGCATCTGAGGTGGAGCATCACACCTACCATCAGCTCCCCACGCTCTACTACTCATGTGCTGAGTTGGCAAGAGCCAGTATCAAACACGCAACCTTGTGGTTCCAAGATAGATGCTCTACTGGCCTCACATAAATATTTTTATATCTCATTTCTGCTAAAATTTAATCATTCTTTAAATTTGAGAAATATTTATCATCTTTTGGATTTTGGGATGATGAACAAAACAATTGAAAGCCTTTTTATATAAAAAGTATAAAACTTAAATATTTCTTTTCTTCTTTTTCAGGTTCTTATGAAAATCCAGGAATGGTCTTATATAAGCACGTCTACTTTAACTCTACAGCCCAAACATTCAAAATTTGGATTTTCACCCTTTTCTTCATCTTATTAACCTATGAGAGTATTAAGTATTTGTACTATCAATTATGGCCACCGGGTCATATTCGCTGGAATATGTTTGTTCTGTACTTAATCAATATTTACCCACATTATTATTCCTGGTGGTCGATATTCAATTATTATAATGAAGACTTTTACGTATATTTTAACCATCACATTTATTTCATGGTGACAGAAATGATGGCTACAGGAATTGTATTAAACATGTGTAATTCCCGTAATCAAATGTCACATTGGAAAATGCTGAATATCATTATCATTAGTTCAATTCATATTCTTCTTAGCAGTGTTGATCAATTCATTACTCATGTTATATACGCTCATGGCACGAATTTTCAAAATGCACGCAATATTGCCTTGATGATGCCGGATATTATGCATATTGTGATTTGTGTTAGAGAAATAATAAAATTGCACAAAAATACTGATACATCTTTATCAGTAAACAGCTACAAAGAAGAAATGGGAATAGCATTTGTTTTGATCGCTTTAGGAACTTTATTTGGGAAGTTACTTTAACCCCTTCAATACCAAGTTGGTTAAATCGAACTTAACGGATCTAAATTCCATCATCAGATGTCACTCCGCTGAAAAAAAAAAAAATACCAAAAATCGGAGAATTAACCGAATTTAATGAAATTTTCAGTGTTGATATATTAATGAATATAAAAGATATAATGCACTAGTTATTTTTTATCTAAAAACTTTTACATTTTTTCAGGTCAGTTAACTTTTGAACTACGTATCTTTGCAGCATTACACAGATTCTCAAAGATACGTGGTATAAAGTTAACTGAACAGAAAAAATGTAAAAGTTTTTAAATAAAATAACTGGTGCATTATATCTTTTATTCATTAATATATCAACACTGAAAATTTCATCAAATTTGATTTATTCCCTGATTTTTTTTTTTTTTCTTTCTAACATACGATGGTGGAATTTATGTCCGTTAAGTTCGATGTAACATCCAAGTTTTTGTAGGGAGTTCAAGTGTTGTAGTGGCTAATGTACTGAACTGTGACATTGTAGTAAGCAGGTTCAAACTCCAGTCATGCTATTACAATCACTTTAGACTAATACCCTTTGGAAAGGTATGAACCCTGTCACCCGTCCCCTGAGATGGGTTAAATAGTACCATTACTGTTCTTCTACAAGGATAGCTTTGGCATTAAATGACCTGCAAAGGTTGATATGTCATTAAACAGAAACCAAACTAAGTTTTTTTTTTTTTTTTTAAGGATGTGCAAAATTATGCTTTGGGTATGACATTTTAAAGGTTAAAATAAAATTCGACATGGACACAGGTGTCCCAGTGGAAGTGAAAGGGGTTAAATAATTTAAAGCAAATATGCTTAGATAAAATATTTGAATTGATTTTATTCTAACAAGTATAAATGTTTATTTTCTTTACAAAATCTCATAATTCATTAATTAAAAAATGTTGAATATGATTTAATAAATACAACTGACAAACATTGTTTATTCACTTTTTCTTAAGTTTTTCCTGTTGGCAAATAAGATGCCCCAAATATGGATCCAAACTGTTACATAATAAATAGGCATAGCCTCTCATTTTTAGCAAGTGGTGTAATTTGAAATAATGGTGAAACAGTGGAAAATCACTGTGATTCAAATAGTTTGATTGACAGGTCATGAACTTGAGTTCATCTGGAATTGGATTCTAATTGTCTTAGAGGATCATGTGACCAGGTGACACTGGGAAAATAGAATTATAATTTAGTGGAGTTGAGTCATGCGGCCACTTTCAGCAAGATGTTTTTCTGTCTCTGCTCCCTCTCCATGTGCATGTGGGTTAAGAAAAATGTTTTGGGTGAAAAAGTATTTGAGGTAATAAAAGTGTATACTCAAGAAAATGACTCTGTGTTATTTCCTTATTATAGAAGATGGAACCCAGAGAGAGAGAGAGAGAGAGAGAGAGAGAGAGAGAGAGAGAGAGAGAGAGATCCCAATCTGAAAGAGAAGCAAAAACGCGATAAAAGAATGTAAGCAGAAGGCTATGTGAAGTCGAAGTTTGCTGGAGGTTGTAGTCTGAACATTCTTTTTTTTAGGGTTCCTTTTAAAAGTTGGTATTACTTTTTCTTTTCAAAGTAAAAAAAATATTCCACATCTGACACCATGTATCATACACGAACGTAGCAGTAATCTCTGGAATGTTAGATGGATAAAGCAGGGAGCGAAGCAACACATCTTGACAGTTTAACAACTTTATTTAGACTCCCCTAGTGAGCGTTCCACTCGCTAGGGGAAACACAACTACAACAACAACCAAAGGGGCATAACCCTTATTTAGTTCTTATCAGTAATTGCATACTGATGTAACACATGGTGAGGTTGGACACAGGGGTGGGAAGGAAGGAGAGGATTCAGTGCAGAGTCAATGAATGTATGTAGAATAACCTATTCATTTGTGTGTGTATATATATCTATCAACCCCTCTGCATGAGCAGGATGCAACACAAGGTCAATTTCTTAAGCGGAGTTTAACAGGTTTGAATTCAGAGTTTTCCTTCTCCTAGACGGTTGCCTAACCAAGGTTAAAGAGCCCAGTCTGCCCTACTATTTGCCCATAGCTGGAGGGAGAGCAGGATTCATACCTTTTCCAAGGGTATTAGCGCTAAGTGAAATGCAATTACCACGTCCAGGATTTGAACTCGGAGCGATGAGTCCATTTCCCATGACTTTAACCATTACACCACGCGCTTCTGTGTATATTTGCGTGTGTATAAGACAATTTATTACGATCCATGTTTTTTAATACTGTTCCTTAATAATAGAAAACATTTCTTGCAAAATAAAATTGTTCATTTACATCAAATAAAAAAAAAGGACTATAGTTTTTTTAACTAAGAAGAAAAATAACTAAACAAATGTTTCCAGTTTGCATTGATATACACACAAAGAAAACAGGTTTCTGAAATTTTGTCACTTTTATTCTTTCATACTTTGGATAACTCTGCAGACAGCCTCTCAAGTTTATCATGTGTATGAAATGCAGTGAAAGGGAGAATGGAAAATGTAATGACTTGACCTTTGACACTTGTTGACAGGAAAACAGACCTTCCCTTGTAAAAAAAAAAAAAAAAGGATTATTTTTACTGTATTTTAAGCAAAAGGTTTTTTCTTTTTTTTTTTTTTTTTTTTTACAAATCAGTTAACTGTACATAAGAAGAATTTTAAAACTAAGAGTTCATTTTATCTTTGACAAACCCATTCATTGCGTAATAAAAGTACGGGGTGGTTCGAAAGTCTTCTTACCCCTACATATTTTTTTTAGAGATAAAATGATTTATACAATACAATCTGAAGTTTTAGAAAATGATTTAAAGATTTATTTTAGAGGTAAAATACTTACATAATTTAAAGAGCTATGGTTAAATAGCAATCCTTCTGTTCTTCTACAAGGATAGCTTTGGCATTAAATAACCTTTGAAGGTTGATATGCCATTAAACAAAGAAACCAAACCAAAAAATAATGAAAGTTAAAATAGTATGTAGGGGTGACAATACTTTCAGACCACCGTGTATACTGTTGACAAACAAAGTCGCAAAGGTCTTTTTCCTTTATTTTTTTAAACGACTAACTCCATGTTTTTCTTTCAATTAAATTAAATCAATCAAAAGCAGAAATTTGATAAAGCTTCAAATTAGATATGTTACATAAACAATAATAGATATCTCTCGATTCACTAATTACCAATTCAATTCGTGCACACACCGCAATAAAAAAGATACACACACACGCCAACAAGACAAAACATAAGTTGTGACGCCAACCGGAAGTTTACTCTACGGTAGCCTAAAAAGAAATGACTAATATAACACGTCTTTGCGCAAAGGCTCCAAATTGAAGTTCCAGTTGAAAAACAAGAATGCCCAAAAAATAAAATTAAAATTATTTTGTAAATAAACTCACATTTTCATCCAATCGAAAGCTCTCCCCCCAAAAACAAAAAAGGCTTCTGTGATCCGATTTCAGATCACACAGGCTTATATAAAAACAGGCTTTGAAAAGCCGACAGCAGACAAAACCAGCGACACGCGCAGACCACATCACAGGTGGCCGACTTACATCCTCACCTACCTCTACCCAAATCTGACCGACAGTCAACAAGTGAACAATTCCACATCGTTCAGCGATTTAAAGAAAATTACGACGACTATCATACACAAAATTCTGCCTACATCACCACCCACTACCACATTACCATGGTAATCCTGATATTTTTACTGACTTTATCATTCATTTTACTACTATCACCAAATCAGACTTTCTCACTTAAATTCAATTTCAGCTTTTCGTCATTCTCATGTTATTTTTTCCAATACAATTTTGAAACTTAAAATCTGTGTTTGTTTTTCCTTGCCACCATACTTGTTACTAACCCTGTTTATTACAGATATTTGAATTTTGAAACACATTAGAAATGTGGTGCCAAAATTGCCTGCACTGTGTACATGTCTTCATTAAAAATTAAAACATTAGCGCATGATTTTTCATTTATTGTAGTGTAACATTGGTACTGAAGTAGGTATGTCCAAAAAGAAGGGTTAAAGGGGCATAAATGATGTTCCACACTTTGACTTCATCAGTGAAAATGGAAAAAAATTATGGGAGCCCATATCATACAGAAGTTATAGTGTGTAACCAAAAAATGTAAGAAACAATAACAGCACAAGAACATGCATACTGTAACAATTGTTGCTGTCTCCAGAGATGAAAATCTAGGTATTTTGAAGTAAAAAGAGTAAAAACACATTTTTGTGTTTAATTACTAGTCTTTTGTAAACAAAAAAAGGACAATAGTTAGTAAGAATTTTTAGATATGTAATTGTCTTTTTTTATTTTTTATTAATATAAGCTATTGTTTATAAAATTAAGTCTTTAATGAATAAAATGCTGAAAATTTCAGTAAGATTGGACAATTCCCTGATTTAAAGAAATTATTTTAAAATTTAAAATTTTTTTATTACCTTCCTTGAGTAAAATTGAACCTACCTACATGAAAACAAAGCTTGTATTTTTATGCCACTGACTTAAAAATAAATTAGTTTTACTTCAAGGGACTAGCCCTCCAGGCAGTAAGTGCTCCCTTCTTTAAAAGGGTTTATTGCCCAGCACCTGAAGCACAGGAACTGAGCTAATTTTGGCACTGCCCCCTGGGAGGCTTATTTCATTGGGGGGGGGGGCACTTTAAACGGACCTTTTGTCATATACCAACACTGTTGGGGTGTTGGTTAGATAATATCTGGATGTTCATCTGAAAGGGGTAAGGTCATTCATTGCCAGAGGCAAGAGAAATTTACATGGAGGCGCGTGGTGTACGGGTAGGCGTGTGGTATACAGGGAGACTATAACAAGCACAAAACCCTGTTGGGTCTTGCAGCCGGATCTTTCCACTGAAAAAGTAACACTTGCTCGTCAGTTGACTCGAAAAATGAAGTCTAACTGTTTCTCACCACTTCTCTGCAGCCGAACCATTTCAGCCAACAGGGGTGACAGCAATCTTGCCACTCGCGATCAGGAGGTTGCGCCGTGACTGGTATGAATCCAACTATTCTCCCTCCAGCTATGGGTAAATAGTAGGGAAAACCTTGGTTAGGCAACCAGTCTAGGAGAAGGAAAACACTGAATTTAAACCTGTTAAATCTCCGCTTGGAGTGGTCACTACTAGAATATGCTCAGTCCTACTTAGTGATCTATTTCAATTTAAAAAAAAAATTAAATAGAGTTGAGTTGTTTTTGACACCATCACCACCCGTGCATTCACACAAAACTTCATTGTGACGCACCCTCTCTTTAGCTTTTAAATTGCTTATCTAGCAGCGCCCTCTGTCGAAGAACAATAACAACGGCCGATAACCAGTGTTTGTCTTTAAACTCCACATGGTCCGACGACTTGGAAAACTTTAAGTCTACGAGATCCATAATTATTGCACGTGTCTTTTTATTAGTAAGTGTAAACTCCATTTTTTATAACCATTTTTTTCTATATTTAAATGTTTTGCTATTGTTAGACAATTCAACTTTGTTTTTCATGGGTACGTCTGAAATACTATAGTAAAGTACTCTTGTGTTTTTCCTGTTTCGTGACTATTGAATGAATAAAATGTTGTGTACAGGTAATAATCAGCAAATACGTTTGTAAAATCAAAACAATATCAAAGCGAACTAAAAAGTTTATTTCAGTAAAACATTATAAAATATGAAATAGTACACTGCGAATAGATAATAATTTTCGTAATAATTAAGGTTTGCAATACTTTAAACTTAAAAAAAAAATACCACCTTTATTAATAAGTAATTATAATTAAAATTTTACAGAATGTTTAATTTAACAAGTTAATTCAAAAGTGGCCGGATACATAAAAATGGTTCATTATAAAAATTAAAAAAAAAATACAATGACGAGAAATAAAGAAAAAACAAAACAAATATCGGCACTTTTACATCCCATGTGGTTTCGATTTTACGCACGTTAAATAGATTTTCAGAAATAAATAAATACATAAAACAAATTTGATCAGGAAAAAATAAACTAGTACTATTTTTTAAAAAAAATGAGCTTTGTTGATAATTAATAATTCAGATTAATTCCGCAATAAAACAGATAATCTGTTTTTTTTTTCTCGGCCTAAGGCAAAATAATGAAACACTTCGTTTTCAGTCTTTGCGTTCGATTATTATCCGATTAAATTTGGGATGTTTTTATCCTTTATATTTTTAATATACAAAAATGACTAATTTATTCAACAAGCTGTATTTGTTGCAATATTAAGCAGATAATTTATTTAAAATAAAACCATAAAGTCTAGCTTTTTAAGGATTTATCAATATTTCCTTACGACGGAGAAAAAGATCCGTTATGCCGACGAGATACAAGAAAAAGTAAGAAAAGTAAATAAACAATTAAAAATACTAAAATTAACTGTTCATTCTTTTTTATTCCTTAGAAGTCTACATGTTAACGATAATCTCTCTGTGTATAAGCATATAAGTGTATCGAATTATGGATAAAATCGTTTTTGTTTAACGAAAATGTTTTTGGCGGTAATCGTTAGTATTAAATAGGAAACATTTTTCACATAGCAAACACCGACTTATTCCCCTTCTAATTTACGATAAAACGAAAAGGAAATAAATAAAATTAAAAATAATTTAAATTTCTTTTAAACGCAAAGTTTTAACTGTTATTTCAGTAAAACGATTAACAGTTTTGCGTAAAATGAAATAAATAAAATGAAAATAAAGAATTGACATGAAAATAATGTTTTATTTTTATCTAAATCTTAACCCTTTCACTGCGTAATTAAATTTCATGGTCATCCTCGTAATTATGTTATTGTCCACCAAAAAATAAAAACTAAATTAATACTGGATCGGCACGATATTTAGAACACTAAAAGTATATCCATTTTTTGCAGCTTAAGGTCCTTAAGTTAAGGAGAGGGTTTTTTCAAAGCCGGTTTCCCCCAGTAATAGAATTTTGAGTGGATATTTCCTCTTTCCATTGCAAAAGGGTTAAAAACTAAAAATTTAAAATTATAATTTACAACTGATATTTGAGCAAAATTAATCCACGAAAGGATGAAAATTAAAAAAATAAAATAAAAAGATATGGGAACATTGGTAAAAAAGAACAGTTTTCTCGTTTATTCCTACCATAAAATAAATTAAACACTCATTTTATGTCCGTGTTTTTGCAATAAATGTTTTATTTTTCTTGCACCCGTTATTTTACAATACTACATCTATTTTTTTAAATTTATTTTAATATTCACTTAAATATGTATATTCTTAAAGTTTTTATTTTATGAGAATGGTTACTTTTAAAGTGGGGGGTTCGTTTTTACACTTCAACTTTTTACTCGTAAATTCCTACCATAAAATGCCCAAGCCAAATTTTATGGTAGGAATTTACGAGTAAAAAGTTTAATATTACCTTTTGTTGTTATTTCTTTTCTTATCTTTTTGGCTTTGGTACTCTAAAATAAAAACGTCAGATTTTAATCATCGTCGACGAAAAATCAAAATTACGGTCATAAAAGGAGGATCCAATTTATGCCTAAATTGTAAAACGAGCCCCCACTTTAAAACTAACCATTCTCACAAAATAAAAACTTTTAGAATATACACATTGAAGTGAATATTAAAATAAAGAAAATATATTTAGTATTGTAAAATAACGGGTGCAAGAAAAATAAAACATTTATTGCAAAAACACGGACATAAAATGAGGGTTCAGTTTATTTTATGGTAGGAATAAACGAGAAAACTGTTCTTCTTTACCGGAACATTTTTCTTCCATATTCTTTTCTTGGTTATTTCCTATAACTCCAACCTAAAAAAAGGGGAACTACTCTGAATGAATTCTGTTGATTAATCTACCCATTATTTTCCCATTAAACTAACCCTAACCCCGTCTTCTTTTTTCCTAGTAGATCAATAAATAAATAAATAATTTATAAAATTAATTCAGAGTGGTTCCCCTTTTTTAGGTTGGAGTTATAGGAAATAACCCTTTTCTTCATATAAGAAAGAAACGAATTCTGGCTTGTACCAGTTTTCTTTTTATATCTTTTCCACAGGTTTTCAATATTTTATGTGTGTACATTTTTGATCTGAGTAATTAAAAAAAAATCGTCTGGTCTTTTGTTCTCCCACCAAACATTGTTGGTAAGACTGCCATGAATAACCTGTCTTCCCAGCTAAGAACAGTAATTTGGTATTTACCTCAAACTCTCACCAAGTTAGGATGTGACACAAGGTCTTTTTAATGTGGGAAGCCATTGCACAAACTGAAGCTCATGCGATGGCTAGTCAAAAAAATGCATGGTTCCCATCAGCATGCCCCTTTGGAGGAGACTCGGGCAATAAACCCAGCCCTGACCCTTTAAATCGAGGGGGCAGGTGTTGCCTGGGGGGATGGTCCCCTGGGATCACTCTGTCAACTTGGTTGAGGCCAGCTGAATTGTGCTAAGAGCAGTAATTCACTCCTGAGAGAGATTGCTTTGGCCTTTATGCCTCCTCACTGGCTTAACCACTTCAACCAACAGGAGTGACAGGATACTTACCATGTGTCACCACTCACAACCTCCAGGTTGTGAATTCAATCTCTGTATCCTTGCAATGTAGCTCACTTCACCGCTCGCTACACTCCCCCCTGATCTCATCACAAAAGTGGCAGCTTTCATGGGGTGAACTGTCCGACTCCGTTCTTGTCCTCTGTCTCGTTGAGGGTCTTTATCCCTATGATGGCTGGCTTGGTTCACTAGCCTCTTATCTGATGCAAATGCTCACTAGCCTCTAGTCCAATGCAACTGTCCCAGGCTTCAGACCCAGATATAATAACAACAATTAACAACCTGTCCTTTTTAGGGCAATCCTTCAATGAAAGTCTTTTCACAGTGATTATGATACTTCTTTTCATCCTAGCAAAACGTCCTTATCAATCTTGTCTAGTTGCTTCCTGTCTACTTGGTCCAGTATGTGTTGAACCTCTGGAAGGATCAACCGTCTGATGATACCAACCAGCTTCACCTTCCTGACCCATGACACTGATAACCTGACTTGTTATTGCTCTGCCATCATATTCTACAACATAGTTGGGTCTTGGCATCCCGCCCACTTCCATTTTGTGGTCCAAACTTTAGCCATGTGGTCAAATTCAGGGTAATTTATGAGGAAGTGTGTCCCAGTCTCCTGCTTCGAAAATTGCTACCCGGTGACTATTAAAATAACGACCCAGCTCAGTCTATTCAAAACTATCCATCTTCATATCTATCTATCTATCTATCTATCTCAATTTGTTCATATTTATCTATATTACTTTAAATACTAAGATTTTTTTTTTATTCATGTTTGTTTAATGTCTTGTTTTTAGTTTAAATAAACAAGAATTACCACAAAAAAGATGCGACCCCCCCAATGCATTTACTTGTATTTGTTCATATCTATCTATATTATATTGTTTGTTTATCTATCTATCTATCTCAGTCTATTCCAAACTATATATACATCTTCATATCTAAACAAGAATTACGACAAATTACGATAAATAAACAAGAATTACGACGAGCTGGGGTTGTTATTTTGATAGTCACCAGGTTGCAATTTTTGAGTCAGGAATCCGGGATGCACTTCCTCATAAATTACCAAATTCAGCACTGAAGTCTGTTCATCGATGGTTAGTGCTGCACATTGTATATGCCAAAATAACTTGATCTGAATAATTAAAAAAAGAATTTGTCTGGTCATCTGTTCTCGCACAATCGTTATTGGTCGGACTGCCATGAACAAACGGTTCTCCCATTAAGAAGAGTAATTTGTCCTGGAGAGAGACTTCCTTGGCTTTTATACATGATATGTTAGTATATATGGTAAATAAATAAAAATATGCAGATTTCTGAGACCTAAATTTTAACCTAATAGAATGTGTGAGATACAAACTTTGTGGGTGTAAATTATTATTTATATATGTATTGTTTTTTTTTTTATAACTTTTTATTGATAAGACATAATAAATGGGTATTGCTAATTCTATTGATAAATGTAGAAAGATAAAAAATATCTCTGGTCAATCACACAAGATTGAATTTATGATTGCTTATGCATTCACAGAAAATGGGTGGAGTGTTAACACAATATTTTGGTTATTTCCTATAACTCCAACATAAACAAAGGGGAATCACTCTTGACTGATTATTTATTTATTTATTTATTGATCTTCTAGGAAAAAAGAACAAGGGGTTAGGGTTTAGGGTTACTTTAATGAGAAAATAAATAATTTATCGGTCAAAAATGGTTCCCCTTTGTTTATGTTGGAGTTATAGGAAATAACCAAAATTTTTCTTACAAAATCCCCTTTTTAATACAGAAGTTCAGGGATGATCTTAGACCACAGCACCACAACAAAATAATTGGGGCCTGTATTCGATGTTGAGGTGCTATTAAAGCAATCCACATCTATGGCAATTTTTGTCACCAACTTAAAAAAAAAAAAAAAATAATCATTTTTTATTAAAAAAAAAAAAAAAAAAGAGAAAATGATCTCATTTTATCATTGCAAAAACTTTTCTTGAATTCAAAACTGTGCACCATTGTTGAAACCTGAAAATATTTGTTGCGTTCGTGCTTGTTTCATTTTTGACCAAAACAAAACATCTGCCGTAATACAACAATCTTGTTCTTTCCTCAAAATATGCTAAGCTAATAATGTAATGTTTGATTTCTTCTTTGAAAATATTCCCCTGCAATATATCTAATCATAATAATCTGTTATTTGTCAAAAATATTTCATTTTTAAAACTTTTTGTTTTTATCAATTTTTAAAATTTATATTACTTATTACAAATAAAAAAAACATTTTGCAAATTCTAAAAAAATTTGCTGCAGTGCTCTCATTTTTAAGGGATTCACCCAAGACATTTTTTTCCTGACACTTTGGTTAAACTCATCCCTGTATATATATAATTTTTATCTCCAACTTTAGATAATGTGAAGATGTCTACATATATATTTCTGTATTAAAACATAACCTTTTTTTTTATAATGCTCATTAAATATATTATATTAAAGGTTTTCTTCAACTATAACATTTTTTATGTAATTCTGTTGAATTTAATGAACTTAACAATTTCTTTAACAGCTGGAATTTTGCCTCACCAAAAAGAAACAAAGAAAGAATCATGAAGACTAAAAGAGTTTCTGCTTTGGCAGTATTTAAAAAGGTTAGTAAAAAGGTCTTTTGTTATTTCTATCTTACCATAATTATTTGTGTATAACATACACTCATGTATAACACACATCTATAACTTTGGACTTTGAAATTCTGGAAAAATGTTCTGACTTTTTAGAATGTGTTGCACCTAAATTTAACCTAAATTTAGCATTTGTTTAACTTTTTATTGGTTAGTACTGACTAAAAATAAAAATGTATCTAATTTACATTTACACTGTATTTAGAGTAATCACATGGACATGTCCATACAAAACTACAACAAACTTGCAGTAAAAATAATAAAAATCATATTTGGAGAAACAAAATTATAAACATCCACATATTCTAGTGGATATTTCTCTGTAACAATGTAAAACGAATTAGTTTGAATTATAGAGATAACTTGCTTTTCGGTCATCCCATTTTAAATATAGTGAGGCATGTGACCATAAAAAAGTAATTATATAGTAAGTAAAAGTTAAGTTGGTAGAGTGGCCTATTGTCAATATTGGCTGGTCAACAAGGGAGTCTATGCCCTTTTTACTAGTGCTAGACCAGGGAAATTGTTTTTGCATCTAAGGTGGAGTGCCATACCTACCATCAGCTTTACTGCACTGATCCAAGCTATGCTACTCATGAGTTGGTGAGGGCCAGTATCAAACCCGGGACCTTGTTTCCTACCACTAAATTCATGTCACATGACCAGTTTAGGCATATTGAAGGAAGAAATGTAAATATTACTTTAAAAAAAACTTCCCCACCCCCGAAAATAAAGAGTTGTTACAAAGAAAAACAGTCAATTTAAAGATCAAATTATCCAATTGGGAAAAAATTACTCACTGTTATCTTGAAAAATAAGTAAAACAGTCCATTTTTTTACAAGGTCGGTTTCTTTATTGGTATTTTTTAGCAGAATTCTGTATTCATGGTTCTTTTACTAAAAAAACTCCCATATAGAAACTTATAAAAATGTTCTGATATAATTATTCAGACTCTTATCTTTATAGAAAAAAAGTAAAAATCATTTTTTGTGGGTTCATTTTTTCATATTTCATAAAATAAAATTTCTTGTAAAGAAAATATTTCCCCTAATTTACATTTATGGAAAACAATTCTGAAAAAAAAAAAAAAAATGTATTTTTATTTTTTAATATTTTTTAAAGGTTCCCTTTATTCATTGAATGACCCTCATACTTTTTTTAGGCCTGCGTTAATGGCTTAAATTAATTTTTAAATGTACACCACTTTTGCTTTCTTTTTATTTATTTATTTATTTATTCCGTGTACAAGGAGAAAGCTGACAGTCAAAATGAACCACCTGCTTCTGATAAAGATAAGACAGTTGTAAAGAGATCAGTAAGTGATGTTAGTGCTTCTGTCTCTCTTACATCAATCAACAAAAAGAAGAATGGTAAATTTCTGTAAGTCTCTTTAAAGTTTTTTTTATTCTTTCCATATTTTTATGACAATTACATTATATACAATAGTACCTTGACTTATGTGTTTAATTCATTCTCCTCTTAACTCAATTTACTTATATATCAAATCAATTTTCCACATTGAAATAAACTGAAATGTCACCCCCTTCAAAAAAACCCCCAAAAACACCCACATTTTTTAATGTTTTTTAAATAAGAAAAATAGCACTGTATTGTATACAAACATAAGATAGAATATTTTTTGCATGATAATTTTTTTTTATTAGAAGACACAAACTTATTTAGTTTCTCTAATCCACATTTGGTTAAATCATTTGGATGGTTTCAAAAAAGTTGAGTAATAATTTGCTTCTGAATAAGTAAATAAATTTTTTATTTCACTTGTAATAATATTTCTGTTTTTAAACCCTTTAACACTTTAAGTTTCCGTTTATTAATTTTTCAAATCTATTTTCAGAGAGCTTTAAAAAGTGGTACATTAAAAAGTCGAAATTCTGATTCTTCTCGGAACAGTCGACCTTCTTTCTTGCCAGATGCTATGTTGGACAGTCCTTATTTGACTGGTAAGTTTATGTATTTTTGACTCACATTGCTTATGTTGAAAAAAACCCCAAATAGATCATATTTTACTTTGGCTACTTTAACTTCAGCTGCATTTAACTCTACATTTAATCCCACAGAAAAGATTAAATAAGCAAACCTGTTTGCATCTGTTTCCCAATATGATGTCTTTTGTTTTTCTCATCTTGTAGTTATCTCAGTGTAGTAAATGTTTTTTTTCTTTACTTGGTGAAAAGGGAGATTGTTCATTTGAATTATTTTTCAGAACATTTTTTTTTACTTTTGTTTTGAAACTTTAAAAGGTTTTAATATGTAAAGTTGTGTTGGGAGAGAGGAGGTTGGATTCTATAAATTGTTTTATAAATCAAACTTTCAGGATCATTTTTGTTTTTACATTGTACATTATTGGAAATGAAAAAAAAACTGAACCATTTTTTTTCTATTATTGCCACAAATTATTAATGAAATTTGAATGTCTTAGACACACATAGTAATTTGACTCTTTCCTAGCTATTAGTAAACATCTTATCACAACTTGGGATGTGAAATCAAAGAAAAGAAAATTCTTAGAAATTTCCTATTTTTTTTGTATTTCTGAGAATTATGATTTCCCTCTAGAAGAAAATAATAACTTCCTATGTGTGTCTTAGCCATTGAAGTTTCATTAAAATATGTGGCAATCATTACAAATTGTTCATTTTTTTCACTGTTATTTTTTTTGTTGTTGTCTAATACTATATATTTTTCTCATTAACTTAAATGATTCAGGATGAATTTGTATGAAACAAATTTTGATTTGAAGTCAAAAATATTCATTTCAATAAAATTTCTCAACTTATGATGTCTTAGCAAATCATTTTCTATTCCCTTTTATAGTTTGATAGGAATAATTCATTTCTTTTTGTCTAGACAGGAAACATATAAAATAAAAAAAAAAAATGGTTTGCAGGAAATAACTTAGATGGTAATTTTATCATACTAGCATCTACTGCTAGTATTAAACCGTTACATTTCAGCTGTCATCCAGAAGAAAGATAGTTTTAATTTAGCTACTTATTATATAATAGAGATATATATAATTGTATTGATTCATATTATAACTTTTATTGCTTTATATTATATAATATGTTATATAATGGTGATATAATGATATTTGATTTTTAATCTTCTTATTAACCTTTTAAATTGCAGCTGTCACCACAAAGAAAGAAAGTCCTAATTTAGTAAATGTTAAAACTAAAAAGAAAAAGTCTCCAGTTGCACAGAAAGAAGTTGAAATGAAGAAAATTGTGAAGAAAGAAGAAAAGGTTTGTTATTTAACTTTATATTTTTAATTTATTGAGAGTTGTATTAACAATGATTTTATTTGAACCTGTCATCAAAAATACACAAAAGAAATGAGTTTATTTGGAAAGTGAACAGTGGAATAATCTAATAAATTCCTCTTATTTATAACTGTTTAAAAAAATAATTTACTGTACAGGTTGGACTTGATTTAAAAAAAGAAAAAAGAAAGTAAAGCCGTTGGGAGGCCTAAAGTCGTTATCAGCCAGACAACGAGGGAGACTATCCACTTTTCACTAGCACTAGACTAAGGAGATTGTTTTTGGCATCTGAGGTGGAACGCCACACCTACCATCAGCTTCTCACTTTACTGCACAGATCACTGATACGCTGAGTTTGCGAGGACTGGTATCAAACCTGGAACCTTGTGGTTTTTGATACAAGGTCAAAAGTATGGAGCATCCAGCAAGGATTTTATGTATACCTGTGTTTTTATTTATTTTATCAATCTGCTACAATAATTGTAATAGTTATATTTAATTCATTATTAGTGAATTCCTCATCTTGGCATGCTGACAGCACAGATTCTTTTTTTACTTTCTCTCTTGCCATCCATCCCTATTTGTCATCTCTCTTGGCAACTCCTCTAAATCGCATCCAGTGTCCACATAGAGCTGATGAATGTAAGTTTTTGCTAGTCAGCCAACACTAGTGTGTCCATGTGCAGTAGTCCATAAGGAAAATGTTTGAGTTCTTACTTCTCCAGCATTGCCCAGTATATCTTGTTCATCTTACTTGGATGTTTTGTATGATGAGTGGTAAGTGGCCATACAGCTGCTGTTTTGTAGGGTGCTGCTTCCAGGATTTGTTTAAAACAGCCTGCAGCATCCTTATGTAGTTCCCATTTAGCTTTTTCACCAAACATTTTGTTAGTCCAAGTGGTGCATCCATACATGTCTATAGCTTGGAAGAATTCCTGTCTTATTTTATCAAAGAAAGCAGATTTCCAGAACTTATAGAATGCCTTTTCTTTTCCAGTAAATGGTATTTACTTTTCGATCTGAAAAGAAAAAAAAAAACATTAAAGATAGAATTTTGAGTTGTTTCTACACCCGCTGTTAAAGTTTGAATTCGTTTGAATGGGAATTGGTCAAATTATTAGATTACGAAATAATATCAATTTTTCTGAAACACTCTGTACATCTAAAATGAAATCAGTTTTTTATTTAAACAAAATTAGGTAATCTGAACATTAGCTAAATAAATGAGAGTAACCTCCCCTTATTTATTTCACTTTGAGGAAGCTGTCGGTTTTGGTCGGCCATTTTCATTTCACCATAAATCTACACTACAATGATATTTTTGTGTTAAAACATTCAGTTTTATTGATTCGAACAAATTCGTATTTTCAGTGTAGATTTACGGTGAAATGAAAATGGCTGACCAAAACGGACGGCTTCCCCAAAGTGAAAGTTACTCTCATTTATGTAGCCAATGTTCAGATTACTGAATTGGTCAAGTTATTAGATTAGGAAATGATACCAATTTTTCTGAAACACCCTTCATAATTTAACATGTTTCATATAAATATATGGATTTATGAGTATCAAATATTTAATCTCTTGAAATAATGATTTTAAAGGAAAAGACAAATTAAGATTGGTTCATCAAAATGTCAGATTCAACTGTTCCAAATGCTGATGATTTTTTATTAAAATATTCTATTGAAAAATTGAAGAAAATAAGAATGTTAAAAAATAAAACCCCAATAAAATCTGTTTATGAAATATCAACTTTTGAAATCTGATGAGAATTGGTCAAGTTATTTGATTATGAAAGAATATCAATTTTTCTGGATTATAATCAAGTCACACTGAAAGCATTGATTCCCTTTTAGATGACTTAAGTTAAGCAATGATGATCCTGTTCAATACTTAATTGGGTGACCACTTCAGCAATAGCAGATACTGTAAGCAGCCTAAGTTCTTTGTTTATCAAAATGATTTGATTCAGCATTAAATGACTTGAAAAGCATTTGATATGCTGTAAACCAAAGCAAGCAACCAATTTTTCTGAAATTCCCTGTATGTGATTGATTTTCTAATTGTTATTTATTTTTGATTTTCTTTAGGAGAATAGCAGTGATGAGATGATAAAAGAGGAGGTTAACCTTCCATACATGTTTGATAGCAATGTGGAGGCTAAGAAAATGTTTGAATATATCATTCATCCTGTTACAGTCAGCAATTTCTTCAGGTTAGTATTTTTAAATAATGGATAGCCTATGCCTATCATTTTTAACAAGAAGTCTAGAGTAATTTGAATGAATTGTAAACAATGAAAAATCAATGTTAGTAATATAATAGTCTTAAACTTGGGGTTACCTGGGGCTGTAGAATATGCCAACTGCACCTCTGCAGAGGGATAAGACCCCCAATGGAGCCACTTGTTGGCCATGATACTTAAGGATGGATTCCTGGTGGCTGAGCAGTCCATCACATGCAACATTCCACTTTGGCCCTTACTTGGGCTAGATGGGTGGTCAGAATGTCCTCTCAGTCGGCTGGTCACATCAATCCCTACTATTATGATTGTCCTGACCCTAATACCCTTATGACAAACCCCCCAACCCTTATTTATCATACATGTGCTAGAAGGCAGTGGTTGAGTGTCTTAGTGTCCTGGGTATGATGCTAAACTGCATCTAGTGGTGAGGTTCCAATTCTAGAGTTCTGAGTACCCCTTCATTGTCATTACTCCCAGATCCACTCTGACCCGAAGTGGTATTGTCTGTTAGGGTCCCATCTATGGATTAAATAGATACAAAAGTGTTTAAAAAATTTTAATAGCCAACAAAAATGAATAAAGCAAAAATTCAAGGATTGAAATAAATACTGTAAAATCCAACCAGCCAAATCAGGGTCATTGGTTTAGAGGATCATGTTACCAGGTGATGCTGGGAAAATAGATTTAGAATTTAGTGAGTTGTGTTGAGAGAAGCAGCTTGAATGCGGACAATGTGGCTTCTTTCTCTGTTCCTCGTCATTCATGTGCGGATCAACAATGCATTGGGCGATAAGATATTTAGAGGCAATAAAGTTGAGTGTGTTCATGAGAATATGTCTCTGTGTTGTTAAAAAGAGTAAGATGGAAGAGAGAGAGAGAGAGAGAGAGAGAGAGACCCCTAGTAAAGAGTCAAAACCCGGCCCAGAAATCCTGATACGCTACAGTTGGATTAGTCAGTGCATTTAACTAAAGATATTGAAAATGTTATTGAAACAGGAATTTACATCTGGTGATTGATTTAAAAAAAATATATTTTTATATTACTTCCATTTTATGAACTTTAATAAGAATTCTATCTTCTCCGTACATAACTCAAAACAGTACAAACTGTTTCTATTTCATCTGAATAATCATACAAGGCTCATTCAATAAAATGGTGAATTTTGCCCAAGGAGTTGGCAGTAGGAAGCAGTGTTTACAGTTTTCACCTTTTTTCAAGGAAATCAATAATGATTGGTCCTTTTATGTCACAGAAAACTGTCAGCATGTTCTTCTTTACTGACTACTGCACCCAGGACTTTTTCTTTACAGGAGAGTAAAGTGTGCTTCCACTCAATGGACTGTCTTTTCAACTTGGCCTAACACATGTTTAGTCCATTTGTAAATATTTTTTTGACTAAAACATACTTCTCCACATGAATCACATTTTACTGTAAATATCTCATGGTTTAGATTTCTCAGCCACCAAAAATCTGATGGCAGACCTCTGTTCAAGCTTGAAGCAATCTGATTTGCCGCCATTTTGAATAGCCTCAAAATAGAATATTTTTGTGAGATTAAAATAATTTTCGTTTTAAACTAATTCCAAACAATGAAGTGTTTATATTTATAGAAAATAAAATTCTGAAAAAATTTTTTAAAAAAAAACTTTTTTCAACAAAATTCCCTTTATTGACTGACCCTCATTTGTAGTTTGATTGAATAAAAGTCTTATCGATTTTTATTTATAAATCACGATTTTATTCAACCATTTGAATCCAATAGTGAAGGAATATTGGCATATCTATTTATAGTAATGGTTATTTCATTAAAATATTTTTGTGTATTGTATTTATTTCTAAATTTTTTAAATTTCAGTCAAATGTGGGAACGAAAACCATTAGTGGTCAGACGACACATTCCTGAATATAATGAAGGATGGTTCAGCACAGCAGAATTAGATCAAATTCTAAGAAAGGTGAATTTCTATTAAATGACTTTATTCCATTTCAAATATTAATACTGTCATTATTTGTGTATAAGACACACTATTTTTCCAGATTTTTTAGCCCAAAAGTTAAGGGTGCGTATTATACATGAGAAATATATAATTTACTTTTTTTTTTCCAGACATATTTGGGACAGGATGACCAAATATTTTTGTTTTTATTTTAATCTATACTTTTATTACCTTTTTTTTTTTTTTTTTGATAAAAAATTATTTTACATTTCTCTTCCATAAAGTGAAATAGATTTATTGTCTAGCAGCACTTCTCAAATTATCTGATGTGGCATACTAGTTGGATATTTTCCCAATGTGCCACAAACCAGTTCCATATTTGTACTATATTATTATTATTATGCATAGCTTTCATTTGTGATCAAGTATTTCTATCTGTTGTATTGTATAACAGCATGTGAAAAGAATTATATTAATATAAAACAATACAAAAAGATTTTATGCATTTTCATTTTTACATTACATATATATATATATATATATATATATATATATATATATAAGTAATTGGTAATTTGCTTGAAGCATTGTTAAGTATGTTATAATATATTAATAATTTGAAGGCAATTACAATGCGTAATGATATGAACCTCTGATGATGAAGTTTCTACTTTGAAATCGATAAGACAAAAATAACATCTTTTTGTTTTTATTTTTTATACGCATATGCCTTCAAATTATTAATATATATATATATATATATATATTATTATTGTTGTGTTGTGGAATCAAAGAAGGTTGACAAACATGTAAATATAACAAGAGGGTTTTATTTTGAGAACAAATATGGTTGAATACACTAACTAAGGTAAAATATGAGTAGTTGTACGTTGCTCTTAAGCTGCTCCCCCAGCACCAAGAGCTGGCTGCTAAATAGTCCTCAGACTAGTTCATCTTGTGGTCGTAGTCTGTCTACTTCACAAAAATTATGATAATGTGAAATTGGAAACTCATCATGTATTGGTAGTTGATGACTTATATACAACACCTGTACACATACCACCACTTTGAGTAGCACTGATCAGTTTAAGATAAGCATCCTTCAAGTATTATTATTTTTATTACTAGTTTTCTGCTATCTTATTATTGTTGCTTTTTATGACAGTACTCTGATACAAAACAAACACCCCGCACTGTTAAACACTTCCCTATAGAATATGGGGCTTTTGCTCTTCAAAAACTATTTTTCAATGCAATTAATATGAAAGATTTATTTGAAAATATCAACATAGAAGGCATTTTATCCTTCTTGGGAGAAATAAAAAAAATATACCAAAAATTATAAATTGGATATAAAATATGATACGTCTGTGAAACAAAACTATCTACAAAAATATACCTAACTTTTGTTTCGCATTCTAACAATTTGTTTAAAAACAAAATATTTACCTACAAACTATCCACTTATTAATCATATATACAACAAAATAAAATTTGACATTAAATAACACTCAGGGGTTGATTTGTCATTAAACAAAATAACCAATTTACCTTTATACAAAAAAAGCATGTCTTTCGTTATGAAACAAAATCAATAAACCTAACCAGTAATGCTGATAGCTTTTTGATTTAGTGCATCCTGGGATGCACATATTTGCTTTGAATGAGTCCCTGGGAAAATTTATGGGTCCCAACTAAAGACGTCTAACTCCTACCTTGTAACCTATCCCATATAATTCGTTTCTAAGAAACTATTGAAATGTACAGTTAGCTTGAAATGGTGGGGGAAGAAAAAAGAAAAACACTGGGACACATGGATATGATTTTACTGTGTTCTTTTAGATTTTTGTGTGTCAGGGATGCAAGATGCGTACCTATCAGAATCTCTGCCTAACTATTTCTTTTGTTGATTTTTGCACAGAATATTGACTAAATTTATCGAACAATTGTTGTTATTTCAGGAAAATGTCCAGTTTGGTGTCAATCTAGATGTAACTACTTATACCAATGGGAAAAGAGAGACACATAATCCTCCAGGACGAGCACATGCTGCTGTTGTTTGGGATTATTATCAGGTGAGTAAAAGATAAAACTTTTTTTATTTTATATTCACTTTTTTTGTTTTCAATTGTTTATCTTATTGATAAACTTTTGTCTTTACTGAATTGTATTTCTGGGAAATGCTAAAGATTTTGCACAATTTATAAAATAATTTATTTTTAGGAATCAATGAATTGTAGATAAAAAATGACAAATTAATTCAGAAACGTTTTATTTCTAAGAAGAGGAGTTATAATAATCTTATTTGAATAAATATATTCAAAGGTTATTAAGTTTCTGATCCAACACACATCTGAAGGAATCAAAAATAATTACATGAAAAAAATTTAATTAGATTTATTAATTATCATATACTTTGATAAGGAATCATATGTTCATATAGAGAAAAAGCAATGTTAAAATAGGATAGATAACAAATCAAGGGGAAATTCAATTCAATATACATGCATGTGTGTATACATTTTATGAAAGATGTATCAGAAGTATTTTCTTTTTCAATCATCTTCATGTTGATTTATTTATCTCGTATTATTTTACACATAAGTGTGGGGATTGATAAATTAATGTTTGAAATAAAAAAATTAAAGTATTAAAAATGAGTATTATAAAAGTTCAAATCATTTTTTGATTGATTTATACAAATAGGTTTCTCTGTAATAATAATTAATTTCTCATAATAGATATAATTGTTAATTATTGGATATAACTAGCAAGTCCCTTGTATAAAATATTCTCAATATTAATAGTTTAGTTGTAATTTCAGTCACATTTCTGGCTCCAATCAAAGACTTTGGTTGCATGCTTGCTAGGACTTTATTTAATATTAAAAAAAAAGGAAAGTCGTCGGGGTGGCCTAAAGTTTGTATCAGCCAGACAGTGAGAGAGTCTATCCCCTTTTCACTAGCGCTAGACTAAGGAGATTGATTAGACGTTTGAGGTGGAGTGTTACACCTACCATCAGCTCCTCACTTTACTGCACATATCCTTGTGCTACAAATATGCTGAGTTGACGAGGGCCGGTATTGAATCCGGAACCTTGTGGCTCCTAGTCGGACGCTCTACTGACTGAGCTAAACCGTCCCTTTCTTAAAAAATGATCTGTAATTAATTCATCCTCCTAATTGTCACCAATAAATCCATAACATGGAACTTTACCTAATAAATGCAGCCCTGTCGGCTGGAACTTTAGAATACACCGACTGCACCCTGCAGGGGGGCAAGAATCCCCAATGGGGCTATGGGTGGCGACCCATGATGCTTAAGGATGGAATCCTGGTGTATGAGCAGTCCATGACATTCAACACTCCAATTAGACCCTTACTTAGGTTAGACGGTCGGTCGGAGAAGCCCCCCTCCAATCAATCGGCTGGGCATGTCTAGCCCTAGCACCTATATGATTGCCCCAACCCTATTGCCCTCATGGCAAGCCCCAACCCTTTTTATCATATGGGTGGTCTTCATGTCCTGGGAATGATGTTAAACTCTATCTGATGGTGAGCTTCCAGTTTTGGAGGTTTGTGGGAATGTAGAGCACCCCTTCATCACCCCTGGTCCACTCTGACTTGGAGTGGTAGTACCTGTTAGGGTCCCATCTGGGTTAAATAGAAAAATGTATTTTAAAAAAACTGAGTATCCATTAAGAATGACTTTATTTCAAAACTTTATTGGCATTAAATGACCCACTGAGGTTGATATGCCGTAAAACAAAACAACCAAACCAAACAATTGACTCTGGTGGTTCCCTTGAGATCGTAAGCCAAATTGTGACTAGCATAAAAAAAGAAAGCTATGGTTAGATAGTAGGACAAACTGGGCTCATAAACCTTTGTATGGCAACCGGTCTAGGAGAAGGAAATCTCTGAAGTCAAACATGACCTGGAGAGGGATGGGCTCTGTTAGGCTATTTGTACTCAATACCTGCTACATGAGTAGCACTCCAAAGACCAAACCAGATTATGGAATAAGCCTCTCTCAAATCTTATCAATGATTTTTTTTTTTTTTTTTTTTTTTTTTTTTTAGAATGGATGTTCTGTCCGTTTGCTTAATCCGCAAACTTATTCTTCAAATGTTTGGAAAAGACTCTCCATACTACAAGATTATTTTGGCTGTATGGTTGGTGCCAATATGTGAGTATTGAAGATGTTTTATTTTTAAAAATTGTCAGTTATAACTAAAAAAATTGCATGTATGGTAGCAATAGAGTGGTTATCAGTTATTGGTAATGGTTGGTACTAGGGATGATATTTAGTTGCATCTCTACTCACCAAGGTCCAATATTATCATTAGTATATCCATTGATACACTTACACTGAATAAACCAAAGGAAAGACAAGATAAACTCATTTACACATAAAGGAACATTTAGTACATAATAAACATGCAAGAAGTATTAACAATAATATGCAAATGTGTTCCAACAGATAAAAAGTTTTGCAATATTTTAGTAGCATGAGGCACGATTCGGCAACTCTGGATGCTTTTGCAGAGATTTTGAAAGTAATGAACCACCTTGGACTGTGAGGTGCTAAGTTTACCTCTATGGTTTGGAGCACAGCTTCAGAATCCACGGTTTTTGCCCTACCTGACATTGCCTGATCATCAATGTTCTGGGTGAAATATGGTAAAGAACCTCAACAACACAAAGAATGAGTTGAGTTGTCCAAAGTGTCTTTGACTATGTCAATCAGATAATTTAAATCACCATCTTTTTCATAAGACATACCTTTTCATCTTTTCTTCTGATCAGAAAAGAGACATTTTTAAGTATAATTTCAATGCTATTTCTATGTATATATTAATTTTCAAATATCTTTTAAATGATCAAATCTTCATAGTTTTGCATGAAAAGCAGGAACCAGTGATATTTAATGTGTGTGTATATATAATATATATATATATATATACTTTGTTCTTAATTGTTTTATTTTTCCTCCAGGCATACACCCATACATTCATACATTTACATATGTATTGATGATTCTTTGATTAGATAATCTTTTGAAGATTGGTAAAGAAATGATCTCGATTTTATTTCTTTAAATTTTATAATTTATTCCAATTTTTTTTTCTCCAGTTATTTGACTCCTCCTGGTTCTCAAGGTTTTGCTCCACATTATGATGACATTGAAGCTTTTATTATTCAATTGGAAGGAAAAAAGAATTGGACACTTTATCCAGCTAGGTAAGTTTTGTTTTTCTCTTTAAATTTTAAATTGGGAAATTTATTTCACTTCATATTGGGGCCTTAAAAAAATAGTCAAGTCATACTGTACATACTAGCGTGTCTTGCGATTTTCTGAGACCTAAATTTTATTGTAATATTAGGGGATCACATATCCACATGATACAAACTTTGTATGTAAATACCCGAGTTTCATCTGATCTCACATATTGTGCGATCCCCTGATATACTAAAAATTTGCTTGATATATCAGTATATACAGTATTTAATTTTCTATATTTTGATTAAAAATTGTGATCAAGCTAACATGTCTTGACTTCTTGGTAAAAACAATTTTTATATCTAATTAAAAACTTATGAAAAAGCTGTCCTCCTCCTCTTTTTGTTGTAGCATATCTATTTCTTATGTATAACTTTTCTATTCTTTATTGTGAATGATCCTTGTGTGTCAGTTGTACTTTATTAAATAGTTATGAAAAAAAATCAATTCAACAAGAAAAGCTAATGACTTAGTTCCCTACATGTGTACAGAATTGGGATCATAAAAGTAGCTATAGACATTTTTATGACTAATAAAACAAAATTGAAACAATATAAAGTACAGTATTCGACAAAAAATAAAAAACAGACTCATGATTTATCATTGCCAAAAATCTTAATGAAAGTGTGATGGTTTAGGCACACATAGGAAGTGATTATGTTTCCTTGATTATTATTGTCAAATTTCCTCTTAGTTGTAGTGAAAAGTCATTAGCAAAGGAATAATTACAAATTAGGATATAAAATGAAGGAAAAGTAAATTCTAAGAAATTTCCTTTTTTTTTTTTTTTTTTTTTTGGTATTTCTGAGAATTTTCTTTGTAAAAATGATGATTTTTTGCTATAACTAAGGAAACTACTTTGGCAACAATGTTTGTTTAAGCCATTGAATTTTTTTTTTCCTTTTTTTTCTTTTGTCCAATACTGTGATGAATGTGGATCAATAAAACTGATACACACTTATTAGCTGAATTTTGGATTGTAACTTTAACTCTTTAGATCTTTGTGGTTAATATTCATCATTTGAGAAAGATCATATTGAAAAAAAAAAAAATGTTTGCAGAGAAGTTTTTTTTGCTAATTGTTACAATGGGGAAATAGAAGAAACAAAAACAATAGTATAATTTAGATGGTTAAATGATAGTTCTAATAAGAAATGTTTCCTAATCTATTGTTAATATCAAAGTGTTTATTACTTAGATACATTTATTGTATACACAATTTACAATTTCCTCAGAACTATTGGTACATTTTAATGAATTATTTCCTATGAATAAACAAAAAGAATTGATGTGCTAATCTGTATTTGTCTTATCTCTTTCACAATAATTATTTTCTACTTTTCAGTTAATCATGCAATTTCTTTATTTTCTTTCAAATATTCTTTGATTAAATATTTAAAAACTTTATATTTGTGAATTATCTAATTTTTCTATTCTAAAGAAAACATAACATGATTTTTCAGAAATGACTCAGAAATTCTGGCTTATACATCAAGTGGTAAGTATATAACTTTGCAATATAATGTTCATTATAGTTAAAAATAAACATCAGTTGTAATTGTTGAAATTCTTTCTATAATCTGTGATTTACTAAATCTACTTTTGGAGGGAGGGGTCTGTGGTGTAGTGGCTAATGTTCTGGACTGTGATATTGTGGTAAGTGAGTTCAAACCCCAGCACAATATTATGTTCACTTTTGGACTAATACCCTTGGGAAAGATAAGAACCCCATCATTCTTACTGCTATAGATTAAGTAGTTCCACTATTGTTCTTTTACAAAGTTCTGGCTTTGGCATTAGATAATCCACAAAGATTGATATGCCATTAAACAAAGAAACCAAACAACGAAAATATCATAAAATGTGTTAATTGTGCTTACGCATTATTTGAAATGAACCTAATTGTTATTAAGAACACATTTTATTATATTTTTGTGTTAAAACATGCAGTTGTATTGATTCGAACAAATTCGTATTTTCAGTGTAGATTTATGGTGAAATGAAAATGGCTGGCCAAAACATATGGCTTCCTCAAAGTGAAAAACAAGGGGAGGTTACTCTCATTTATGTTGCTAATGTTCAGATTACCACAAAACCTAAGTTTAAAAGTCAAAGCAATTGAAAGTGTTCTAAATTGGGGGTTCGATTTACAAGTGACATGAAAAGTATATATAGTAATTGTAGTGTATTAGTGGTGAGAATGGATAATCCTTGTTCACTTTGATTTTAAAATAAACTATTTACTAAATACTCAGTTGTTGCTTTCACTATCAATTGTTGAAGTTGCAAATTTGTCTTTTTTTTTTTTCTTTTTCTTTTCTTTTTGTTACATTTTTTACTTTGTATTTTGTTTAAAGAAAATCTTTCCACTGACGATCTTGGTAATCCTTTGATAAATGTGCAGTTGAAAGCCGGTGATATGCTGTATTTCCCACGTGGGATGATTCATCAGGTAGGAAAATATAATTTATTTACTTTTATTTAATTTTCATCTTAATTTTTATAATTTGCTATTTCCAATGTTTTATTCTACTAGGATGACTGAAAAGTTTTAAAAGGTGACAAGCACAATAATACTCTCCAAGTTTATCTCTGTTTTGGATAATGTGCTGAGGTTGTGAAGGTGTTGAACAACATTGAATTGTGAGATGCCAAGTTTGCCTAATACACTCAGTGATACTCATCAGATTTGCCTCTATAGTTTGGAGCCTATCCTCTGAATCCATGCTATTTGGTCAACCTAACCTTAATTGTGGATATTTTTACAGCCCAAGTGAAATTTCTCAAACAATCTGGTTACTGTACTGTAATCAATTGCACCTTCACCTTTCGCACAACAAATGTTTTTGGTTGCTTCTACGACATTAGGGCCCAGTTTGAACTCATAAAGGATAAGTTTCAAAATTAGACTACATTGAATGTTCATCTGTGTGGCTCTCAAATCATACAAGAAATGAAGGAATGCACAAAATGTAAGTGCACCAACTACCATTATACTACCAACCACAGCAGGTACCTTCCAGGAATAGAGGTTGCTATGCTGTAAAACTAACAACAACCTTCTATGCTTTGAGCTACTTAGGTCACATGATATAGATGCTGCAAACTAGCACGTACCAAAATATTGCAAAAACTTTTGACTAACCCTAGTATTATTTCTATTTCCGCCTAATCTACAAATTTTGTCTTATGTCAAATAATTATCATTCTTATTTCTTATTCTTCTCCCAAAGGAATACATTATTAGTCAACTACTGTCAGTATTTGTAACTATTTCGTATTTTATCAAATAAAGTTGAAAATCAAATTCTTCTGAGACAACACATTCTTTAATTTTTGGAAAGTTGTTTCTAAGAAACCGATTACTTAGAATTGTAGGAATTGAGATTACTGAATCTGAAATTTGTGTAAATTTCAAATCAGAACTTTTTTATTTATTTTTTTTAGTCTTTTTTTATTTATTTATTTTTTAAAATCAAATCTGTATTATGATTATTACCCCCATTATTAAATGTTTGAATTTTGATAATCATTTAAAAAAACAAAGAAAATTTAACTAGTTCCCAAGCCAATTTGATATTTTTTAAATTTTTCTTGTAATTTTCTAATTTTCCAGGCCAATACAGATGAAGACAGCCACTCTCTTCATATTACAGTGTCTTGTTGCCAGAAGAATAGTTGGGGACATTTTCTAGAGAAGGTTAGACACAAACCAATTTTTATTTTTGATGTTGTCACTTGATCTCATGATTAATGTATTATTAGGATATAAATTTAAAAATTGTTTAAAATTTAAATAATACTTTAAATATTTACTTATTGGATCATGCCAAAATAATTTTTTTTAATGTAAATCATCTGAAAAAAAAAAAATTAAAGACTTCAAAACAAAAACAAGCTGGAAAAATCAATAACAATATTTCCAATGTTATATATGAGTTGTATTAAAAATGTATTGAGACTGAAGTTGTATTTACAAAGACATAAATCAACAATGGATGAAACATAAAATTTTCTTCAAAATATTCCCATTGACATTGAATTCCATCACTGAAGCTCGTCTTTTGTTATGGATAGACGTTGTGCTTTCATATTTCTTTTAATATCCACAATGTCATTAAATCTTACCCTTCAGATGAATTTTCAATTTAGCAAACAAGAAAAAGTTAACATATAATTAACTTTAGTGAGTACAGTGATGCTGATAGCTTTTTGATTTAGTGAGTCCCTGGGACACACATATTTGCTTTGAATGAGTCCTCTGAAAAATTTGATGGGTCCCAACTAAAGTTTCTTAATAAATTGAAGGGTTTTTATTTATGATTGGGGAAACAACTAAAGCCATCTAACTCCTACTTTGTAACATCTCCTGTGTAATTCATTTTTAAGAAACTATTGAAATATATTTACAGTTAGCTTGAAATGGTAAGGGAAGAAAAAAGAAAAACACTGGGATGCATGGATATGATTTTACTGCGTCCTTTTAGATTTTTGTGCGTCAGGGACGCAGGATGCGTCCCTATCAGCAGAAATGTATCAAGGCTAACTTTGTTTCTTTTCAAATTGGTACTGGCTTGTCTTGACACCATAACTTGCTATAAGTTGTTCAGTTATATACATGTATTCATTTAAATTTTAAAATTAAAAAAGAATTAATGGGAGTCTCAGTGGCATAATGGCTAATGTACTGAACTTTGACATTGTAGTAAGTGAGTTTGAACCCTAGTTCTGCTATTATGTTCACTTTTGGACTAATACCTTTGGGAAGGGTGTGAACCACCTCACCCCCCTCCCTCAGCTATAGTTCTGCTCCATTAAACAAATAACTCCCCAAAAATTCAAAATTCAATTTCTATACTTTTTAATCAAACCTTGTATACTAAAATTGTAATGAGATAATTGATACTTTATCCTAATTGATCTATTTATTTTGTCAGAAATAAAAAAGCAAAATTTTTTTTTTTTTTTTTTTTTTTTTTTTTCCATAAATGTAAAATCTGCATTATTAAAAAATTGATTTAAAGCAAAAATTATCTTAATCTTGCAAAAATATTTGTTTTGAGGTTATTCAAAATGGTGGCAACACAGAGTACTCCAAGGCTTGAACAGATGTTTGTAAAAATTTTGTAGACTGACTAGTGCAAACCATGTAAAATTTACAGACAAATATGTGATGCTTACAGAGAAGCATTTTTTTTTAGTTAAAAGAATGTTTATAAATTGGCTAAGCATGGGTTTGCCCTTCTGAACCTGAGTCAAAAAGAAAGCCGTATAATAGAAATACACTGATTCTCAGTTAAAGAAAAAGTTCTGGGCACAACAGTCAGTAAAGAAGGTCAGAAAGTTTTCTCTGGGACATGAAAGGACCCCTCACTATTGATTACCTTGAAAACTGTGCAACTGTAAACATGCTTCCTATTGCCAACTGCTTCGTCAAAATTCCCCTTATTTATTGAATGACCCTTTGTATTTTAAAAAGACTCTTTTATGTTCATTGTTTTCTTTTTTTCTTTTAGTTGCTGCCAACTGCCATCAAAATAGCTATGGATGAAGATGTGGAGTTCCGTAAATCTCTTCCAAGAGATTATCTCTCCTACATGGGCGTTGTACACTCAGAAACGGTAATTCATCAGTAATCATTTTTCTTTAGGCTATTTTGTATATTTTATGCTAAAATTTATTTTCACTGGGTATATTATGAAAGTTTCCTAAAAACAAAAGGTTAGAATTGATGTTAAATAGTTATTCTTAATAGTTCTTAGGATTCTATTCTTCTGATGTATTTTATCTTCTTCTCGGTTTGTCTGGAGTTTTTCTGTATTTGTTCAACCAATTTAAATAAAAAAATGTAACACTTATCATTTTACTTTGACTAACAACAAATTGACATTTCTCAGAACTCATACCAAATTACATCATTTCTGTTGTGAGTGGCAACGTTCTTAATTTCTATTCACATTCAAGATGAGAAAATGAAATGTTGTGTTAAATAGTCATTCTTAGTTCTTCTGTCTTCTATTTTCTGCTGGACTGTTTTAGTTTGCTTGTGTCAGGGTCATCTCTCTCTCTCTCTCTTTAGTTCTGGGTTCCATCTTGGTTCTTTAGTTAGTCAGAGACACAAAGACTTAATTTCATGTACACATAATTTTATTTTAAATCACCGATACCATCTTAATTCGCGTCTAAGGGGAATCAGTTGTAGCATAGATGTACAGACATATCAGCCACGATGGGTTCCCTGGTTGATTCTAAGTTAAGTAGCTTCTTACTTTCCCAGTCTCATCCAATCATGTGACTCCCTAAACCAATGAGAACTCTACTTTGGATGACCCTGAGATTAAGACCTACCAATTTAAACTTTCAGGAATTTTTTTTTTTTTTGATTAAATTTAAATTCTAAACTACATTTATTTATAAAAATGATAGGCTATGCCCATTCATTATATAACATTCAACAAAGTACATAAACTGGATGTTTGATCCTTTGAATGCTAGTAGCTGGTATTTGGGCAACTAACTAGAATTACCTAAACCCATGGTGGCCGAAATTTTGACAGTGGATTATCCACACATACGTTGCTATTGCCAATAAAATGCCGCGATTTTATATCTAACTAGCAGGACCTGTGGATATACTCAGGGTGTTGCAGGATGATTGTAACCTGTTGTGAAAATTTTAGTTTAACTTTTGTGTATTTTAATATTTTCTATCATTCTAATTAATATCTTTTGCCATTGCAGCATTCAGATGGACGACAAAACTTCATGAACCATGTTGACAAATTGATGCGTCGCCTTATTGCACATGTCCCTGTGGATGCTGCCTGTGACCAAATGGGCAAAAAATTCATGCATGACACATTGCCACCTGTCATCACCAAAGGTAAGAGCGAATTTTTAACATTTTACAGACTTTCAATGTTAGGTGTTAAAAAATAATTTGAATTTTTCTTTCCAAAACTTTTTCTTGATTGACAATTTTAAAAGAAAAAATAGAAATAATTTTAAAAATCTATAAACATGATTAACAAACAAAAAAGTGGTTATTGCTAATATTTTGATTATTTAATCTAGTGTAGTGTCCCATCTAGCTTTTTCTCCAAGCATTTTGTTAAAGTCCAAGTGGTGAAACCATACAGTAGCACTTGACACAGCTACATGGAATAATTCTCACTTAATCTTACCAGATAGATCAGATTTCCCTATAATCAATAATCTGCCAAAAACAATCCATACTTTTCCTAAGCATATATTGACATCACTTTCTGTAGACTTTGCAGACTACCTCTAGCCAGGAATGAAACCTGACTGATCTTTCATCAGTCCGATTCCCTAACACCTCGGCTGTCAGCACCTACCAGTAAGAAGTAGAATTTTAACTGATAAATACATAGGTATATATGTTACAGTCACTTAGAGTGCTCATATCCATAAATAACAAATATATATAAATGTAAAAGCACAGTAAAAATGACATATCTCAGGGCAAATTTTTTTAGTGCAATAGTGTTAAAATACTCTGTTTGCAATTTGGTACATTTCTTGATTGAACTATTAAAATTTCTCAATGTCAAGAATACAGAAGAGTCACCATAGCCTTAGTGGTTAACATGTTGGACTGCAACATTGTAGTAAGTCAGTTTGAACTCCAGTCACGCTATTACATTTACTTTTGCACTAATACCTTTGGGAAAGATATGAGCCCTTTCATCCCCCCAGCTATGGGTTAAATAGTACCACTGCCATTCTTCTACAATCATGGCTTTGGCATTAAATAACCCATGAAGGTTGATATGCCATTAAACAAAGAAAGAAACCAAATCTAAAGTACATCTTATTTAGATGCAATTATCACATAAATTTTACATTGTGATTCGACATTGAGCTTAATGGCCGCCAAAAAGCAGCCTTTAAGTGGGTTAACAATAAAAAAAATTGTAAGTATACAACAAAGAAAAGTGTTTCCATCTTTCATATGAGAGATGTGAAAGGAAGAGTTTTGTTTGCTATTTATGTTTTAATAATTGAATTCCAATAAATCTATAAATATGATTGTAGATCAAGTACACGTAGATTCTGCTTGCTCTCATGTATTAATTTAGAATAATGAAAATGTGAATTCTCTTTAATAATCTCTTTTCATATGAATCAATTCTTAATATTAAACTATAAAACAATAAAGATTCTATTTCAGTTATTGCATTAGGATTCTCTATGAAAGCTCTAATAATAAAAAGATTAATTTCATATATAATAAAAAAAAAAAAAAAGGAATAGCGTCATATTTTAGTCTCTTATTTTTACAATTAAATAGTTTGTCATGTAGAATAGTTAAGTTTCTTTTGTATGATTTTAAAATTCATTTTCTTGCTACATATAACAAGTTTTATCAATTTTCTTAATTGAATGTTTGTGTAGAGACAGTAAATAATTGTCTCCCTTGGATTTAGTTGGTCTGTCCATTTGAACTTGTAACAATTCTATAATCTAGAGATATCCAAATTTATCGGCTGCTAGCTTTTTAAAAACTAATTCAAATTAATTAAATCTATTATTTAAGGTCAAACTTTTGTCTTAAATGATAAGTAGTAACATAATGACGATCATTAAAAAAAGAAAAATATTACATATGCAGTTTATTTAAGGGTTTTAAAGCACTTGTTTATAATTTGAATGTAACATTCGCGATTGAAAATAAATTACCAAAAATCGGGTAATTATCTGATTTTAATGAAATTTTCAGTATTGATTTATCAATTAATGAATTTTATAATGCATCCGTTATTTTATTTCAAAATTTTAATTTAGTATTTTTGCTTTGAAAAATTAATATATAAAACTCATTTAAAATGTGAAAAGCCTGACATTAAGTTTAAAATGTTATATTTTTAATTCTAGAAATAAATATCTACTTAATGCAAACCTTATTTTTTTCGAAAAAAAGTATACGTTTTGAAGAAAAACTTTTTTGAAAATGTACCCCCCCTTTTTTTTAAGCAGAAAAAAATATCGATGTATAATTTTTTCTTTTATAAAATAATAGCCAATTAAATAATTATTGAAATGAGTAAAAAAGAAATCTCCAAAAAATTAATTATTTTTTATTTTTTTACATTTTATTTTTTGATTTTCGGTACTTATTTTCTCATAGAAAAGCCAGCGTAAAAATTTTTTTTTTTTTTGTTTCTATTCATAACTTCGGTCTTTGATCTCTTTATTTACTGTAATTAGAAAATGGAAAGACCAACTTGAAAAAAAAAAGTTACGCCCCCAACATAAGTGGGGGTCAAAAATAACTGACCTGAAAAAAATGAGAAAGTTTTGAAATAAAAGAAGTAATGCATTATAAAGATCATTCATTGATATATAAACACTGAAAATTTCATTAAAATCCAATAATTCCCTGATTTTTGGTAAATTATTTTCCCTAGGGGGGGGCTAAAGTCGTTTTGTCAAAAATGCAATTTAGTCTCATTTTGGGTATCCCTACTATAATCTATATTGCCTGTTTTTGTTCCTTTGTTGTTTGAATGGCAAAGTTGTTGTCTTCTTGTCTCTGTTAATTAAACTATTAAGGCATGCCTTTTTTTTATCTCTGTTCATTGAATAAACTTTGTCTCGCCACCAAATAAATGTTGTTTGCTTGCCATTGAAATGTAAAAATGATATGGCTAACAACACCTAAAGAACTTGAGTAAGACTTTTACCGTTTTTATGCCCCCTTTCATATACTGCTTACTCATGGAACAATATGGGCACGTTGGGACACATTTGTGTATTCTTGTTAATACTTCTTGTATGTTTATTGTGTAAATGATCTTGTCTTTCTTTCTGTCTATTCAGTGTTAGTATCATTAGTTATACTAATGCTAATATTGGACCTTGGTGAGTGGGTATTTGACTAAATATTCTTCCTAGCACCAACCATTACCAATACTTGCATTGAAACTGTCGGTCTTTCTGCTGTATAATTTTGACTGGCCATATTAGTTCCTTATTTTGGTACAATATTTTTTTTATTAATTATGTTTTTTATTCTTTTCAGAGGAAAAAGGAAGAAGTATCAGTGAACAGGGTGAACATTGGTGTCCAAAACGACAGGCCGTGATATCTCGAGTTGAATTAGAACCAGATACAAAACTGAAGCTTATCAGAGCTGGTGTGATCAGGTAAAATATTTCTCAATTATGGCAAGAATATAGTTTTATTTTTTTAAAAAGAATATTTAAAATTATCTAAACTATTTGTACAGCATTGGACAAAACAAAACAGACAGCTGATATACATTTTTTTTTATGAAGACAATTGAAGTTTATGAGAAGTTAGGACAATTTATGACCCCTTAATATTTGCTAGGATATCCATTAGCAAAGAACTAATCACAAGTTAGGATCATTTATTATTACTGAATATTTGCTAGTGTATCCATTAATATCAATTACTGCCTGACAATATTTGGTCACATTGTCAACAAGTGATTAACAATAATCATGTGATAATTGTTGCTAATATGTTAAATAATTCAGTTTTATTAGAAATTGTTCCAGAAATTTCCCTCAGGCTGTAAGAATCTTGATCATTAGGTAAGATCAGGTCGGCCTAAAATCACTGATGTCAAGGCCATACTCCAAGCCATTGAGGTAAATCTGGCAAGTAGCAATTGGAGAGTATCAGGTGAGCTTGGCATCTCACAATCCAGAGTTTGATTTGTCACCTTCACAACATCAGCAAAAACATCCGGAGCTGCTGAATTGTGCCTTACAATATATTACATATATGATATATATTATTACATATATAATATTACAATAATGCTATCAAATATATTTTTCAAAATATTGCCAAACTTTGACTTGCACTGGTATTGCTGAAAACAGATTAAAACACTTGCACCCTTTCCTGACCAATTGCCATCGATCCTCTAACAAGGATTCATTCTTTCTTTAGGGTTCAAACTATTCATAGTGTCACAGTTGAAGAAAATATCAGTTGAAATGATAATGATAAACTTAGCAAAGGTGAGAATTGGAACAACTTATAGATTAACAATTTTAATCAGTTCAGATTCGGTAATTTAGGGTTGGGGTGGGGAGAAAAATAAAAAAAATAAATGTAATTAATGAGTTTCATAAATTTATAATGTGTAAAACATTTGATTATATTGTGAAAATCTTTTTCTATTATTTTTAGATTAGTGACAGAAGAAGATCAAGTCCGAGTTTATCACAATCTTGAAAACTCCCGTTTGTATCATGAAGTAGATTCAAATCATCTTGAAATTCCAGCCCAGGTGAGTCATTACTTTTCTTGTACAATCTTCTGATGTTATTATTATAAGTTCTATTTCATTCATAATGTTATTATTACAATTTATATTTCTTTGTGTCATCCATTTGTGCCCAATGATCATTCAAAATGAATGAATTGTGTTCAGAAAGCAAAATGGAATTTACAGTCAATAGAATGGACAATAGATATCATTAGATATTGAGGGACTGCTCATGATGTAATGGTTATCATCATAGGAAATGGACATGACAACTCTAGTTCAAATCCTGGACCATGCTGTTTGTATTTCACATATAGCGCTAATACCATTGAGAAAGGTTTAAATACAACTATTCTCCACTCAGTAAATAGTTGGACAGATTGGACTCTTTAACCTTACTAAGGCAACCAATCTAGGAGAAGGAAAACTCTAAATTCAAACAAGTTGAACTCTGCTTAAAAAATGACCTTGTGTCGCATCCTACTTATGTTGGTGAAGTTGGTTAATATAAACTTGAGGCTTTTTAAGCCAAATTCATATTTGTGGCTTAGTTTAGATTTCTGCTTTGTTGTCCCCTTTGTAATGCTATTTTGTTATTTTCTAACCCTTTGGTCTATTGTGGTCAATTGGCTTTTTGATTAGAGTAACTTTGAGAATTAAAAAAATGAGGTGAAAAATACCTTCTCTTAAATAAGTAAACTAAAAGACATTTATGAAAACAATATTGTTAAAAGAAAGTTATTGATAATGATTGAAACTATGCTAATGGTAATATATTCTACTTAAAATATTTAGATAGAAGATGGGAATTGTATTAGTTTTGCCTTTTAAGCTATTTTAAAATGAGCCTTGAGAATACTTTAAAAAGTGCCCATTTCATCATTTTGTAAGATTTTCTTAAAGTTTCATGTTTCTATCATTTGCGTAGAATGAAAGAATATTTTTCTATCCTGTATATTTACTAAGTGAGAAAATGGATGGAGAAAAATATTGATATTTACTAACATTCTCTTAATGAAAAGAAAAGGATTTTTCAATCAATCTTATATTCTCACTCATATGATGTTTACATTTGAAAAAAAAAATGTTTACCTAAAGATTTCTATCTTTTGTTTTTGCTCATTTTAAAAAATGTTTATCTACAAATAAAGAGTGGTTAGAGAACTTTTCTTTTTTTTGCTACTAGGGTAAGTCAAAAGTTTTGCAATATTTTGGTAATGTGAGGCACAATTAGGCAGCTCCAGATGCTTGTGTCATGATTGTGAAGGTGTGCTACTCACTGGATTTACAGTTTTAGGTGTGCCTGATTGTCAATTTTGTTGCAACCTGATCAAATTTCTTAAACCATCTGGTTACTTTACTGTAATCAACTGTACCTTCACCTTTTGCACAACAAATGTTTTTAGTTGCTTTGGTGGCATTTATGGTTCAGTTCAAACTCATAAGTTCTTGGATTAGACCGCATTGCATGTTCATCTGTTTGGTTTCCAAATCCCACACGGAGTAAAGCAATACACAGCATGTAAGCACATCAACTACCACAATACTACCAATCACAGTGGATACTTTCCATGGTTTGAACAATCTTGGAATCCCCTATTTTAGGCCTACCTGACCCTGACAAAACTTCTCAAACCATCTGGTTAATGTACAACTGTATCAACTGCACCTTCAATGTTTTTGGTTGCTACCACGTTATTATTGTAAAACATAAGTTCCTGACCTTGACTGTTGCATGTTCATATTGGTGGTTTGCAAACCGCACACGGAATGAAGCACTGAACAACAACAGCTTGAACTGTTTCAGTCACGTGGTATATGCATTACAAACAAACACTTAACCAATTATTAGAAAACTTTTGGCTCACCCTTTTACTTTTTAGTCATAAAATATTGCATGATTTCTTATATCCATATCATTATAGTTCAAACAAAAGCTGAATCTTTTAATGTAATAATGACTAAATTTTATTTATTTCAGTTTGCTCCTGCTGTTGAATACTTGATACATAATTATCCACAATTTGTCGCTTTGGAAAGTTTACCATTAAATTCACTTAATGAACAAGTATGTATACTTTTTGTGTTTTATTTATTCTTTTCTACTTTGTTTTTTTTAAAAATTTTTAAAAGAAATCTTTGCCATATTCTTTAAATAGAATCAGCAATCTCCCTGTTCTGTGTCTTTCTCAACTTGTTTATTAAAACTGACAAATGTAAACCACAACAAATTTGTTGGATTTGCAACAAAAAACGGACCAAGTATCCAATAGGCACCCCCAAATCATCAACTTAATGAAAGGTTCATATTTTGACTCATCTCCAGTAACTTCCACTTTCAAACATTTGAAACTAAATGAACAGATGATTTTTTGAACTTATATTGTATCTGACAAAAACAAAATTTACAAATTTTGTGATACTATTTCTGAACAGCATCCGTTTATTTAAATAAACATAGAAAATATTTTGCAAATAAAAATTATTGCATTTCTCTTCTGATTAAGTAAAAACTATTTTAGTATAAAAACGTCTTTCGCCTTTTTTTAATTTATTGTAAGTGTTGAAAAATACTCATAAACTTCTAATTAAAAAGTATTTATTTAAAAAAAATTTTGCTATTGAATTTTAATTTGATTATGTGTACCAACCATCTATTCATTTAATTTATTGTAAGTTCAACATCTCCATAAACTTCTGATTAAAATCATTTGTTTACAAAAATTTGGAAGTGGAAGTTACTGTGACGAGTAAAATGTGAACCTTTCATTAAGTTGATGATTTGGGGTGCCTATTGGATACATGGTCCACAAAAACACTAAAGTTTGTATCTGTCTAAATTTTTGAGATGAGATGTTATAGTGTTGCCAACTTAAATGTTCTTCTTTTGGCTAAAACTGCCTCATCCAGTTATGGATATTATTGTCTTCCGACAGATTTGATAGTCTGGAAATTGGATTAGCTTTTTACTACTACTCTACTACTGCTAGTTTAACTCGGTTGGTAGAGCGTCTGCCTAGGAACCACAAGGTTCATGGTTTGATAACGGCCCTCACCAACTCAGAGCATGAGTAGCACAGTGATCTGTGCGGTAAAATGAGAGCTGATGGTAGGTGTGGCACTCCACCTCAGGCACCAAAAAACAATCTCCTTGGTCTAGCGCTCGTGAAAAGGGGATAGACTTCTTGCTGTCTGGCTGATACCGACATTAGGCTACCCTGACTACTTTACTTACTACAGCTACTACTGTTACGGCTTTCACCCTGGGTTGGTTGAGCCGGCTCCAATCAATGAATTGTAGTGAATTCATGGAAGTAGTAACAAGGGAATATGAAATTCACAAGAGGTCCACAAACTCTGCATGCATATCTCGGTCAAGGGAAGGAGATGCCCTTATTTGCTGCAGAATTTCCACAGACTGTTGATGTAGACGGACTAGATGTGTGAAACTATTGTGCCAATAGCTTTTAATTATTTTTTGGAACTGAATGTATTTCAGTATTTATTGTGCCTTTTTAGTCAAAATTCAATATTGCTTTTAGTATTTTTGGTTTCTCATTTTTGTTTTTTTACAATGTTCATACCACTGAAAATTCTTTAAACTTTCAGCATTTTAGTTGGGCAACACTAACATTGACACTATAGATTCTGATAACTCTTGCCTAAACATTTGAAAAAAAATTTTTTTTAAGATTTTGATTTTATCAACTAGTTCAGATAAATGTGGTGGTGGTAGTAGGGTGGGTCCCTGTGGTGTAATAACTAAAGGGTTGAACAGCAACATTGTTGTAAATGAGTTTGAACTTCAGCCATGCTATTATGTTCCATTTTAGATTAATACCCTAGGAAAGGTATGAACATTCTCATCCTTTCAGTTATGGGTTAAATAATACCACTGCTGTTGTTTTACAAGGATGGCTTTGGTAGCATTTTTCACATAGTGTTAATACTCTTGGGAAAGGTGTGAATCCAACTATTCTTCCTTCAGCTATGGGTAAATTGTAGGGCAGACTGGTCTATTTATCTAACCTTGGTTAGGCAACCAGTCTAGAAGAATGAATTCAAACCTGTTAAATTTTACTTAAAAATTGACCTTGTGTCACATTCTACTTTTGGAGGGGTTGGTAAATACATACAAGGGTGGCTTTGGCATTAAATAACCTATGAAGGTTGATATGCCATTAAACAATAAAAATACCGAACCAATCAGATAAATATAAACCTGTTAGTATAATATTGATTTTGATATTTTGAGTTCTTTCTTAAAGAAATTGTAAATGTGTAATTTTTAAAATTTGTTGTTCTATTTTCTAGGTGAATTGGCCCAAGCACTTTATGAGAAAGGGATGCTGATTACAGAATCCCAATTGGAAATATTGGATGAAGATGACATCAGTTGTTGTTCAGATTAAAAAGAATAATTTCTACATTTCATTGTACAGTGTTTTTATAATTCATCTTCATTACTTCATCATCACTGAAGACAGTGTTCAATTTATATCATATTTGCTTTGTCACTTTCATTTCTATTGGCTGAAGTTTTTTTTTAAACAATTTTTTTTTTCTTCTATCTTTATTTCTCTACAAAAATTTCATATGAAGCATATGAAGATTTTTTTTTATTTTTTTAATCCTTCAGTTTTTGGTAGAAAAATAAGAAAAGTGATTATTTTGCAAATAAATCATTTATGCATTTAATTATTATTCATTTTTTAAAAAGATAGCTGGAGAAAATTGCTTGTATATAGTAGAGTATTGGACAAAAACTGAACCATTTTTTATTAGTACCACAAATTCTGATGAAACTTCAATATCTTAGACACACATAGGAAGTGATTATTTTCCTTGATTATTGTTGTCAAAGTCCACTTAGTTGAAAAAAAAGTATTTAGCATTTTTTAAATTTATTTTTAAATTTTTTAAGAAGGTAAGAAAAAAATGAGAGATGCCCAAGGAGGCATAACAAACAAATAAGTAAATAATCATAAATTAGAAAAAAAAGAAAATCTTTGAAGTTTCCTATTTTCATATTTCTGAGAATTTTTTTTAATTTTAAAATTTTCTTTTTTAGAAAATTGACTTTTTATTACAACTAAGGAAACTTTGACAACATAATCAAGGAAAATAATCACTTCCTATGTGTGTTTGGGACCGGTCTAGCTCAGTCAGTAGAGTATTGGCCTGGGAATAGCAAGGTTTCTGGTTTGATACTGGTCCCTGCACGTGGTTAGCACAGATTGGATAATATGATCTATGCGGTTAAGTGGGGAGTTGATGGTAGGTGTGGCACTTCACCTCGTCAAAGACCATCTCCATGGTCTAGCGATAGTGAAAAGGGGATAGGCTCCCTTGCTGTCCAGCTGATACTGTCAATAGGCCACTCTGACAACCTTTTTATGTGTGTCTAAGCCAATGAAGTTTCCTTAAAATTTGTGATAATAATAAAAAATGTTTGTTTTTCCCATTTTTGTTTTGTCCAATACTCTACTTAAGATTTGTCTAATTTAATAAACATTTTGAGTTTAAATTCTAAATTCTAATCTGAGATGGAATGTTTTTATTATTTAAACTGTTATGTTCCTCTTTTTTATTAACGCAACATTTTGGATGATATTCTTCAGCGTTCCTCAAAGTTGTGTTCTATCCAATCTTTGTACTTAGCTTTATATGTTTTTTTTTTTTTTTTTTTTAAGGAAAAAGTAGAAAGTGGTGTAATGGTTAAAGTCATGGGAAATGGACTCGTCGCTCCGAGTTCAAATCCTGGACGTGGTAATTGCATTTCACTTAGCGCTAATACCTTGGGAAAGGTATGAATCCTACTCTCCCTCCAGCTATGGGCAAATAGTAAGGCAGATTGGGCTCTTTAACCTTGGTTAGGCTACTGGTCTAGGAGAAGGAAAACTCTGAATTCAAACCTGTTAAACTCCGCTTAAGAAATTGACCTTGTGTCGCATCCTGCTCGTGCGGAGGGGTTGGTAAATACATGTTTTTTTTTTAATCTTTATTTTGAACATCAGATGTAACAAAAACTTGAGAAATGTGTTAATAATAATGAAATCAGTTGTTTAGAAAATATTTCTACCTACAGTAATTATTTGTGTATAACATGTGCATATAACTTAAGACTAAGAAATTCTGGTATATAATATATACTAATGTTTTAGTATTTGTAGCAGCAAAATTTAACCTATATTTAGCATTTGTTCAACTTTTTATTGGTTTGTACTGACTAAAAATAAGAATTTATATAGTTTGCTTAACACAAAGGATCTCCACTGGACAACGCTCTTGCTTGAAACCTAAAGGATGGTCACAAAATTGTAACAACTCCATTCTGGTATCTTCTATGAATGATGTTCAGAAATGTTATATAACCAGTCGCATTGTCTTAAAACACAAAATTTAATATGGTGAGACGTGGTCAGAAACACAAATAATTATGATAAATATCATGGTTGAAATATTAGGTATGCATGCTGGAAAATACATAAATATTTCTATTCTTATTCAAAACTAATTTCATATGGTGACCACAGAACAAACAAATTTGTATTAAAGACAAATTTTGGTTAAATTGAACCTAAATTCTACCATCGTATGTCACCCCACCGAAAGGAAAAAAAAAAAATCCCCAAAATCAGGGAATTAACCAATTTAATGAAATTTTCAGTGTTGATATATTAATGAATAAAAGATATAATGCACTAGTTATTTTATTTTAAAACCTTTACATTTTTCCAGGTCAGTTAACTTTGAACCACGTATCTTTAAGGCGTAACACAGATTTTCAAAGTTAACTGACCTGAAAAACTGTAAAAGTTTTAAAATATTTTTTCTTCATTAATATATCAACACTAAAAATTTAATTAAATTCGGTTAATTCCCTGATTTTTTTTTTTTTTTTTTTTTTTTTCGTCAAGGTAACATCTGATGGTGGAATTTAGATCCGTTAAGTTCGATTTAACCCAATTTTTTTTTTTTTTTTTTTTTTTTTTTTGCTTAACCCTTTCAGGGCAGGTAATTTTTCAATCCTTGTAGAGTGGGCAAATTATTTTCTTTACATTAACATTGAATTGGTCAACAAGCAACCGATAGGAAAATGCCTTACATTGAGCTACCGCTAGGACAAACATGTCACTCTACCTGTGTTGGTGATGAAAATGTTCTGTCTAGAAAGGGTTAATGTTATATTTCTTTTTATATACACTATTTCCAATTTTGCATGATTTTTGCTAAAACAGATGTAAGCAGAATTATTGTTTTTTGGGGATTTTCATTTATATAAAAAACTAAAAACTAAAAAAAAACTCCTATTGATTATCTCTTTCCAAGAATTTTTTACTAAAGTTTTTCGGATTTTCTGTTAAAATTTTTTTGTTATATAAAAATCTTGTTCCTTCTACAAAAGTTCCTGTTTTTGTTTTTATTCTGAGTGTCTGTTTATTTCTTTATTTTCCCTCTCCACACAGACAAATAAATCACTAAAAATTGACCTTTTCTTTCAGTTTTGAATTTTTTAGTACCTTACTCCTATTTAAATATTTGGTGGATATAGTTATTTACTAAGCTTAGCTCGTGTGGGGCACCCAGTGAGAATCGAACTCACTAACAATGGTCTGCTAATCTAGCTTGCTAACCATTACACCTGAGGTGCCATATTTGGTGGATATAGTTATTTACTAAGCTTAGCTTAGATATGCACAAGGCCAGAAGTATGGGGCACCCAGTGATAATCGAACTCACTAACAATGGTCTGCTAATCTACTTGCTAACCATTACACCAAATGAGGTGCCCATATTTGGTGGATATAGTTATTTACTAAGCTTAGCTTAGATATGGCACAAGGCCAGAAGTATGGGCGCCCAGTGAGAATCGAACTCACTAACAATGGTCTGCTAATCTAGCTTGCTAACCATTACACCAAATGAGGTGCCCATATTTGGTGGATATAGTTATTTACTAAGCTTAGCTTAGATATGGCACAAGGCCAGAAGTATGGGGCTCCCAGTGAGAATCGAACTCACTAACAATGGTCTGCTAATCCTTGCTAACCATTACACCAAATGAGGTGCCCATATTTGGTGGATGTTATTTACTAAGCTTAGCTTAGATATGGCACAAGGCCAGAAGTATGGGGCACCCAGTGAGAATCGAACTCACTAACAATGGTCTGCTAATCTACCTTGCTAACCATTACACCAAATGAGGTACCCATATTTGTGGATATAGTTATTTACTAAGCTTAGCTTAGATATGCACAAGGCCAGAAGTATGGGGCCCAATGAGAATCGAACTCACTAACAATGGTCTGCTAATCTAGCTTGCTAACCATTACACCAAATGAGGTGCCCTATTTTTTTTTACTAAGCATAGCTTAGATATGGCACAAGGCCAGAAGTATGGGGCTCCCAATGAGAATCGAACTCACTAACAATAACCATTACACCAAATGAGGTACCCATATTTGGTGGATATAAGCCATGCTGCGATCCACCACTTAAATGTATAGACTAAGCGAGGTCAGGTGGGTTAAACCTCAGCGAATCAACAGCCCGAATACGTGGTTGGTTAACTACTTAATCGCTGATACTGACAGACGTCCATTTGCAATCATTGACGAAGGACCTGCAAGACTGAGGAGCACCAAGGAATAACCAAAGGATTCTTCACTAAGGATATCACGCTCTGCTTAACACAAAGGATCTCCGCTTGGACAGCACTCTTGCTTGAAGCCTAAAAAAATTTGGCCACAAAAATCGTAACAATTCCATTCTGGTATCTTCTATAAATGATGCCCAGAAATGTCATATAACCAGTGGCATTTATATGTTAGGTTAAATAAATAATAGTTTATGATTTCAGATGCAAATTGATCATTCTTTTTAATTTGACATATAAGTAAAAAGTGGTAACATAAAATATCATAAGTTACTTTTTTAAACATAGGTCAATGGAAGATCTAGATATATTTCAATCAGGGGTTAAAAATGCTGCATTCTGTTTTGAATAAACCCTGGAAGCAGTACCTTACAAAACTGCGGCTGTATACATTTACCCAAAACTAGCAAAGGATATAACATAAGGTCCGTTTTTAAGGGAGTTTAACAGGTTTGAATTCAATTTTCCTTCTAGACTAGTTGCTCAATCATGGTTAAAGAGCCTAGTCTGCCCTACTATTTACCCATACCGATATTAATATATTGGTTATTGTAGGAAATGAACATGACTGTTTGCATTTCATACAGTGCTAATACCCTTGGGAAAGGTATGCCTCCAACTATTTCCCTTCAGCTATGGGTAAATATTAAAGCAGATTGGGATCTTTAACCTTGATACAGCAGGAGACGGAAAACTCTGAATTCAAACCTGTTAAACTGCTTAAAAATTGACTTGGTGTTGCGTCCTGCTTATGCGGTAGGGTTGGGTAAATACATACTATTTACCCATAGCTGGAGGAAGACTAGTTGGATGCATACCTTTCCCAAGCATATCAGGGCTATGTGAAATGTAAACAGCCTTGTCCAGAATTTGAACTTGGGTCACCATGCCCATTTTCTATGATGATAAGCATTACATCTTAAGTCCCTCATAAAACGGTAGCTGTATGGCCACTTACCTCCCATTTCACAAATCATCCAAGTAAGATGAGCAAGACTTGCTGGGCACGGCTGGAGAAGTAAGAAGGATCTCATAAATGACTACTACATGTGGACATACCAGTATAGGGTTGGCCAACCAGCAAAAACTTTCATCAGCTCTGTGTGGATGCTGGATGCTGCCAAGAGGACTTACCAAGAGTGAGGGTCTTTAGGATAGATGGTGAGAGTGTGAAGCGAACCTGTGCAGTCAGCACTTTTTCTACTGACAATATTAAAAAATTTTTTTTTTAGATTCATCATCATTACCATCACCATCATTGAGGTGTACCATCAAGGCATGCTTACAGCACAGGTTCCCTTGACACACTCACCATCTGTCCCTAAAGACCCTCACTCGTGTCAAGGGAACCTTGATGGTACACCTCGATGATGATGATGATAATGATGATGAATCTAAAAAAAACAAAAAAAACTATTGAGTAGAAAAGCAATTGAAATCGGTTTAGAAGATTAACAAAAAGCAAATTAATCAGTCAAACAAAAACTGTTATCCCTGTTAATCTTTTAAACCAATCAATAAAAGGAAACAAACCCAATTCATTTTTATTGGCTTATTCTTAGCCATTAGAACCCGACTGTCCGCCATTTGTACTGCTACTTAGAAGTACATATGCACGGGAAGCCGGAATTTTGGATGGGGAATCCCTATTTCTATATTGCTATTGCCTAGCAACAGTACAGCCAATCAGACTCTAGAGTAATTATTTACTAAGCTTTGTTTAGTTGTGACGTAATGCCGGAAGTATGAGACACTCAGTGAGAATCAAACACACTAACAAGGGTCTACTAACCAAGCTTGCTAACCATTGCACCATGTGAGGCACCCAGTCGCTTAACATTTTCAAGCAGGAACCCGGGGAGGGACAGCCATGGAGGCTGACGAGTGGGGGGTCAGAGTTCTAAGGGTTGGTTTAAACAATATTTCTGTGCATTTATTTAACCTGTCAGTTGGTTGGATAGTTGGATTTTACGGCATGTCAACACTTGTGGGGTTATTCTATGCTGAAGACGGTTTTTAAAAAAAATTCATTCTCGTTGGGTATTCGACTTTTAAAAACTCATTTTTTGATTATTTAACCCATAGATGGGACTCTAACAGATACTACAACTCTGGGTCAGAGTAATGGCAATTAAGGGGTACTCCACACCTCCCTCACAGCTCCAGAATTGGAACCTCACCACTAGATGCGATTTAGCGTCATACCCATTGACCTGTCAGTGTTTTGAGTGGTTTCATTCAGGGAACCTGATCCTAGTTTCTCAATCATTTACTAGGGTGAGTCAAAAAGTTTTGCAATATTTTGGTACGTGCAATAAACTCATTAGCAATGGTTAGCTAGCCCATTTGCTTAACTAATTACACCAAGTGTGGCGTCTGACCCATGAGCCGTAGTGGGCCGTTTTTAGCAAATACTAGAGTGAGTCAAAGTAACGTCATCGGGGTGGACTAAAGTCGACATCAGCCAGACAGTGAGGGAGTCTATCTCCTTTTCACTATCGCTAGACCAAAGAGATTGTTTTTTAGCGTCTGAGGAGTGTCACACCTACCATCCGCTCCTCACTTGGCGAGGGCTGGTATCAAACCAGGAACCTTGTAGGTCTCAGGTGGACGCTCTACCAACTGAGCTAAACCGATCCTATAGGGTGAGTCAAAAGTCCTGCAATATTTGGGACGTTCTAGTTTGCAGTGAAAAGTCCACCTGGCTATGGCCACCGAAGAACTCAAGATTTTTACTTTGTAACCTTTTTTTATACTGCTCATTCATAAAACAATATATGCACATTTTATCTGTTGATACACGTTAGTGTATTCTTGTTAATACGGATATTATACATGTATTAAATATTCCTATATGTGTAAATGAGCTTGTCTTTCTTTCAGTTTATTCAGTGTTAGTATATCATAGGATCTTGATGAATAGGAACACGACTAAAGATCCCCCCTAACGCAATAACCCAATGACAATATGGCATGATAATGTATATTTACATTAGAAAAAAATGTTTTTTCTAACATTAAACATCCTGTTTACAGATTCAATTGTCAATCGTTATCAGAAATTCAACAGAGAATTATCTTCCCCTGCCGCTAGGGGAAAATCGCCAACAGAGGTTGGCGCGAGAATCAAACCAAACCTCACTTATTACGGAGCAGTTATCCCGGAGAGACGCGAAAATAAGCGCCCCAGCCACCTCGCCCATAACCAGCAAACTTTCTAAGGCATTGTATCAGCAAACGTTCTAAGGCTGATACAATAGCATACTAACAGAAGGCTGAAGAACGAGAAACGAACTGACGAAGCGTCTTAACAACTTTCCTACCAGCGACCAGAATACCCCTGTTATCAACACTTCTCCACGAACAGTATTTAACCTCACAGATAAGTCTTGTAGCAAATACCAAAAAGATTTGCAACAACATTTCTGTACTTTTTGATAATACAAGTGTCTGCATTTATATTAGTATTTGTTTATTTCTTTCGTCCGAAATAGCCAACTACGGAGAATAAGGGCTCCAACGAATCCCCATAAATACTCTTATCGTTTCACGTTATTACGCTTCCTTTATCGTAAACTAGAATCGGCTACCTTGCGTTGCCTGGGTAGAGGATGGGATAAAAAAGTTAGTCTCACAGATCCATTGATTATTTTCCATAATTGATTTGTTTATGTTTTAATCACAGATAACAGTAATGATTTCCCTTTTTCTTACTATTCCAATCCTAATCTTTAAATATCTTCATGAATATAAATAAAATCTTCATCATCAAGCTTTGGTGAAGTGAATGTGCATATATATTTACTTTGTTGTTCATTGTTTTATTTTCATAGTTTCCTCCGGACATACACACAAACTGTCCTTTATATATGTATAGACATACGTTTACAAACAAGCTGATGACCACATTATGTAATTCGCGCACAAACACACCAAAATATTTTTTTAAAATTCAAAACAGAAAATGGGGAAAGTAGTTATTTCATTTACATTTTTCGTTTATTTTACAAAAATTATCATTTCTCTTTGGGTTCTAAAAATAGTAAATGAAGAAGTATTTATATAATATGATGGGTATTTTACAGTTCTAAAAATAAACCACAGTTTCATTGATAAATAAATAAAAATACTAAGGATTACAGAGCTGAATTAATTTAATCCGTGGGAAACCCTCAGGCGTTCGTTTTCTGTTAATACATAATTCCTATATTCTAGAATTAAATGGAAAATGAGGGGTAAAAATTGTTTTAACCCTCTCTCAGGCAATAATAGAATGTGGACTTTATTGAACTTTTGTTTTTGTTGGTATTCTTTATAAAATGACGTTTGCTCAGTCGTTGTACAAACAAATATACAGATATACATATAGACAAACATACAGAACCATATTTTTTTATTAGGTAACATATATATATATACACAAAGCAGTCTTCCTGTCTATAGCTCTGCTGATGAGGCCTAATAGGCCGAAATGTACATACAGAGATTGATTTTTCTCGATTTGTTTAGCCTTACATCTGAATAGGTATTCCCGCCTAATTCATTAATTATCAATTAATTAATTTTCAAAATTAGATACGACTTCAATTAAGCACATACTGTCCCAAAAATTGTCGGCTAAAAAAGCCATATCAAACACATTGTTTGTTTACTTCTCTCTCACACACACACACACACACACACACACATATATATATATATATATATATATATATATATATATATAACACACTACTCCTGTCCTATAATTGACCTTACAGTTAGTGTATTAAAATCATATTGTTTATTGTTTCTAATAAAACCTTCAGTCGTAATATATAGATTGGTTTGATTTGTTTTGTTTTACGGCATATCAACCTCAGTGGGTCATTTAATGCCGATAAAGTTGTGAAATAAAGTCGTTCTTTAATGGAGACTCAACTTTTTTTAAATAAACATTTTCAATTGAACCAATAGATGGGACCCTAACAAGTACTACCACTCCGGGTCAGAGTGGAACTGGGAGAAATTGTGATAAAGGGGTGGTCCACATTCCCTAAACACCCAGAACTGGAACCTCACTATCAGATAGAGTTTAACGTCATTCCCAGGACATAAAGACCCCCAGTCACTGCCTTCTAGCACATATATGATAAAAAGTGTTGCATGTCATGGACTGCTCATCCACCAGGGTTCCCTCCTTAAGCATCACGGGTCGTCGCCAACAGGTGGCCCCATTGCAGAGGTGCAGTCGGTGTATTCTAGCGCCCTAGCTGACAGAGCGCATAATATATAGAAGTCAACAGAAATATTTATCGACCAAGATAGAATAATAAGGATTTTTAGAGACTAAACAACATTCTTAGATTAATCATTGCAGTATGCGGAGGATAAAATGAAGACAAGGTGCAACATTTCAAAAAAGGGACGTGAATCAATTTGGCACTAAAACTGATAAATAAACATCAAATTAAAAATAAATAACACAACAGACACCAGTTTTTAATTTAGAAAAATATATCTTTTTTTTATTTCAATGCGAAAATAAAAGTATTTTATACATATTTTTACAGCATGAAACTTCATAGATAAAATGAAAACTTTTGACAATTCATTTTTGGCATTTCTCATACAAACAATCGTGACACCAATTGTTTTTTTTTTCCTTTTAAGTCACTGGGTCACTTTCATTTATATAAATACAAGCATCCACATCATATATGAGGTAGGACCAATACATAGAGTTTCACGGATATTTCTCACATCTTTCTAAATCACTCCATTACAAAATGAAAAAACGTCATTTTTAAATAAATATATAAATAAACAATTTAGATTAAAAGAATCCATCTCTTGAATTTTCGAACGGCATCTTGCACACACGCACACACACACACACACACACACACACACACACACACATATATATATATATATATAATATATATAATATAAAAGAGGTGTGTCAAAAAAGTATCGATATTTTTTGTACTTTTTGACACACCATGGATTCTGAAAAAAAAATTAATGTTCCATGCATTGTTCATTTCTTTCTTGGTAAATACAGCTTCAAACTCGGCACTTTTATGACACATCTTTATATATATAATATATAATATATATATATATATATATATAGAGAGAGAGAGAGATAAAGAAGATTTGTAATAATGCCCGACAAAAAAAAAACAAAAAAAAATTTTTCGGCATCATTTAAGTGTTAACAAGCACATCTAAACCAATTAGGAAAATGATCAATATATCAAATAACAGGTAGGTATTTACACCATTCTCTTTAAGAATATATATATATATATATATATATATATATATATATATATAATGACGTATTTATTGTTTGCATACATATATTCTGGGGATAATAGTTATTTGATAAGCTTAGCTTAGATCTTAGCCCGAGGCCACAAATATATGATACACAGTGTGTATCGAACTCAGTACTCAATTTATCTGTAAAACAAACCTGTACCCCATGACAAGATGGCCATATTTGGAAGTTCATTAAATTTTCACGTTTAAAAATCGAAACCGAAAAATAATTAAACTGAAACTTCAATGCAACTCTATGAGCATTCTGACTTCACACCAGGGAATTTTCTTATTTTGATTATTTTTATTTTGCTTAATTCTTTTGTTCATTTCTACAATTGTCCTTAGAAAGTTGAACTGTCCCATGTCAGGCGGTCTCAAGCCCTAGGCACCCTGGGCAACTGTATCCGTTGTCGGTACGTTGGACCGGCTCTAGCGGTCGAAATAGCTAGAGTAGTTGGTTACTCATTATGCTGTCATTTACAAAGCTTTGTTTAGTTTGGCACAAGGCCAGAAATATGAGACACTCAGTGAGAATCGAACTCACTGGTAATAGTTTGCTAGCCTAACACGCGAACCATTATACTAAGCGAGGGTCCCTTAACTTGGCAAAGAGCCGAAAGTATGAAACACCTAGTGAGCATCGAGCTCACCGCGCCGTAGTAATTGATCCGAGAGACTAGCTCGCTTGAAGTGCTCGTTTTTTTATGTTAAAAAAGTCGCTGAGGTGGCCTAGAGTCGGTATTATCAGACAGCGATGGAGTCTATCCTCTTTTCACTAGTGCAAGACAAAGGACATTGTTTTTAGCGCCTGAGGTAGAGCGCCACACCTACCATCAGCTCCTCACTTTACCGTACTGTTCAGTGTGGTACTCGCACGTTGAGTTGGCGAGGGTCGGTATCGAACCAGGAATCTCGTGGTTTCCTGGCTGACGCTCTACCAACTGAGCTAAACCGGTTTAAAATATTAATCATATTGACGGAAACCAGAAAAGCGATACGAGTATGAAGTTCAATTGTAATTCATTTTGTATTAGACGGACAATATCCCCCGTTCATTGTTCACAACGTTTCAGACGTGTTCACCAGACCTTCTTCCGGTGTATTTACTGTAGAATCAACGCTCATTATGTATCGGTAATCGTCTTGGGAAATGGACGCGGCTAACCGAGTTTAAAAGCTGGACGAGGCCGTTTGCATTTCACATAGCACTAATACCATTGGGAAATGTATGAATCCAACTATTCTCCAATAGGTCTAAATAGTAGGGCAGACTGTGCACTTTAACCAGTACACACTATACACACCAGCTCCATGCAATTTCATTTCAAGGTTAAGATTCAGAATGCGAAAGGCATCATACCATATCAAAAGAGGAGTTTCAGAAGTGCTTCGACCAATGGAAAACTCGATGGAATAAATGTTTTAAATGCTATTTTAAAGAAAACCTGAGCTCCGCAAGAGTCGTTGGTAGATACATAGATCAGAAGAAGGTCGGAGTGTACGCGGTCGGAACGTTTTGAACAAAGGAAAATGTGGACGGAGAAAATAATCCGTTCAATGAATTACAATAAAAATCGCTGATTCCTATCGAGCTAAAAAGAAATCTTTCCCTCGTTTCTACAATGGATATTTGTTAAAACTTAAAATATTTGAAACTTAGACGACGACGCTGACCCTCGTTAAATTTTCATAGATTTACGACGTTTTACGCCCTTGAAGGATGATTAAGAGTTAATCTTAAGACTCTTTTAACTACCAATTACGCCCGCAGTTGACCTAGTCCTCCCACCTGTTACGATCTCTGTCCCATAATAATTGATACATTAGTAAGTCGACATCATACACTAAATGTATTAACTATTATGAGACAGAAGTAAGTAGTAATAAGATGGATTGTATTTCATCATATTTCTATTGTTATATACGAAATATTTGATTATCTGCCCTTGACACAAGTCTTTCTCAGATTGATTGATTTTAACAGCATTTCAATCCGTCTAGATGGTTAGGGAATCGTGTTCATTATACATTTATATTTACATTTTTGTGTGGTTGTTTCTTAAAAGGTTTTTGCACACTTATATGATATCAAGTATTCCTATCTGATACAAATCATTTGACAAGAGTTATATGGTTTTAAGTATTTATATATCATACTAATAAGTATATTGTTTCAAGTAATTATTTCTACTTAGTAATAGTCATTTATTTGCACACTTATATGGTTTTAAGTAAGTAAAAATAATCCTCAGTAAATAATTATACCTATATGTGACACAAGGTCAATTTATGAAGCAGAGTTTACCAGGTTTGAATTCAGAGTTTTCTTCTCCTTGACTGGTTACTTAGCCAAGGTTAAAGAGACTAGTCCGCCCTACTATTTACCTATAGTAAGAGTGAGAGTAGTTGGATTCATACCTTACCCAAGGGTATTAGCTCTATGCAAACAGCCTCGTCCAGGATTTGAACTCGGGTCGACGAGTCCATTTCCTACGACCATTACACACGCGCCTCCATAATTTAATTATTTAATATTTTAATATTTTTAATAATATTAATTATTTAATAATAATTTACAGTTATATGGCATCAAGTATCCCCATCGAATACGAATAATTCTTAAACAGATCTATTTGACTAATAGATTGGACCATATAAGTACTACCACTCCGGTCCGAGTGGGTCTGCCATTAATAGCACCAAAGAAGCGAATCAACCATCTTTGCTATGGTAGAATGTGACACAAGGTATTAAGTATGGGACAGGTAATCAGCGAGGATCGAACTCACTATTCGAGATTAGCTTGCTAACGATAGGCTAATAATAGTATGCAATGATTTTTAATGCCGGTGTTCTCTGAGACATGAAAACAATTTCAAGTGTTACACAAAATAAAAAGTTTGAGAAATGGTGGTCTATTTAGACAAGCAGTATGTGAAAGGGGATAAAGCAGAAAGACTTAATTGTTAAGGAGCACGCGTATTCTTACCGTTCCTTCACGGAACCCAGAAATAAAAGTCTTTTCTTGTCGAAGAGCCATCAACAACTGACCTAACAATCTCCAAAGGAACAATTTGAGCTTCTCTATTAAAGAGTTTGAGTTTTGTTTAACGGCATATCAACCTCTGTGGGTCATTTAATGCTATTAAAGAGGGATAATCTTTTATCTCCCTACAATCATTTATGAATATTGTTTCGCAAAATACATCATTCTGACAAAAAGAATGAGTCGTAAGTCATGGGATCAAAAATTTCAGACTCAGTGACCCTGATTCTCTCACAAGCAAAAAGCTTTAATAAATTCGTTTCCATTTTAAAATTGATGCGTTTAAGTTGTTCCGTAGCTTTATATGTTTGGTCATGTGATCTCCAGCAAATAGCGTTAGAATTCTGTTTTACCGCTTCCTTTATAGGAGTCTTTTAAGTTTTTAGTTCGAATTTGGCGCTTATCTCATTAACAGGAAAATATTATTATGTTTATTGTCATAAAAAAATGACCTGGTGTTTAAATCGCTTCAATCTTTGATAAACTCAATAGAATAGAAAGTTAAGAGCTATTTGAAGAATACGCACAATAATAACAAAAGGGAAATATTAAGCACCATTTTTCAGGATTCTCTTCTTGGTAAAACGTTTATCTGTGATTAAATTATGACTTTAGGCTTTATATAGATATGTATATTTTTGGTTACTGTATAATGATAAAATTCAGCATAATTATAAAATTAATCTGAGAGGTATGCAATAAGATTCACAAATTACATGACTCTAAACTGCATCTTATGATGGGGATTCTGGAGATATGGAAAGAGTGAAGTACATCTTTATTGCATTTATTCTCACTCAGCTTTGGAGTGATAGGACTTATTAGATCTGTTTAAAAATGAATCTTATTCGATAGGACAGTGTGCAAAAAAAAAAACAAACAAAAAACAAACAAACAAAAAAACAAGAACAAAAAATGAAGACAAAACAAAAAACAACAAAAACAACAAAATCAAAAGAAAATAGCCCCAAGAAACAACTACACAAAGAATGTAAATATGAATGTAGAATGAACGCGATTCCCTAACCTCGAGGCATGAAATAACTCTATACAGGTTGACATGCTGTTAAAATCAATCAATGAATCTAATTTCTTAAGAGTACAGTTGTTACCACTTGAAATTAATCAAATCAGAATCATGAAAGAGTTAAACGAGAATGAACTTTTATGTTTTGTTTATTCTACATTTCTTGGAAAGTTTTAACCATCATACATCTCAAGAAGAATCTATAGATGGGAACACAATTTAACATTTACTTTCGTAGGTGTTAGTTAATATGGATAACCAACTTCACTACAAATATTGAAATTAATATTGCCTGATTGTTACACACACACACACACACACCACACACACATACACACACACACACATATATATATATATATATATATATATATATATCTCCGTCATTTCCGTATAATCGTGTACACTATATGGAACTTCAAATAACAGACTTTTAATGTTCATAATTATGTTTTTTATTAGGTTTTATACCGACTGTTCAATAATAGCGTCGAGCACATTTATGAAAACTTTTTTTTATTTGCACTTTTATTTGCACTTCTTATATATATATATATATATATATATATATATATATATATATATATATATATATATAATGAGGGAACTGACAGAGAACGTAATAGCGCAACTGGAGTTCGAACTCGCTTACACGACGTCAAAGTCCAACACGTTAGCCACTACGCCACGGTGACTCTCTCACTCGCAAAAATATTCTTTGAAAAAAAAATGTCATTAAAACGTTAGTAAAATTTTTCATTTGTTTTAAGTGACATGGATCAATTAAATTCAAACTAAGTTATTAAATAAAAGTTTAATTTTTATTGTTAGCATATAAAAGATTCATTAAGTATTGTCAGCTTAGTAGACGATACGTTTCAATGCTGTCTTAAGATATAAGAAAACCCTTCAACCCCAGTACTATGACGCTCCTGTTTTGGTTGGATCGAGAATTTTTCTGCACCCTCTTGCAGAATATACCAGGTTGAGTCAACAGTTTTTTTTTTCAGATTTTCACTGATCACTTTTGCCAATTTGTATCTCCGTTATTATATCATTAATTTGATACAACGTATTGTGCAATTGTTGCTGAATTGTTTCAACGAACAAAACTGGTTGAGATATTTTAAGGAAGGTGAAGCCTTGAACTTAAACCAATGTCAACGAGATCTTCTTTTTATGGAAGATAAGGTCTTGCTTGAAATGGATGAATAACAGCCAAGCAGAAACACTCGTACACTGTCGGTAATTGCTTGGTCCTTCAGAAAACAACATCAATCGACAACTCTATAAGTTCTGCCTTGTGAACAGATATTGTGGAGAATTTAATCAAAGCTTGACCCCCCAAAAAAAAATTCACAAGAAAAAACAAAAACAAAAAAAACAAAAAACAAAACAAAAAACAAAACAAAAATACAAAACATAACAAAAATAAAAAAATAAAAAAAACGAGGCAAAAACAATTTACCCCAAACCAACATTTGATCCAACCTGGTAAGATATTGCCTTCAGCATTAGGTTTTAAAAATCATATTTGATTAGGTATGAAGAAAAAGGATAAGAAAAATATCAATAATCTCTCTCTCTCTCTTCCCCCCCCTCTCTCTATTTCACACACACGCACTCTCTCTCTCACCAACCCCACCAAAATTAAAAAAAAAATACCAAAAAAATATAAAATAAACTAGAACTTCACCCTATAAACTCATCCCTAAAAACGATTCCCAATTTCATTTAGCAAAAAACAACAGCAGACAATTGAGTGTCAAAATCAAGAAAAATCCTTGGAAATTACAAAACAATAAATCTGACCATTCCTCACAAATTTACCTCTTGGAATAAAATAACCTCAGACGGGTTGACATGCCTTTAAATCAATCAATTAATCAATCAATCAAACATAAAACAAAAATAAATACATAAAAATAGAATGGAGTCGATCTCTCCATCGACATTTTGTGTAAAGTTATTTTAATTTAAAGAATTTCTGTGCTCTCATTTTTGTAAGCGAAGTTTTAATGTTCGTAAGCAGATCCTGAAAAATGATATCTTGTCCCCTTTTATTGTCAATGTTGCCCAGTGAAGTGTGAAAATGTTCAGCGAATTCTTCACCGGAACCAAGGGAATTGGCCCTCTCACTATCATCGATAGATGTTTCCATAATGTGCTTAAACAAAGCCTCGAAATAGACAGTCGCTATCATCTTCTGTAGAGTGAACTGTATCTCCCGGGCCACATCCGAATGTTTATTATGCAAATACGCATACATTTTTTCGGGGTCTTTTACCTTCTCGAATTCCAGAGGTTCGCGTTGTCGCTTCCGCCAGTCGTCATCTTGTACGATTTTTAGTGAGAGTTTTAAGATCTCGATGCACTCAGTTGGAAAGCCGAGTAAGTCCAACGTCTCCGACATTAGTTTCTGTGTCTTCTCATCGTTACGAAGGTGAAACAGAGTGTATTCCTTTTTAATTCCAGTGTCTTTTTCCAACATTTGGTTGCTAATAGTTGTGAAAAAAGATAGTAGGTACTCCATTAGCTGTATTGATTCGATGCTGCCTTCTTTTAGGATTATTAATAAACTGGTCAGCTGGTCAAGCTCTCGGAGTTTCTCTGTGTAATTATCCATGGTGTCCTCGACGTCGCTGGCCCGTTCGCTTAGTTTATCAAATTTGCGTTCAAGTTTGGTGACCGCGTACTGGAGCCGGTCCAGTCTTTGGGGAACCTTCGTATACTTAAAATAACTAAAGCTACCAGAATTAGCCATCCCTTCCTGGATCGTATAGCCATTGCAGATTTCATTGAGAACAGTGAAGTCAATAAAATGCTGACCCTGAATTACAATAGTCATGGATCTTGATTTTGGCCGAAGACGAAAAAGGAATTAACAGACCTGGAATCAACTGAGGTGGAAAAATGATAATAACAAGAAGCAAGATAGATGGTAGTGAAGAAAAACAGTTTATAAAGAAACATAGAAAAAAGATGAGTTATTTATGGTTTGTTGATAAGCCCGTTTTGAGTGCTGATATGGCGTTTTTTCTTCTATATTTGGGGCTTATATCAAGGTTGTTTCAGAAGTTCGTAAATTGTTGTGTCTGCATTTAGCAAAGAAAAATTAAGCGAAATAAAAAAAATGTCGTCTGCTTGTGGGATTTTTTTTAACGGTCAGACACCGCAAGATTAAGTAACGTAATGAAACGCAATAAAGAAATTCAATATTTTCACCTTAAATAACAAATATATTCTTTCTTTCTTTTTTTATTTTGTAAATTCTTCAGTATTTTTCTTGATATTTCAGTTACGTTACAAAGATAAATAAAATACGTCCGAAGAAAAGGATTTTCTTTTTTTTCTTTACCTTTTAAATATACAATATATTTCCAGCGTTCAAGCCTGTATAGATATAGACACACATAAACATATATATGTATATATTTATATTCTAAATCTCAGCATTTTCAAATGTCAGCAAATTTTCATCAACTGTGATTGAAATTAAGTTCATGGAGCTGAGATAGAATAAAATGTTCATAATATCTTTTAAAATAACGTGAAAATATCCTTGAATCTTATTCTTAGGATTACTTACTCAACAAAATACATCCGTGAATGTTACGTAAAGCATCATCAACAAAATTGATCAATAAAAATGAACACCCACCACTTTTCTTCTCTCTTACTTTAGTAGTTGTTGTTCAAACTGAATATCAATGTTGCTGGAAGAAAAACAGTTTTATAACTAACAGCCTCTTGGCTTCCGCGAGTTTTTATAGGGTAATTAGTAGCCTAAGTCCTTCTCAAGGCTGTTTTAGAAGTCCGTAAGCTGTTGTTGTGTTTATTAACATTTGAACGTGGGGAAAATCGACTCGGTTATAACACACAATACCGAAACGTAAACATAAATCCTCTTGTTTTTGGGTGGTCCATGAAGATTGGGGCATTCCGGTTGGAAATTTTCAGAGGGAAAATTCAAAAACTTTTTTTTTCTTCTAAAGTTTAATTCCAACAGTGAAATTTTATGATTGGGGTTAATTGTCGTCTGTTGATCTGATTCGATAAGCCAAATTGTTTAGTTGTTTAATGCAACAATATCATAACGTTTTTCTGTCTCTTTCTCTTCAAGTACACGAGGTGGGTCCGTGGCCGTAGACTCAACACATCTAATCTTTTTATATTACACACCTTCTACTGACCTCTCAGTGTGGAGCCTGCATCGGCGATTTGTGTGCGTCCGTGTCCGTGTCCGTGTGTGTGTATATGTCCCAAATGTCATGAAACTTGATTCTTCGTCAAAGAAATAGGAAGTAACGGATGTGTGATCAACTGATAAAAAGAAGAAGCAGTAAAGAAAGATGGTTGACAAAGAACTGTAGAGAAAGTAAAATTATTGTTTGTATATTTCAGGTGCAAGTACGATATTCAGGCATATGTTTATAACAAAACTGATCCCTGATTAGTTTGGCTGTGTGTGTGTGGGCGTGGGCGTGGGCGTGAGAGAGAGAGAGAGAGAGAGAGAGAGAGAGAGAGAGAGAGAGAGAGAGAGAGAGAGAGAGAGAGAGAGAGGGAGGGGGGAAAGGATGGGGGATCAAAAGTGAACTTATATGTACATTGTTATAATATAGCAACAATCCTCGGCCCCATATTTTAATCGGGCCTTTCTTTGCGTGATTAATTTCTATAAGCATACTTTACCCTCATTACTCTCATCTCTCTCTCTCTCTCTCTCTCTCTCTCTCTCTCTCTCTCTATATATATATATATATATATATATATATATATATACACGACAAACCCACTTTTTCAGTAATGCTTACATTAATCCCTGACTCTAAAAAAATCTTTGCCCCACACAATACATCTTTTTTAGCAATATATTTATATAGTAGAATCATTAGCAATGTTTACATTATATATATATATATATATATATATATATATATATTATATATACTTTTCTGATACGGGAGTGAATGAGCTCTGATGATGATTTTTGTAAAATGAAACAGTATCAGTATTATTATATTATAATATTATATGTTTATATTTATATATATATATATATATATATATATATATATATATATATGTGTGTGTGTGTGTGTGTGTGTGTGTGTGTGTGTGTGTGCGCGTCTGTGCCAAAAACTCTTGCGGTTTTAGAGAAATAATAACAATAATAAAACGTATATATCCATATATATATATATATATTATATATATATATATATATATATATATATAATTTTCATTAAACAATTGATATGCCACACCAACCAGTTCATTTTTCGTCGCTTCATTTGTAACATATCACTTTTTAAAACCATTTTAGAAACTAAGAAAAACAAAACAATACACAAAACAAACAAAACAAACACACACACACACACACAACACACACACACACACACACACACACACACACACACAACACTTTTCTTTACAAAAAACTTTTCTCCTGATGATGACCTTAGATCGAAACTAGCTGAAAACTATCAAAAATGAATTACTAAAAAGGAATATTCCTCTTTGTCTTATGGCTCTCTATCTCTCTCTCTCTATATATATATATATATATATATATATATATATATATATATATATACATTGAAATTCATCGCCAATTAACGGAAATATTAGGCGAGTCGTGCATAGATGTCAACAATGTCCGCAACTGATGTAAAGTTTACAACAATGACGACGAAGCTCAATACTTTTTTCAACACATTGGCAGCGAGATGGTATGACATTGGAATACAAAAACTAACACAGAAAATACAAAAATGCGTCGACTGAATTGGCAATTATGTAGAAAAATAGATACATGTTTTAACTTTAAGATGATGTAAACATAATTGACAATAAACACGAAACGTTTCTGTGATTTCTAAATATTTTGGAGATCTTACCTATGGAATTACTCTCGTACTAATATAAAGAATAAATATAAAGTTTTATGTATCTATATATTTTGTTGGGAAATTTAATAACTTGGCCATTGTCATTGATATTTTTAGTGACAGACGTGAATATTTTCGAAATGTTGGTTGGTTGGATTTTACGGCATGCCAAACCCTTGGGTAATTTTATGTCGAAGACATTTTTGTTTTATTCATTTTTGATGGGTACTCAATTTTTTTTCAAACTCAATTTTTAAATTAATTTTTTAGAAACACATTTTTTCTATTTAACCCATATATGGGACCCTAACAGATACTACCACTCCGGGTCAGAGTGGACCTGGGAGCAATTGTGATGAAGAGGTGCTCCACATTCCCTAGACCTCCAGTACAGGAACCTCACCATCAGAGAGTTTCCATGTCCAGGACACCGCCTTCTAGCGTATATATGATAAAAAGGGTTGGAGCTTGCCATAAGTGCAATAGGGTGGGACAATCATATAGGTGCTAGGGCTTAATTGTGACCGCCCGTATTTATGGAATTTAGAGAATAACAAAGGTTAAACTGATGAGTCAAAGGCGAAAGATTTATTCGAAATTTTTGTCTCGAGACCAGAGTTAAGTTGAGGAGTAGTGGTAAAATCGTTTTTAGTGATAAGAAAAGTTAAAAGTCAACTTTTTATATGATGTTCAAATGGAGTCGACAGTAAAATAAAAGTTACTGTAGCATTTTGCCCTAGCCACCAGAATTTGTTGTTCACTCATATTTATTAAATATTTTAATGTTATTTGTTTGACAAATTAAAATAAATGAAAGTTGTGGATAATTTGTTCGGTATGAATGACGGGATTAATTCTATTTCTTACTAGAAGCGGCTATCCAGCATCAACTTAAAAAAACAACAAAAAAACAAAAAACAAAACAAAACACCTGGTGTATTGATTTGTTTACTATTGAGATTTACAAATGCTAGACATTTTATATATATATATATATATATATATATATATATATATATATATATATATATATATATATATATATATATATTTTTTTTTTTTTAAAATATCTTTGAATATAAATCTAATCTTCATGATTTTTGAACAAAAAAAAAAAAAAAAAAAAATGATATTTAATATGTATATATATTTAATTTGTCATTAATTGTTTTATTTCCGTAGGTTCATTTGGACATAGATAGATAGATAGATAGATAGATACATACATACATACATACATACATACATACACATCAACTGCCCTTTATTTATGTATAGATTCTGTTGATAATATTTGTCGCTTAAATTAAATAGGAGAATATCATTATATGAGCAAAGCGAGGCAATTCGTGAGCAGAGCGGAGTGAAGGACGCGATCGTGGAGTACCATAAGCAGAAGTACCGATGTGCCGGACAAGTCGCAAGGTGCAGTTGTCAAGTGGTATCCAAGAGACCGGAAACGACCAATCAGAGGACCCCCGCGATGATGGGGAGACGAAATTGTCAAACAATTTAATTAATCCAATTAATCAATTTATTTTTTAATCATCATCATCATCATCATCATCATCATCATCATCAGGCGTACCGACAGCACGGGTTCCCTCGACTCTTTTGTACCATCCGTCCCTATCGACCATCGCTCTTAGCAAGTCCTCTAGTGGGCATCCAGTGTCCGTACAGAGATGATGAATAAAATGGGAAGTAAGAAGACGTACATCTGCTGTTTTGTAGTTTGCTGCTTCCGGGATTTGTTTTTTTAAAAATCTTATTCCCTTCTTAATTTATATACTTAATCCCATACACACACGCATGAAGTTCTGTGTATGTTTACATATGAATGTCTGTGTGTATTTGTGTGTGTATTATTATATAGACGAATAGCCAAAAGCGTTTTTATCAGATGAAACAACTTTTGCATTTGCTGGGGTTTATTCGTTAAGATACAATCACAGATAATTAAACAAAAAATAAAATTCTTGTCTGTTCTTTAATCGACTTATAATTGTGAAGGACAGCTGTACACATACACACACACACACACACACACACATACATACACACATAATTGTGAAGGACAGCTGTACACACACACACACACACACACACACACACACACATACATACACACATAATTGTGAAAGACAGCTGTACACATACACACACACATCATACACACACATACATACACACATAATTGTGAAGGACAGCTGTACACACACACACACACACATACACACACACACATACATACACACATAATTGTGAAGGACAGCTGTACACACACACACACACATACACACATACATACACATAATTGTGAAGGACAGCTGTACACATACACACACACACACACACATACATACACATATTGTGAAGGACAGCTGTTCACATACACACACACATACATACACACATAATTGTGAAGGACAGCTGTACACACACGCACACACACACACACACACATGAACACGCGCGTGCACACACATACGCATACACATACAAAAATGCATACAAAACACGGACGTACGCACGAGCGCACACGCACACATACGCACACACAAAACACACATGCAGAAAAAGACACACACAGACACACGTTGACAAAAGCACTCAACACACACCACTCATCCACACACACACACAAAACACACTGCATACACATTTAAAACGCACACACACACATGCACACATAATACATACACACATATATACGTGTGTGTGTGTATGTATATATACTTATAGGTATATATTCACCAAAAGTTGCTACAACGTTTTCATTGTAGTAGCATTAGTAGTTAATCCAAAAAGTGCTCAATATATTTCGTAAAATACAGAACATTTATAGTTGTAGAAAAAAACTTTTCTCTCTACCACGGTTTTGGTGTTCAGTGTACACTTTCTTCAGAATGTGTGTGTGTGTGTGTGTGTGTGTGTGAGTGCGTGCGTGTGCGTGGTGTGTGCGCAAAGTGAGTTCATATGTACTTTTAACTAGATCTCCCTATCTTAATCCTATTTAATTACAACGGAATAATTAAGCCGAAATATGTATTTATATATTAAAAACAAACCCTCTTATCTTCTTTGTAGATTTCCCCTAACACAGTAAATCGGTTTTTCAGGACAGAGAAGGTGAGGCAAGTGCGCTAGTAAGTAGGGTTTTACGATTTTGAGGGTGGGGGTGAGTGGGGGGTGTCTTATCTTCCGATTGAAGCAAAGAGAAGATTTTGGTAAAGAATATTGAAAAGTCAAGAGGACCTATATTTTCCAACTGGTCAAGGTGACTATCACCAACTTTGAACGAATAGGGGTTAAAAGAAAAGGTTGTCTTTCAATTTTTCTCCATTATTTTTACTTTCAATTGTATAAAGGATATATATCCTGTATTAAACACACACACACACACACACACACACACACACACACACACACACACACACACACACACACGTGAGAAAATGACAGTCCCAAGCACCGTTGACTATATATCTTGAATTAGATATATATGCTCTCTCGCTGATATTGAGCACTTTATCTATAAATACAGCAAACTACATTCAACTCAGCGTATGAGTAGCACAGGGATATGTGTGGTAAAGTAAGGTGTGGCGATCCACCTCAGACGCAAAAACAATCTCTTTGGTCTAGCGCTAATGAAAAGGGGATACACTCCTCGCTCTCTGGCTGATACCGACTTTAGGCCACCCGACGACTTTATTTATATATATATATATATATATATATATATATATATATATATATATATATGTGTGTGTGTGTGTGTGTGTGTGTGTGTGTGTGTATGTGTGTGAGTGTGAGTGTGTGTGTCCTCTACAAATGAGTAAGAACCCTTCACCACCATATAATGGGGGTTACCTCGTTATGACACTAAACTGCATCCGGTGGTGAGGCTCTCACATCAGGAATGCTGGATTGTATGGAGTACCCCTTCATTGCCCCTTCTGAATGGTAGTACCTGTTAGGATTCCATCTATGGATACAATAGATTTATTTGAAAATTATTAGTAAGGGATACGGCTGCTTGAAACCTGTGAACTGTGTACAAATTATTATTATTATTATTGTTTACTCCTTTTGAGTTTTCACATCAGCGTTAGCTGATGGTCTTTCACTGGAGTCTGAGTGACAGCAAGTCTCCTCAGGTCTCCAGGACTCTTCTGAGTATTCTGGCAGATTGCAGCAGTGCAGTGCGTTCTGAATGGTTTCCAAATTTTCCAAACCCTTTTCCAATCCTTTTGGGACCGTTCCAAGTGCACCAACTACAATTGGTATCACTTTCATTTTCATATTCCATAGTTATTTCAGTTCTCTGGCAAGGTTCAGATATTTGTCCATTTTTTCATTTTCCTTTAGCTTCACCCTGTGATCTGCTGGAACTCCAAAATCCACCAGTTGACAAGTTCTTTCTTTTTTGTTTATCAACACTAGGTCTGGTCTTCTTGCTGGGATAAGGTGATCCGTTTTTATTTCAAAGTCCCAGAGAATTTTATGTGCTTCGTTCTCAAGAACATATTATGGTTTATGCATATACCATTTTGTTGTATGGTCAAAATTTAATTTTTTGCATAATTCCCAGTGGGTCACCTTCCCAACCCAGTCGTGCCTAGCTTTGTATTCCCGTTGTGCTAGTTTGCTACATTCACTTAATACATGGTATAATAATAATTAGGAATAATTTCTTGAAACCATATAATTGTGTAGAAAAATATCAGTATTAGATAGGAATACTTTATAACTTATAACTGTGTACAAACAAATTATAATAGACAAATAGAATATGCAATAAAAAATGAAGAAATGCAATGGACAATTGAATATGTAGTTATGATTTCGATTAAACATTTACAAATTAATCAAATTTAGGCATTAAATAACTCATATGCCGTTAAACAAATAAACTAATATATGTAGTTGCTGTATGATGAAACTGAGCTTATTAATTGATTCTGGTCGATATATATATATATATATATATATATATATATATATATATATAGGTACAAGTGATAACCTACTCGTGTTTCACCATAAGGATATTCAGGGTTAAATCCACTGAATTAATCGAGATACCAATTAATTGCAGTCGACTACACGTGTGTGTTCATCTCGATTAATTCAGTGGATTTAATCCTGAAGATCCTTATGGTGAAACTCGAGTAGGCTATCACTTGTACCTATATTGTAATAAATTTGCTCTACTAACGTATTGAGCACTTTGTATTTGTTACATCGCTGACTTACCTCCCTGAATTCTGCACCATCTAACCATCGTGACCATATTCACCGGTAAGTCACATTTCCATTATACACACACACACACACACACACACACATACACACACACACACACACACACACATATATATATATATATATATATATATATATATATATATGTGTGTGTGTGTGTGTATATAAGATAGGGATACCCAAAATGAGACTAAATTGCATTTTTGACAAAATTACTTTAGGGAAAATAATTTAAGCAGAAAAAATATCGATGTATAATTTTTTTCTTTTATAAGAAATTAATTAAATTAAATAATTATCGAAATGAGTAAAAAATTAAATAATTATCAAAATGAGTAAAAAAGAAATCTAAAAAAAATTAATTATTTATTATTTTTATTACATTTTATTTTTCGATTTTCGGTACTTATTTTCTCATAGAAAAGCCACCATAAAATTTTTTTTTGGTTTCTATTCATAACTTCGGTCTTTTATCTCATTATTTATACTGTAATTAGTATCGAAAATGACCAACTCGCAAAAATGTTTCGCCCCCAAAATAAGGTGGGTTAAAATTAAGTGACCTGAAAAAATGATAAAGTTTTGAAATAAAATAAGTAATGCATTATAAAGATCATTCATTGATACATGAACACTGAAAATTTCATTAAAATCCGATAATTCCCTGATTTTTGGTAAATTATTTTCTCTATGGGGGGGGGGGGCTAAAATCATTTTGTCAAAAATGCAATTTAGTCTCATTTTGAGTAACCCTATATTAATCTTTACATAAAAGTAAAAAAAAAAAAACAGTTTTAAAAGCACAAAAAATGTCTTTACTAAACATTACAAAATGTTTTACGTTTTTATGTCGATACTGTGATCATTTTTCTTCTTGAGACGTGACACTTTTAGTAACGACTTTATTTATGTAGTAGCTTTATATCACATCAACGACATTTTTATCGACGATTTTAAAGGATTTTAAGGTTTTAAGACGTATACGTTGCCACGCCTCCGTATACCCCCCCCCAAAAAAAAGAAAACACAAAACACAAAACAAATACCACGAAAGCTGTTTATCTTTTTTTTTTTAAAGATCTCTCTCTCTCTCTCTCTCTCTCTCTCTCTCTCTATCTATCTATCTATCTATATCTATATCTATCTATCTATCTATCTATCTATCTATCTATATATATATATATATATATATATGTATTTTTTTTCCGTAGTTAGGGTCTTTCCATGTGTGGTTTAATCAAGCTGATGCAGGTAGACCATAAGGAGAGCTCAATGTACCTAATACCAGTGAGTAAAAGGACAGAGCAAGATATTTAGTAAATGAAGAAAAACTCTAAACTTGCTTCATTACAATAATTTATTTCAACCGTATTAATACGGCATCTTCAGGTAATCACAAGAACATGAAGATTCCGTATTAATACGGTTGAAATAAATTATTGTAATGAAGCAAGTTTAGAGTTTTTCTTCATTTACTATATATATATATATATATATATATATATATATATATATATATATATATATATATATGCGGGCGTGCTGTATATGTAGGTAACTCATTCCCATAATGTCACTGATTCGCTATATGGCATAAAAATTTGAAATTTTTGAAAAGTAACACATTATTTGTTTGAATATAGATATATTTTTTCATGTCAATTCTGAGTTGTGTGTTATACACACCGTGTAATAAGCTAGCAATATATATATATATATATATATATGTATATATATATATATATATATATATATATATATATATATATATATATATCGTTATGGTATCGTGGTCAGAGTCAACAGAGCATGTAAAATAATTAAAATAATTATTATCTTAGTTTTCGAAGCTCATCTCTTAATTCGTGCGTTGATCTTTATATAACAATACAAAACTAAAAATTCCCATCGACTCCTCTCAAATCCTTAGACAATACTTATTTAACATATTTATTACTTTACGCAAAATTCTGTGCTCAGGGTTGTTCTTTTTCTTTTTAATTAATTGGTAAGATAATAATTATTTTAGTGTTTATGATGCTCTGATTGCCGACATTTAATCCAACATTCTTAAAGGATTTTTTGTGCCTATAGATTTTTCACATCCATTGTTTTTATCTATCTATCTATCTATCTATCTGTGGATATAAATATACAATTTATAACAAAAAAACCCCATAATATTGAGATTACCCCCCCCCATATATATATATATATATCATATCATATCATATCATATATCATATCAGTAGGAAGCGCGTGGTGCAATGGTTAAAGTCATAGGAAATGGACTTGTCGCCCCGAGTTCAAATCCTGGATGTGGTAATTGCATTTTACTTAGCGCTAATACCCTTGGGAAAGGTATGAATTCTACTCGCTATGGTAAATAGTAGGCAGACTGGGCTCTTTAACCTTGGTTAGGCAACCGGTCTAGGAGAAGGAAAACTTTGAATTCAAAGCTGTTGAACTCCGTTTAAGAAATTGACCTTGTGTCACATCCTGCTCGTGCGGAGGGGTTGGTAAATATATATATCATATCATTGCAGTCTCGGAAGACTATATATAGTTTTTGTGCCCCTGAAATTACAGTGCCTCCTGTGACTGTGAAGTCCAATGTTCGAAAAACATTCTTGACCACAGATGTCGCATGTGAAGGCTGTCCCTGAAGATGTTGATGTGCCGGTGCTTTGTTGCTGGTGCGTTCTTCTGGATCTCTTGACAACACCACACACACACACACACACACACACACACACATATATATATATATATATATATATATATATATATATGTATGGATAAAAGGATATGAAAACACACAATGCTATTAAAATGAAAATATTTTATATCATATACATAGCTAATATTGAACAATATTCCGATTTATAAAAATCATAATCAGAGCTTGTTTTTAATGATGATTTTATAAATCGAAATATTGTTTAATATTAGATATGAATATGATATAAAATATTTTCATTTTAACAGCATTTGT
>CM042149.1:96533031-96535531 GCA_023376005.1 Doryteuthis pealeii | reverse complement strand
AGTAACATTATCTAAAAAAAATTGTATTTTTAGATGAAAGACTGACAATTAATGTAGCGAAGTATTTTCTTTCGTCTTAATCTTAATTTTAATCTTTCATCTTAATTTTAAATATCTTAGAGTAAGTATGACCATACAATTGTCAAAATGTAAACCCATTAAAATATTCAGTCGTTTATAGAGCTTTAATCTATTTTCATAAAATTAGAATATTAAAAAGAGAATAAAAGAACATTTTTATAGAATATTTACTTTCTTTACATAAAAGCTATTGACTTTTAAAAATTTGTAAAAAAAACCTTAGATGAAATTTTTAGCACCAAATGCACCCGCATTTAGATAATTTACGAAAAATAGAATAATTAATGAAATTTAATTAAACTTTTTCCTCCGAGGCTTCTGACTTCTTAATTATACAAGATGTTTCAGAAAAATTGATATCATATCGTAATCCAATAACTTAACCAATTCTCGTTCAAATGATCTCAAATTTTTAACAGCATGTGTAGAAACAGTTCAAAATTCTGTTTTATGCTTAAACGCCTTTTCTTTTCCAGTGAATGGTATTTCTGTACCTAAAAAGAAAAAAACAAAAGAAAAAAATAAAATATTTAACATATTTTTGAATTATTTCTACACGCGCTTTAAAATTTGTGATTATTTGAACGAGAATTGGTCAAGTTATCAGAATACGAAGTGATGTCAATTTTTTTCTTCTGAAACACCCTGTATATCTGAAATGATTTTAAATTCTTTGAATTTTCTTTTTTCAAAAGTTTTATGAAAATTGATTAAGATGTCCTTTGTGAATGGATTATAAAAAAAAAATCAAAAGGTGTTAGTTTTTCGACAGGTGCGTAGTCAGTGCTACCTTAGAAGAAGTGAATACAAAACTTATCAAGATTTTCCTCGGGCATCTACGATGAACGTTTTTCCTCGTTGCTGGAGATTGACAACCCGAGTGAGTTGTGCTAAACCCCCCCAACCCCCCAACCAAAAACCAAAAACCAAACAAAATAAAGCAACTAAGAATATAGATATAATAAAATCCGAGTGAAAAATAATGATTGACAAATGATGGTTATTTAGTATTCATTTTCTCAATTTTAATCTTTAGTCCTCTTTTATTTCTCTTAATCTTTCTTTTTTTCTTCTTTTCTTCCTTAATGCTTTAATCCAGGATTTATATCCAGCCAGAGAGAGAGAGAGAGAGAGAGAGAGAGAGAGAGAGAGAGAGAGAGAGAGAGAGAGAGAGAGAGATTGCGACCATTAACTAGCCTCTTTCTGTCTTTTTTTTGTTGTAATCTGTCCCAATTGTGACCAGTCCATATCTCTAAAGCCCACTTTTCGCAAATAGGATTTATTTACTACTGGATACGATTAAGTTCCAGGTAAATGCTGAGTTGGTCCTACACTTATGTTAATAATTATTGCCATATATATATATATATATATATATATATATATATATATATATATATATATATATATAAGTTAGAATAGCAAGACATTAAGGCAACAGCGCTTGGTAACTGATAGTTACTCACTTAAACGATTTTTAAAATCACATAGGTGAAAAACTGTCAGTTACTCAGCACCATTGACTTCATGTATTCGCAACACTAATTTAGATATACTTTCACTATCAAAGATATTGACCACACTTTACCTATAAATATCACAAACTATATATATATATATATATATATATATATATATATATATATATATATATATAATATATATATCATATATATTCCGCACGATGACACGCCGCGATTTTGTCAGCGGGGATATAAGGATATCAGGGTTTTTTGCCTTGTCGTGCAAGGGCCTATTTTAATGTTTTTTTTTGTGTAGTGAACTACACACCAACAAATATCACCATATATATATATATATATATATATATATATATATAATATATATATGTATGTATATATATAAATTCAGTAGTTTTAGAAAATCTATAGCATTTGACAATCTAATAACTTGCCCAGTTCTCATTCAATGATCTCAAATTTTTACAAGCGTGCGTAGAAACAATTTAAAATTCTATGTTAAACGCCTTTTCTTTCTGATCAATGCTATTTCATTTTTGAAAAGAAAAAAAAGGATATATTAAGTTACCTGTTAAGGTACCATCTATGGGTCAAATATAATATTTGAAAAATTCTGTGTTTCTAATATTATATATATCCAACCCCTCCGCACGAGCAGGATGTGACACAAGGTCAATGTCTTAACGGAGTTTAACAGGTTTGAATTCAGAGTTTTCTTCTCCTAGACAGGTTACCTAACCAAGGTTAAAGAGGGCCCAGTCTACCTACTATTTATCCATAGCTGGAGGGAGAGTAGAATTCATACCTTTCCCAAGGGTATTAGGGCTAAGTGAAATGCAATTACCGACGTCCAGGATTTGAACTCGGGGTTACGACTCATTTCCCATGATTTAACCATTACAACCACGCGCTGTGTTCTATATCGGAACTAATTGAAT
>CM042149.1:96531819-96532931 GCA_023376005.1 Doryteuthis pealeii | reverse complement strand
GAGAGAGAGAGAGAGAGAGAGAGAGAGAGAGAGAGAGAGAAGAGAGAGAAGAGAGAGATTGACGACCATTAACTAGCCTCTTTCTGTCTTTTTTTTTGTTGTAATCTGTCCCAATTGGACCAGTCCATATCTCCTAAAGCCCACTTTTCGCAAATAGGATTATTTACTACTGATACGAATTAAGTTCCAGTAAATCTGAGAGTTGGTCCTACACTTATTTAATAAATATGCCATATATATATATATAATATATATATATATATATTATAATATATATATATATATATATATATTATATAATATATATAAAAGTTAGAATAGCTAAGACATTAAGGCAACAGCGCTTGGTAACTTATAGTTACTCACTTAAACGATTTTAAAATCACATAGGTGAAAACTCTCAGTTACTCAGCACCATTGACTTCATGTATTCGCAACACTAATTTAGATATACTTTCACTATCAAAGATATTGACCAACACTTTACCTATAAATATCGCAAACTATATATATATATATATATATATATAATATATATATATATATATATATATATAATAATTATATATTATATATATATATTAGTCACGAAAAAATCAACGCCTCTGAAGACGAAATAACACCGAAAAAGTGTTATTCAGAAACCAATGGTAGGACCGACTTTAAAATTGTAATTATTAATCATAAATAAACAAATATATATATATATATATATATATATATATATATATATATATATATATATTATATATATATAATATATATATATATATATATATATATTTCTTAGAAAGGAAGGAAAATGATGAGACGAAATTTTGGAGAGCTATATTAAATCAACTTAGATTTATAAAGGCCCCAATTTTGGTCGAAATAAATTTATTGTGGAATTACGGTGTTGAGTTTTTCCTTCTTTTCTAAGATAAATATTGCTCTGTATATAATCTAAAAAGTTTATTATACATTGAGCTCATTTTAGTGATTTAAAGATTCACTGTATTTATACATACTGGATCATACATTAATAATACAGTGTATCTTAGAAATCACATATAGAATCATCCCTTACTATCAAGTTTTGGATACCTCTCATCTATATATATATATATATA
>CM042149.1:96521819-96526819 GCA_023376005.1 Doryteuthis pealeii | reverse complement strand
GGGTTGCGTAGCGAAGCCCTTTACATCAACGGTGTTCAATAACTGGCAGTTCTCTCCCGAAGCCATTTTCAAACCATTTAGTACCGATGTATGACATTCCGTCATTATTGGTTTGAATTCGCATATATATATATATATATATAATATATATATATATATATATAAGTATATTATAATGTTACTTAACATATAATATAATATATATATATATATATATATATATATATATATATATATATATATGTAGATGAGAGGTATCCAAAACTTGGTATTAAGGGATGATTCTATATGTGATTTCAAAGACACACTTTTTTTTGAGAAGTAAATTTTTCTGTTATGCAAATAAAATTATTTTTGAATTACCATCTGATGAGACGGAATTTTGGGAGCTGTATTAAATCAACTTAAATTTATAAGGCCCTAATTTTGGTCGAAATAAATTTATTATGGAATAACGGTGTTGAGTTTTTCTTTCATTTCAAAGATATATATATAATATATATAATATTATATAATATATATATATATATAATCATAATGTTGACTTAACTATCAAGAATAAATCTATTTTTAGAATACTTTTTTTTTTTCTAAATTCTACATACCGCTGGATTGATTTACATATTTTACCACATATATATGTATTTACCATATATATATATATATATATATATATATATATATATATAATATATAATATATATATATATATATGCGTGGTAAAATATGTAAATAATCCGGCGATATGTAAAAACTATAAAAAAATAGTATTCTAAAAACATAAATATATTCTAGATAGTTAAGTCAACATTATAACGTATCGTTTTTTTTTTAAAATTTCATTGGATATTAGTAATAATAAAGTATTATCACCCCCCTCCCTTTTTTTAAAAGAATACTGCCAATGGAAAAAAATAATATTTTTCTCTAATACTTTCTTGTCTCTCGTTTTATCAACAACAACAAACAAATTCTATTACTGTTTAGGCTACACTTTATTCACCCTAATGTCCAGATGTAGGTTTGAAAAAACCCAAAAGGTTTTAACGTCGATTTCACCATATAAACTACATCTCTTTGTAATACTTTGTTTTTCCCCCTTATCTCCACACACACACACCACACACACACACACACACACACACACACACATGTATACATATATGCAGCTACAATATAGATTACAAAATATTTTTGGAATACTTTGTTTTTTCTTATTTCGACACACACATACATACACATTCATGCACACATACATACAATCACAGACACAGACAGATACACTCACACACACACTCGCGCGTACACACACACACACACACACACAACACACATATAATATATATATATATAATATATATATATTATATATATATATATGCGGCTACAAAGGAAATAGTGACTTTAATAATCTTGAAACTAATTTTTTAAACTAACAGATTTGTAGGTAAATAATTAAACTCGTCGGGGCGGCCTAAAGTCGGTATCAGCCAATCAGCGAGGGAGTCTATCCCCTTTTAAATAGCGCTAGACCAAGGAGATTGTTTTTGGCGTCTGAGGTGGAGCGCCACACCTACTATCAGCTCCTTACTTTACCGCACAGATCCCTGTGCTACTCATAACGCTGAGTTGGCGAGGACCGGCATCGAACTAGGAACCTTATGGTTTCTAGCCGAACGCTCTACCGACTGAGCTAAATACTTTAAGATAATTACACCAATTTGTTTGCACTTCAGGTCAGACGGAATTTATTAACGCGGTTGTCAGTTTTTTTTCCAAACACAACGTTAACGTTAATATTTTACTCTTTTTAGGAGTCCGTCGCAAAAGTCGATATCACCACTCCATGTGGACAATTGTGGACTCTCTGGTGGCTAGTGAGTCCAATTACCTTCAGGCCTAGAATATCTGGCCCCAGCAGACAGGGGTTGGCGAGACGCGTGCAGCACAGGAGCTGAGCGGCTCAATATTGAGATTAACAGGACTGCAGCGCAGCGACGTCTTCGTCGTCATGAACCACCAAATGCAGATGGGAATTACCCTTGCAATGTGTGTGACCGCATCTGCGAGTCCAGAATTGAATATTTTACTACCAAAAGCATGAATCTATATCCCTATACCATGTCTCATCCCCGATATCTTGACAGAAAAGGTCTCATCGTTAGCATGTCACGTTGATTGAGGGAGGAGAGTAATGATCGTCGAGTGGGTGATAGGTCAAAGCATTCTTCCATAATCATTCTAAGAAGATAGAGCGTAAATTCTTCCAAGCTATTGCTGTGTCAGTGCTACTGTACAGCTACACCACTTGGCCTCTAACGAAATGCTTAGAGTAAAAGATATATGTGTGCTACACAAGGATGCTTCGTACTGTCTTGAACAAATCTTGGAAGCAGGACCCACACAGCTGTACGACCACTTGTTCCCTATCACACAAACCATCTAAGATGAAGAAGACATACTGGACACGACTGGAGAAGCACACCTGTGGACACTACACATGGACACACCAGTGTTGACCGTCCAGCAAAATTCTACATAAATCAGCTCTGTGGGGATTCTGGATTTTGAACAGAGGACTTGCCAGAAGCGATGACCGATACGGACTGTTGGAGAGAGAGAATCGTGGATATCGGTACTGCTTGCGCGACCTGATGATGAAATGTAAAACGCTGTTACTTCTATTGTCAACCTCGACTGGGACGAGTAGAACTCTCACAACGGTTTAGTGTTACCTTTTAGAGACTACGATTAAGATAACCGAATGAGTACTTGCTAGCAGTTCATGTTTTAACGAAAACAGTGAAAGAGATTGAAAAGCTTTTAATTCTTAAAATACAAATCTATTAGTATATTTTTCTCAGATGAAACCATCTATTCATGTCAATATAAATGTCTTTTCGCATGCGTACATTTATATTTAGGGATCTCTGTATATATATATATATATATATATATATATATTATATATATATATGCTAATTGTTAGATCTATAAGATATGATATTAATTGAAACGAGGGCAAATAAGTAGGTTTCTCAAAAAGGCGTTTCTTATCGTCGCCATTTGCCGGGAAAATTTTAAAATTTCTTTTGTTTGTGTTCATTCGACGTTGGAAATTTTGTTCAAGAATCTTAAATCAAATTTCTGAGTCACCACTTTGACGGAGAAAAGCTAATTTTTTCCAGGTTTCATTTATATAATAATAATAATAATAGTAATTCTTCTTCTTCTTCTTCTTCTTCTTCTTCTTCTTCTTCTTCTTCTTCTTCTTTCTTCTTTCTTTCTTTCTTTCTTTCTTTTCTTTTATGAGGTACCCTACCCTTCTCTTATTCTTCTTTTCAATTTCAATTGTTCAGAAAAAAAGAACGAAAAAAAAAGATTTTTCTTTCTTTCTTTCTTTCTTTCTTTCTTTCTTTCTTTCTCAATTTAAGTTATAACGAGTAAGAAAGAAAGATCTTCTTTCTTTCCTTCTTTCCTTCTTTCTTTCTTTCTTTCTTTCTTTCTTTCTTTCTTTCTTTCTTTCTTTCTTCTCTTCTTTTTTTTCTGAATTTCAATTACAAAGGAAAAAAAAGAAAAAAAGTATTTCTTTCTTCCCTTCTCTTCCCTTCTCTTCTTTTTTTCTGAATTTCAATTTCAAAGAAAGGAAGAAAGAAAAAAAGAAAGAAAGAAAGATTATTTCTTTCTTTCTTTCTTTCTTTCTTTCTTTCTTTCTTTCTTTCTTTCTTTCTTTCAGCTTGCTTGTTTCTTTCACTTTTATCTCAGATCCCTCTTCTCTTACCCTTCTCTCTCTTTCACATGCTTCCTCTCTATATATATACATCTCTCTCTTTCTCTCTCTCTATCTATCTATCTATCTTCATTTTCTCACATTCATACCCTTTCAATTTTACAAAGTGTAACTCCTCTCATTTTCCACGCCTCTCTCTCTCTCTCTCTCTCTCTCTCTCTCCTCTTTATCCCTCATGGCTTACTGCACCCTCAACCATAATAAACTATCTTAACAGCCTGTAATAAAAGTATTTCTTTGAGCTTTTATAGTCTCCAATAATATAGCGATGAACATTCATTTCAACCCCCCACCCTTCGGCCCCCATTACTACAAATGCTAAAAGTAAATGATAAATGAAGAAAAACCTATCAAGAAAAAACGCTAAAACCTCCGTCCTTCCATCTTATATCTGGCTGGGCCACTTTCTCTTCATATAATATTTTAGATGAATTGATTACACAAAAATAACAATGAATTACTCCTTCAATTTTCCCGTCATGCATTGCGCACGTCCCTTCCATTACTCCATCGGCAGTTAATTCTCTCTTACTAATCAGAATTCTTACAATAGCAGTCGTCTGATATCAATACACACGTACACTTAGGCGCGCACATATATTTATATTCATCTTTTATTTACAGGAGAAATTACCAATAGTTGCATAGAACATTTCATAAAAGGCTCTGTGTCTGGCGAATTATCGTGAAAGAATTATTTAGAGAAATTACTCGAACCAAAATGAAATATCCAAGTAACAATGAGCTGTCCGATGAGAATTGTGTACGGTGATGGGAAATGCTGAGAATGGTGGGAAAAATGTTACCCCTCAACTTTTTTTTTTTTTTTTTTTCTTAAAAAAAAAATCCCCTCCATATTGTCTCTCTATTTTCAATAAAATGGCGTACTAAAATGGTTGGTGTCAGCTATCGTCCAAACGCACCGAGGGAACGATGAATAAATCGAAAGAGAAAAAGGGAGTGTGTGTGTGATATTGATAGAATGGAATTTGACAGAAAGAAAGAAAAAGGGAGAGAGTGCGAAACGAGAGAGAGAGAGAGAGAGAGAGAGAGAGAGAGAGAGAGAGAGAGAGAGAGAGGCGTGGAAAATGAGGAATTATACTTTGTAAGATTGAAAGGGCGTGAATGTGAGAAAAGGTAGATAGATAGATAGATAGAGATAGATAGATAGAGAGAGATAGATAGATAGATAGATAGATAGATAGATAGA
>CM042149.1:96511819-96516819 GCA_023376005.1 Doryteuthis pealeii | reverse complement strand
CTCATATTTATTAAAGGAGTAAAAAAAATAAATAAAACAACTTGAAATGAAAACTGAGCTCCGTCCCTCTCAAATAAAATGTTGCATGCATGTAATAATCAAACAATTATTTTGAATATTTTCCACATTAATTTTCCACAAAATCGTAGGTATTTATTTATTTGTAAACTTTTAGTTAACTTCTTGTTACTGTAAAAAAAGGGGACGAGAGTAAAAACAATTTTTAAAATTGCTTACTCAAATTTTGGGTGAATATTGCATAAGAATATTGTGACGTAGGCTGTGACCTAGAGCTATGACGTAGTTTTTCTTACAGACAGAAATGCTGACAATCTCCATTATTAATAGATAGTAACCCTGTCACTAATGTAACATATAGTAACTCTATTCTGTCATTAATGCTGGTGTTAATTCCTGACTACTGACAACCCTTACTCTTGATTAGTCTTCAGTATTTATTGTATTTTTTAATCCCACCTTATATATTTTGCTTAAATATGACAAAGATGTCATATTGAACTAGTTTTGATACTCAATAAATGTGTGTGACTGTGTGTTTATGCAACGGTATTTTATCAGTAATCCTGTGTTAATTCCTGACTACTGACACTACCATTTTAATTATTTTCAATGTATTTCTATAGTAAATTATTTACAATGTATTTCAGTAAGAAAAATCACTTGCAATGAATTTCTGTATTAAAATCATTAGCACTGCATTTAAATTATACATATAGTAACCCAATCACTAATGTAACATATAGTAACCCTATTCTGTCACTAATGCTGGTGTTAATTCCTGACTATTGAAAATACTATTCTATTGTCAGTGATTTATTCCTTATTCTCTTGTAAAATTATTTCTAATAAATTCCCCCACCCCAATAATTACCATTATTAATCGTGTATAAAATGCATTCGTGTATAATACGCACATCTAACTTTCACCTACACAATTATGGAAAACAGTTTCTCTTGTATAATACGCATTGGCTTTTGGGAATTTGTAGCAGCTAAATTCATATTAAATTTAACATTTATTCAACTTTTTATCCAGTTTGTATCGATTAACAACAAAAATTTATATAGTTTATATAATGTTTTAAAACAAAATTTACACAGCATTTGGGGCAAAAATAGGAAAATGTTCGCACAAAAATGTAACAAACTTTCAGCGAAAATTAGTTCGAAATAAAAGAAACAAATTATAAAGAAACACAAAATCTAGGTGTTATTTCTCTGTAGTAGTCTAAAACAGAAGTGTTTGTTACACATTAGTTTGGACCATAAATATAACCTACATTTGGTCATCCTGTCCTGAATATGATGACAGCCTATGAACTTTTCAACGCACCCCCCTATATATATATATATATATATATATATATATATATATATATATTATGGAAAAGATGACTTACCGGTGAATATGGTCACGGTGGTTGATGTGAAGTTATTTAAAAAAACAATTTGAAATGTAAACTTTAAATATGTATTAAAATAAAACAAACTATATATAGATATATAATACCAGTCATGTATTTATTAAAACTTGTTTTAAAAAACAATGAGGACTGTCTAATGTTGCATGTTCAAATTTTCAGTGTATTTGTTCTATGTTATGACGATTTTGGGTAATGTGACGTAAGTAGTGACGTAATTTTTGTTACAGACAAAAACCGGAAGCGAATCTCCATTATTAATAGAGAATAACCCTGTTTTATAAGTGATTCTAACATTAATACATGGTCACTGGCTTTTTCTCTTTTTCCGATTTTCAACGCTGATTAAGTGATAAAACTACCATGGCATGTTGACTGGCAAATAAATCGAACAAACAAATTCGCTGATACAATAAGTTCGATGATTGCTACATTATAAGCTCACCTGTCTCTGGATGCACACATTTAGGTGCAATAATGTGTGTAGATGCAAGAGTGTCTAAGTACGTATGCATATCTATGTAGGGTATATGTATATGTATGTGTATGGGCGTGTGTGGACATAGGTAGTGTATATGTATGCATGTACATGGATGGGTGTATAGAAGTATCAAAAGGACAGCTAAAGAAGTTAAGCAGCTCGGCAGATTTTAATAGATGATAAAACAGAAATAGAAGGATATCTCGATGGAGATGAAAGGGTTAGTTTTTTTTAATGTCTATAACAAACTCGAGGAAGTGGGTTCAGCTATCTGAATTCAAATCCTGAACGAGGCTGTTTGCATTTCACATTGGATTAATGTCATTGGGAAAGGTATGAATCCAACTATCCTCTTTTTCCAGCTATGGGTTAGTAGTAGGGCAGACTGGGCTCTTTAACCTTGGTATTACAACCGGTCTAGAATTGAAACCAGCTGTAGATCGAGAGAGGGATGGGCCCCGTCAGGTAATTCCTGCCCAAGACACACTACATGAGTAGCACCCTCACGATCAAAGCAAGTTAAGGTATCAGTGAAGAATAAACTTGTCTTCGGTACTAGTACGGCCAGAGGTGATAAGATAAGGATATGATTTATCTTTTTTGCTCTAGTTCTGGGGGTTCCACGCGAGAAAGGGTTTTCTTTTCTGGGAGCTAGGGCCTTGTATATTCAACGAAGCTGGCGGGGTCTAGACAAATCAGTGATAAACTGACCAGTAATGGTTGGGTTGACCGTTGGACTGGGGTCTTTCTCCCGCCCACTATAGTTGGTCACTACCTTCAATATCAGAAACCAGAGTTAGAGTCTGCATGATTTACGCTAAAGCGTAAAGTGTTAGACGTACCACCCATTCAAAAAAAAAGTAGAGTTTATCTTTTACGGAAGCCAGGGCCACATATATTCAAGGAAGCAGTCAGGTAAATAGTAGAACAGACTGGGCTCTTTAAACTTGTTATGACAACTGGCATAGGAGAAGAACAACTGGTAATTTATGAGGAAGTGCGTCCCGGTCTCCTGCATCAGAAATTGCTACCCGGTGACTATTAAAATAACGTCTAATGTGACATGCCTATTCATTTCATGATCTACAGATGGTTTGAATTCAGTTTTTCGGTAATTTAGGAGAACGTGCGTCCCGGTCTCCTGCCTCAGAAATTGCTACCCGGTGACTATTAAAATAACGTCCCCAGCTATGTCGTCTCGGCGGTGTTACTTGAAAGAAAACAACCAACTTAGGGCGTTAAATGTATTTTAGAGGAGGTGGGGCTTCTCTTCTTTGATATGAACCCAATGGAGATGGGTGGATAGATATATATAAACAAAGTAAAAAATGAACAAATTGAGGTAGAAAGATTGATAGATAGATAGATAGATATCCATCTTCATATCTAAACAAGAATTACGACAAATTTCTATAAATAAACAAGAATTACGACAAATTTCTATAAATAAATTTCTAAACAAATTACGATAAATAAATAAGAATTACGACAAAAAAAAAAGAGAAGCCCCCCCCCATAAAATACATTTAAGGCCCTAAGTGGGTTGTTTTCTTTTAAGTAACACAACCGAGACGACATAGCTGGGGACGTTATTTTAATAGTCACCGGGTAGCAATTTCTGAGGCAGGAGATCGGGACGCACGTTCTCATAAATTACCGAAAAACTGAATTCAAACCATCTGTAGATCATGAAATGAATAGGCATGTCACAATAGACGAGTAGCATCGACACGTTACAAACCAGGTTACAAGACCAGACGAATGGCGGCACAGATTCGCCCATCGTTCTGTATGGTTGATAACAAGGACATAGCAGTCAGACACAGTAGATTGGTTGGTTGGTTGGTTGAATTTTATGGCACGTCAACCCCTGTTGCGTTATTTTATGCCGAAGACATTTTGTTTTATTCATTCGTGTTTGGTATTCATTTTTTTTCAAACTCAATTTTTTAAACACATTCTAATACTCATTTTTTGAATTATCTAATTCATAGCTGGGACCCTAACATATACTACCACTCCGGGTTAGGGTAGACCTAGGAGTAATGACGATAAAGTGGTACTCTACATTTCCCAGAGTCCAAAACATTTAGACCCTCAACCACCTTGTTCTAGCACATAAATAAAGACGGCCATACGATTTTATTCCCTAGTTTCGTTTTGTTTCTTTTTTTTTTCCTTTGTGGGTCTGACCCGTGACTTATACGTTTTCGACCAAAACCAGACCACCCCTATTTTTTTTTAGGTGGGGTGTTCTAAACCACGCCTCGAGTGCATCATTCATATAAATGTCATATATAAAATCTTTGCTAATAAGTTAAATGTTAATCTAATTGACATTTGGTTGAGTAATTCCCCTCGGTGTTGTAGGTCGGTGCTTGGACCCCAGATAAAAACTGGAATATCGAATGTTTATTTTCTTATCAGCCAGTTTTTTCCCTCTTGAGAGATTGACGATATAATCTTCTCCTCTCCAACATATTTTATCAAGTATTAATTCACGATTACTCTGTAAAATGTGTGTGTGTGCGCGTGTGTGTGCGCGCGTGTGTGCGTGTGCGTGTGTTGGATTATTTATTATATTCATTATTTATATAACATTGACATTTGTCTGTACTTACAGCGAATATAATGAAGAACAAATGGTTTACTAGATTCCACTATTAACGCTGTTTGAACGGGGGTTTACAGGATTGCCCATAAATAAATGCAAGGTACGGACGGTATTCATTTGCAAGATTACCTCTCCGGGAAAGAAAACAAAAACAGTGTTTTTGTTTTTTTATTTGATATATTCCTCAATCTTGCGTCATTTTGTCATCATGGCATGTTCTGCTGATCTCACTTAATGAATCCGTCATTGGCTGTGATGACAACCTCAGAACCGACTACAAACTTTCGTCCCGACTTAGACCTCGTAAACCCTGATGATCTTGGCCCTCAGCTCATCCTTCGTGTTGCAGCTGTATCTGCTAGTCTCGGTCCACAGCACCTCACACAAAAATCAAGGGATTTACAGCCAGGCCTGTGTCTTCCGGCTGGTGTGACACGGCGCTGTGTCTTGCTACCACAAAGGC
>CM042149.1:96471819-96506819 GCA_023376005.1 Doryteuthis pealeii | reverse complement strand
AGAGAGAGAGAGAGAGAGAAAGTATGCAAGAAAATATGAGGTTGGATATTCATGCCTGTACAATGAACGCCACAACTTTTCTGATGAGGAAGAAATTAATTTTTATGTTAAATCTTTCATCTGTGTCCGATAATTAAGTGTACCATATTTGGTCATCAAACCTTTTAGTAGTTGTCTTGAAAAGAACAGACAAAGAAACTTTCCCACCTTATTAATATAAATTCCATTAAATGCATCACGCCAGGAATTGCATGGCTCGCCAAATGTTATAGACGATTTAAATATCGGATAATCCAAAAGGATTAAGCTCATTTTCAGATCAACTCATTAGAGCAGAACATTTAAATCTTTCCGCATTCATTGATCTTTTAATCTTCATGTTTGCTAAGTTTAAACTAGTATGGCACAAGGTCAGTGTAACAAAGTGTAACATTCCTGTACGAGTTCGAGGGACGTTGGTTAGTTTGTGTAATGGTTCATTAACCCCTGTGGTTTAATGCAAAATATTTTTCTTTGTAGATATGAATTTGTAAGCGAATATTTTGTAGGTAAATATTTTTGTTTGGTTTGGCTTTATAAATTGGTAGAAATAATTTTAAATAAATTGGGATATGATTTTAATCAACTTCATGTATATCACTATATTGGTAGAAATAATTTTCATGGTAAATTAATTTTCATGTGTATCAATAAACTGGTAAAATAATTTTTACTAACTTGCAAACAGATTTATTTGAGCCATAGATAGAACCCTAATAGCTACTACCAGTACGGGTATGAGTGGACATGGGAGTAATGGCAATGAACAGGCACTCCGCACTCCCCAGAGCTCCAGAATTGGAACCCCACCACTAGATGCAGTTTAGTGTCATATCCAGGACACTAAATTGGTAGAAATATTTTAAACTAGATTTTTTCATTAACTTCGCGTATTAATAGATATGTAATACACATACTTCATATGTAATAATAGACTGGTGGTTGACCCTCGGTCACCGCCTTCCAGCACCTAAAAGATTAAAAGGGTTGGATGTGTGTGAGTGCGTATGTATTTAACCAACCCCTCTGCCACAGGCAGGTTGTGACACAAGGTCCATTTTAAGCGGGGTTTAACAGGTTGGAATTCAGAGTTTTCATTCTTCTTGACTGGTTGCCATACAAAGTTTAAAATGTCCAGTCTGTCCTACTATTTACCCATAGACGGATATAGAATAAGTTTCCCAAGGTTATTAGCGATATGTGAAATCCAAACAGATTCATCCATGATTTGAACTCGTGTCGCCGTCCGTTTTCTACTACGATAATTGTTACACCACAATCATCCTATGAGTATGCATGTGTGTACGTGTATATGCATATGAGATTGAACATATACAATTATGTAAGTAGTTTTTGATGGGTGTTATAGAAAGGTAAGAAATTTGACCAAGGCCAATGAATTTAAATCATTTGGCCTTTGAAAATCCCGGTTTGCCCTCGCCGTGTTAAATTGACCAACAATAATGATGCTCTTAATTTTTTTTTGCAGGATTAACACCCACTAATAAACGGTTAGTCTGACTATTTTCCTCGTCTAGTTTGTTGAATTATCAGCAACTTTTCTGTCGCATACTCTCCAGTCTTCATCAGGTGTTCTTTGTTTTGTAATTTCTTAGTATGTTTACGGCAAAATGTAAACTTGGTTCAAACTTAATTCTCTCTCCTGTAATATAGAATTTCCTTCCTGGGACCAAGTTTTCCACCGTATTCGAAAGTTTGTTTGGTTGTTTTGTTTTATGGGATATCAACACTTTTCGGGTCATTTAATGCCGAATCAAGTCATTTTAATAAACAAAGGTCTTGGGTTGCTTACAGTATCTGCTGTTGTTTAAGTGGTCACCCAATTAAATATTGAACAGGCTCATCACTGCTTAACTTCGGTAATCTATCGGGAACCAATACTTTCAGCGCTGACTTGACCGTAATGAACAAATTTTGGGAACAGTGTGTGTGTGTGTGTGTGTGTGTGTGTGTGTGTTTATTGGAGCTGGTTGGTTGGCTAGTTTTACAGCGTATCAACCCTTGAGTTATTTTATGCCAAAGACATTTTTATTTTATTCATTACCGTTGAGTATTCAAATTTCTTTTAGATTCATTCTAAACTCATTTTTAAAATTTATTTAAGCCATATAAGATCCTAACAGGTACAACCACTCCAGACCAGAGTGGACCTGGGAGTAATGGCAATAAAGGAGTACTCTACATGCTGATGGTAGGTGAAGCGCCCTGCATTAGATTCGAAAACATCTCCTTGGTCTAGCGTTACTGAAAAGGGGATAGACTCCCTCGCTATCCGGCTGATACCGACTTTAGGCCAACTCGACGACTTTACTTTTACTTATGTGTCGAATAAAAGATACGGCCAATCTTTTATTTAACGCTAGAAGTGGTTACCCAGCGTTGCCTAGGTAGGGAGGGGATAATAAAAAAATAATATCGCAGCTCCATTGATTGTTTTGGTCTTACATAATTGATTTATGTTTTAATCACGAATGCCACCAATAACTTTCCCTTCTCTTACTATTCAAATCCTAATTTTTAAATATCTTCCCAGATATAAATCAAATCTTTGTTATTTTTACACAAAAAAACAAGCTCTGGTGATTATGAATGTGTATATACATTTACTTTGTCATTAAGTGTTTTTATTTTTGTAGTTTACTCCGGACATACATACAACTGCCCTTTATATATTGATGGAGTCTTATCACCTGATCCAGTTTAGTGTCATATCCAGGACACCAATCAACAATGGAATCAATATTGACATCACAGAATCTGTTACTGTGTCTTGTCTCGTCTCACCTCACATTACTTTTAGATTGTGGAATATCGGCACTGTTTCACTTGGTCAAGCGAATTTTCTTTCTGGTACTCCCAGGCGGTTGGTAGTATTGGAAATTCCATAGTTAATTATCTCCCCCTGCCGCTAGGGGCCGAATCGCCAACATCGTATGTTGGCGCCAAAACCAAAAACTTCACTTATCACGGAGCACCCACTGAGGGTAGTCGCGTAAATAGCGGTCCCTACACTTCATTCATCACTCAGCCCCAAAACAGGGCTTACTTCTAAGGACCGTTGATCTGGACGGAGGCATATTTTCACAGCTCAGTTTCGAAGGCACAAAGCACACTATCGAAGGCTGAAGACCAAATAGTCTACTTGAAAAGGGCCATTCACCGTCATTTAAGGAACTGTTACCAGGGCGAGAAGCTTCTAAATAGCACCCCCCATCACTTATCACAGAACCGGTTACGAGGAAGAATGAGAAACGTCCAAAGAAGCGTCTTATCAACATTTCCTACAAACGAACAGAATACCCCTGTTATCACCACTACTCCAAGAATTTTACTTAACTCAGATAAGTCTAGTAGCAAATACCAATAAAATTTGCAACAAGTTCTTGTATTATTTGTCAATACATGCATTAACTTTCCATTGTATGTTTGTCTTCTTTGTCCGACAATTTGTCTACAACTACGAGAAATAAGAGCTCCTTCGAAACCCTTAAATACTCTTAGAGAGTTCGTATGTGGTGGAGACTGTATAAGACTATAGACCCAGCATAGAATTGTGATAGCTCTGGAGACAGATCTGTAAAAGTGTGAGATGTGTACTCTGTTGAGTTTCGGAGACTGTATAAGATTATAGACCCAGCATAGAATTGTGATAGCTCTGGAGACAGATCTGTAAAAGTGTGAGATGTGTACTCTGTTGAGTTTTGGAGACTGTATAAGGCTATAGACCCAGCATAGAATTGTGATAGCTCTGGAGACAGATCTGTAAAAGTGTGAGATGTGTACTCTGTTGAGTTTTGGAGACTGTATAAGACTATAGACCCAGCATGTCAACATAGGATTGTGAAAGTCTTTGTGGTAGATCTGTAAAAGTGTGGGGATGTTGTGTACTCTGTTGAAGTTCGGAAAAATCGTTAGTGAAACTGCAGTCTGTCTTGACATATGTGACATACACAGATCTTGTTTCAAATTATTTGTACCACTTTTCTGTGTTAAGACATACTGTAAACTATATAATTTTTTTATCAGTACAAATCGATAAAAACTTGGACAAATGCTAAATTGAAGTTAAATTTAGCTGTTATAAATTCTAAAAAGTCAGTGCATATTATATGCGAGCATTCGTTTTTCAAAATTTCATAGTCCAAAGTTAGGGGTACGTGTTATACATGAGTTATACTATCTATATATTAATACTCGTATTCCTTAAAAGTATGACTGTTATCATCTTGCAATGAGACCGTCCAAATCGTACGAGGTGAAATGCAAAAATGTAAATCCTGATTATCTGGTGTGGCTTAATCGCCGAATTCTTATTTCTTATGAGTGTCGTCACCTCAGGTAAATAATGGACCATTTCGTTTTTATCATAAAGAAAGAAAACGAAGAATGCTTTACAGAAAAAATATAATAAGAAAGAAAGAAAGTAGGAAAAAGATAGAGAGAGGTGATGAGCACGTGTAAGCGATAACGCTTATCTGTTTAAATCGAATATAATGAAAAGATGAAAAGAATGAAGGAAAGAAAAAAAGAGTGAAAGAAAGTTAAATAAAGATTATCATACTTGTTATATATTGAACTATCTTGCAATAGCTAAGTAAACATATCAAACGTTGTAATAATTAAATTATACTGTGGTATATCCACAGGTCCCGCTAGTAGAGAAATAATTATGCTTCAGAACGCCGTACTCTCAGGCTACACCTACCTCCTTTTCTAAAAAGAGTAGAATTAGTTTCTTTGGATGATGCTTGAACCGACACAAAAAGGGAAAATGCCGATGTGGCTAAGCATTGTTGTTAGTATTGCTTATCACGTGGGAGAGTCTCCGCTTAAAAAAAAGTAAAATAAAAAAAGAGGCGCACGTGTGTGTATAGGGTGGGGAGGGAAGGTCTCGTGTCGAATCCTGCCTATTGTAGAGTGGCCAGAGGGTTTTAGGGTTTGGGTTTGGTTTTTACGACATGCCAACCCTTGTTGGGTTATTTTATGCCGAAGACGTTTTTATCAACAAATTGGTAGAACACAACTTTTATTAACTTCATTGTATATCAATAAATTAGAAATAATGCCATGTGTAATCGATTGGTGTCTGTGTTAGATTTTTCATTAACCTCACGTGTATCAATAAACTGGTAGAAATAATTATCAGTAACTTAGGACTAGATCTATTTAACCCAGAGATAGGACGGGACCCCAACAGATACTACCACTCCAAGTCAGAGTGGACCTGGAAGTAATGGCAAGGAAAGGGTACTCCCCACTCCTCCGAGCTCCATAACTGGTAGAACTCATTATCAGTAACTTGCAAAAAGATCTATTTGACTCATAGATGGGACGGGACCCTAACAGATACTACCACTTTGGGTTAGTGGACCTAGGAGTAATGGCAAGGAAAGGGTACTCCCCACTCCTCCGAGCTCCATAACTGGAGCCTCACCACAGTGAACATCACACATGCAGTTAAGCGTCTTACCCAGGATACTAAATTGGTTTATATATTTTTAGTGCTCGATTTTTCGTTAACTTCATGTCTATTAACAAATTAATAGAAACAACTTTATATGTATTAATAAACTGTTTGTTGACCCTCAGCGGGGAGACAATATAAATATGATCTAACAAACCCGACTCAGTTATTGCTTGCCCAATGCTTGAATATATATGCCCACACAACTATTTAGAATCTCGTAGAATCAATAATACGACCTTATTTGGAAGCTTTCTCTATTGTTTTTACTGACATTTAATAAATGTCAACTCATCAAAATTTCAGGGTTGTTTTGACAGGAAGATAGACAAAATGTTCAAACTCCGAGTCTAAGAAGACGCCTTGATTATTGTAAACAAATTAATTAACACTATTTTTAGCGTTACTTAATTTCAAGCGGGAAAACCGGAGCGCTAAAAACAAACCTCCCTTAAGACAAGAAAATGCTGAGATTGGCAAAACAATTGAAAATAATAATAATAATAATAATAATAATAATAATAATAATATCAAAGTGAAAATTAATAAGACCCAACAAAATAGTAAATGTAGACTTTGCGGTAATAGAGATGAGACTGTAAACCATGTACTATGCGAATGTAGCAAACTAGCACAACGGGAGTACAAAACAAGACACGACTGGGTTGGGAAGGTGATCCACTGGGAATTATGCAAAAATTTTAATTTTGACCATACAACAAAATGGTATATGCATAAACCAGAATCTGTTCTTGAGAACGAAACACATAAAATTCTCTGGGACTTAGAAATTAAAACGGATCACTTTATCCCAGCAAAAAAGAAAGAACTTGTCAACTGGTGGATTTTGCAGTGCCAGCAGATTGAAGCTAAAGGAAAATGAAAAAATGGACAAGTATCTGGACCTTGCCAGAGAACTGAAAAAGTGAAAGTGATACCAATTGTAGTTGGTGCACTTGGAACAATCCCAAAAAGGATTGGAAAAGGGTTTGGAAAGTTTGGAAATCAGAGGAAGGATTGAAACCATTCAGAACACTGCACTGCTGCAATCTGCCAGAATACTCAGAAGATTCCTGGAGACCTGAGGAGACTTGCTGTCACTCAGACTCCAGTGAAAGACCATCAGCTGATGCTGATGTGAAAACTCAAAAGGTGTAAATGATAATAATAATAATTTCTAGTATGTGTCAAAAGTTTTGTAATAATTTTAGTACGTGCTAGTTTGATAGTAAAACAAAAAGGAAAATCGAAAAATGAAGTGATTTAAAAAATGAATATTCACACTAGGTAAATAGTTAGGATTTTAATAGTTGATTTTTAACGCATGCAAATATGGTTTTATCAAATATCCAGGTCATTTTATATGCAATTTCCTTTGTCACTTGAAGTATCCGTATAGTTGTTTTTCTTCCAATTTCTATTTTCTTGATTTCAGTTTGTCTTTAAGTTATTTCTGTTTTTATTGTTACTGGCTGGGGTAATCAATCTCTTTATGGTCTTTTTCTGGGGATTGTGGAATACTCCTTTATTACAATTTTAGTTTGTAACTGTTAGGGCCCCATTATTAAATTAAAAAAAACAAAAAAGTTTACAATGTATCAAAAATGAGTTTCAAAAATTTGAATACCCAATAATAACGAATAAAATAAAAACGTCTTCAGCATAAAATAACCCAAGGGTTGACATGCCGTAAAATCCGACCAACCATAAGAACAGCACAGAATCCTTATGTAGTTCACATCACATCAGTTTTTTCTTAAGTGATTTCCTTAGAGTCCATGTATGTATTTACCCCCCCCCCACAACATACGAGCAGGAGGCGACACAAGGTCGCTTTTTAAAACGTGACTTAGGTTTGAATTAGAATTTTCCGTCTCCTAGACCAGTTGTCTAACCAAGCTTAAAGAGCCCAGTCTACCCTACTATTTACCCATAGCTGGAGGGCAAATAGCTGGATTCATACATTTCCCTATGGTATTGGCGCTATGTGAAATGCAAACAGCGTTGTCCCGGATTTGAACTCGTGTCGCCGTGTCCATTATATAACCATTACGCAACGAACACCTCCTAGAGTTCAATTAGTACTACTGACACATTTGCAGAAGTGGAGTAGAGTTGAGTTAACCCAGTTTGTCCTATTATTTACCCATAGTTGGGGACGAGAGAAGGCTGCTTTTCCAAAAGGCAATAACACCAAGTGAAACGCAAACAGTTTCGTCCGGGATTTGAACTCGGGTAGCCGATTCCATTTCCTAAGTGTGCCTCCAGTGTATCAACATCTTTTTCTTTTTGTTAATAAATTTGTAAAACTGTACTTTTCTTTGTGTTGCATACCTATTTCCTTACTTATTTCTATTCCTTGTCATCTTTTATCTTAGGTTCTTCTTCTAGCGTCTCTTCTAGCGTCTCGACTTCGTCTTTGTGGTCGGTCGCACTCAACCCATTTCTTTTTCTAAATCAGTCTTGTTACCAATACATTCACCAACTACAAAACCGTGTTATTTTCTTAAGCTTTTATTTACTTAACTAAACATTTCATGTAACTAAACATCTGACTAACATAGCGCGCGTATGCAGTGAGTTCCAGTTAAGGCAGTACATCTTCTCTGCCTGACGTCTAAACTGAAACTGAGGACCCAACCAGGTCCCACGTGACTTCACATGTTTCGCGGGCTTTCTGTACTATTCCATGGAAAGTCCCGCCCGTGATATGAAAAGGGCCATCCCTTTAGAAATACAGGGGATTGACAATAATCTTATGCAACCGCATAGATTATGTAACATTTGTATCCTCTTTGTAAATTAACTGTTGTTACAATTTATAAGAAGTCATGAATTGTGAATATACCTGTAGCTAGGAATATTTAATTTAAGGGACGTTGACTCTAAAGTCTAATATGATTTTTAACCATTCAAAGGAATCAAGGAGTCACCATGGAAAATTACCAATGACTGTTAATAACCCTTGACCCCTTCGAGGCGCGAGATTTACGTGCCATGACAGACATGGGATATAGTTTAGTTAGTGATTCAGATGTGAGCCAGCTTTCAGAAAGTATAAACGTAATTGTCGGCTCTGACAGGATCCATCTCTCCCCGCGGCGGAACCAATATAGGCTAGAAGAAAATAAAACTTGATCAAGAACAAACAAGGTATTGTTGTGTTTGTAAATTATTAAGACAATGACGAGCATAGCCCAGCCCAAAGAAGAATTAGCGAGGAAGAAAATCAACCCCCAGCAGATAGAAGTCAACTAGACGAGATGGTGGCCAAACAAGATAGAAGAAGAACCAGTAAGCAGTAGCCAGAAGAGTACCAAGTAAGACCACCATCTCTAATCTAAATATGGATCTGTCTCTGTCTCTTTCTTTCTCTGTGTCTCTCTTCTCTCTCTTCTCTCTCTCTCTCTCTATTATATATCCGAGTATGGCAGAACGGTATATATGGTATACAACACTGTTTTGTGACATGACAGTGCCAACTAGTTGTATTGCATCATCTTTTCGTTCGATCAATAAAGTCGGGAAATATTTTGGCCAAAAGGAAAACAACAACAGTCTATCAATCATACTAATTATACTAATAAATATTTCGACAAATAAACCAAATTAAACATAAGTGTAACTATTTAGGAGATTTGCTTAATTTCGGGAGACTAATGCGGTACTAATCTTTCTTTTCGATGAGCAGCATTTATTTTATTTTTATTTTTATTTGCTTGATCAGTAAGTCATAGATTATTTTCCCACATGCGCTTTTGTGACATAAACATTTTCAAGGCGAGACAGTAGGCGTGTGTGTGTCTCTCTCTCTGTGTGTGTGTGTGTGTGTGTGTGTTTGCGTTAGAAGAAAAATGCCCATTTATAATCTATATTGTAATATGTTTCCCAATTCCAATGTTACATCAGTTATATTCAATATAACAAACATACTTTCGTAATATTGAATAGAACTGATGTAATATTGCAAAACATATTACATTATAAAAAAAGGTAAGTAAATTTCGACAAAGTGGCCTATTGTCGGACTGTCTAAATTTCATTTTTTCTTCTGTAATGACTTACGGACATCAATGTTCCTTCGTTATTTGAAAAAAAAAATTCCAAGGTGTAGGCGTGTCAGTACTACTGTATGGTTGCACCACTTGACTTTAACGAAACGTTTTAGATGAGATCTACGCAAGATGCTATTTTGAACAAATCCGGAAAGCAACACCCTACAATTTTTTTAAGTGTAAAACAAAAACTTGAGTTAAAAAAAAAAAAATCCGGCGCGTTTATGTATTTACTCAACTCCACAGTCTCATGAGCAGGATGTTACACAAGGTCAATTTTTAAGAGGATTATAATTGGTTTGAATTCTGAGTTTTATTTTCCTAAACTGGTTGGAGGCGCTCGTTGTGTAACGGCTAGTAGAGTTCAAGTCCTAAACGAGGCTATTTGCATTTCACATAGCGCTAATACTCTTGAGAAGTGTATAAATACTAATTATTCTCGCTCCAACTATGAGTAAATAGTTGGGTAGCCTGGGCTCTTTAACCCTGGTATGGCAATCGGTCTAGGAGACGGAAAACTGGATTCAAACCAGTGCTCGACTGAGAGAGGGAGGGTCTCCCCAAAGTAATTCCTTTCCAAGGCATGCTACATGTTTAGTGCCGCCACGTCCAAACCAGATTACAGGACTATATATATATATATATATATATATGTATATATATATATATATATTATAAAATGGATACAAGAGGTAACCTATTCAAGTTTCACCATAAGGATCTTCAGGGTTAAATCCACTGAATTAATCGAGACACCGATTAATAGCAGTCGATTTCACGTGTGTGGTCATTGCATTAAAATGTTCGTTGCGAAAGAACGCTGACTTCCGATTCAAAAAAGTCTTACACCGGATGTTGATTTTTTTATGAGATTCGAAAAGTAAACAATAAGTTAGAATTGATTTGTGTTAATCTATTTACTAGGATCCAGCTGTCTAACAATTGTTTGTGTCATAATGTTAAAAAAAAAAAGAAAAATGGGGGAAAGAAAGAAAGGGGGGGGAGGTTCAAATCTATTTCTATTGTTTTGTTTTGATTAGAGTTGTTATGGAGTGAGCATAGTGATATGTATAGGTGTAAAATGCATTCACGGTAATTTTGTTATTATAATCGAGGCTTAAAATAAATTTAAGAGAGAGAGAGAGAGAGAGAGAGAGAGAGAGAGAGAGAGAGAGAGACTGTTTGCCTTACTACCTCTAAAGACCCCTGTGTGCTCTACTATTCATCCATAGCCGAGGGAAGAAGAGATCAATTCATACCTTCATATGAAGGGCATTGACGGAAGAATGAAACGATCTAGGATTTGAACTCAGGTCACTAATTCCGACAATAACCGTTACGCAAGCACAGCTCTTGACAATGAGGTAATTGGAATGAACTGACGAAAGAATATAGGGAAAAAGAATACACTTTGTGTGTCAAAAAAGTATCGAGATTTTTGGTATTTTTTGACACACCTTGTATTCTGAAAAAAATAACGTTCCATTCATTTTTCATTTATATCTTGGTAAATACAGCTTTAAACTTGGTACTTTTTGACACACACCTTGTATTCTGAAAAAAAAAAAAAAAAAAAAAAAATTCATGAACGGAACGTTATTTTTTTTTCTGAATAAAAGATGTATCAAAAAATACAAAATATTTCGATATTTTTTGACACACCTATATATATATATATATATAATATATATATATATATATATATATATATATATATATATATATATATATATATATATATATATATATATATATTACTTACAGACAGTATTATTACCTATGTATCAGTTATATAGCTAGTTTCCCTTTGGCTATTCTGTAAGAAACTTTATTTTAGAAAACTGGAATTATTTGAAATTCGAATATTTTGGGAATTTTAATCATAAAAATAAAGATTACATTCCAGATATAGCCAATAATCATATATATATATATATATATATATATATATATATATATATATATATGTGTGTGTGTGTGTGTGTGTGTGTGTGTGCGTGTGTATATGTGTGTGTGTGTATGTGTTAGGCAGTGACGTGACCTGAAAAATATGCTGAGTTAAGCAAATAATACGTTTATGATCTTGACGGAGGATTTATAGATGATTAACAATAAGTTAAAAAAAAATGAAATAAGTTGCATCAGATGACCTCAAAAAGGTCAACTGAATTTCTTCGTGTGTCTGTGTAAAAGAATTTGCAAATTCAAAAAGGTTTATAGCATTGAATTTTGATAAATTCTATTCCTTGCCTTTAATGCTAAGTAATGAATTCAACTGAATCTCTATTAATAATAGAGATTTGGTCTCTATTTGTCTGTAACCGAAACTTAGTCACTGCTTACGTTACATTACCCAACATTTTCAATTCATAGAATAAAGAAAAACTTTGTTTGAATTAATCTGAATGAGAAACTTGATTCTATCAGAAAGAAAACATATTTATTTGAATTTGACAGGAAAACTATTTTTATGTCTATTGTTAAAAGAATATAAGATTTCAAAGATCTGTTTACATTTTTTTACGAAAGAGCGTGGCAAAAAATCCTTTATACGTACTTTTGGACGTCGCTAAAATCGATATAATCTTTTTAAAATACATTTTTAGTAAAATTTTGTAGAATTATGTAAAATCGAGTATTCTTAAAAAAAAAACCCAAAAATAAAACATTGTCGTCTGTCGTAAAATAAAACAAACACCCATCCTTTTCGACAATATCTTTTAGAAATTAATTTTTTACTGCGCCCAGAGGGTGTTTTTGTGCTACTCTTAATAAAGAAGAAAATAATTATTGCGGATAAAAAAAAAACATCGAAAAATGCTATGCATATTGGTACCAAATATGCAGGAGCTGAACGCTAAGCGTTTTCGGTTATTATTGCAATTATTTATTTACGAGCAGGACCTGTGGATATACCACAGTATGATAATTTAATTATATTTATTACAACGATACGTTTACTCAAGAGCTATTGCCAAATAGTTCAAAAAGTAAAAAGTATAATAACTTTTTTACTCTCTGTCTCTTTCTTTCTTTCTTTCTTTCTTTCTTTCTTTCTTTCCTTCTTTTCATCTTTTCATTATATTCAATTGAAACCGATAAGGTTCCGCGCGCTCATCCTTTCTCTCGATCGTTCCCCCACTCTTTCTTTCTTTCTTTCTTTCTTTCTTCTTTCTTTCTTTCTTATTATATTTTTCTGTGTTGCATGTCATTTTCTTCCCTTTCTTTCTTATAATAAAAACGGAATGGTCCATTATTTAGCTGAGGTGGTGACATTCATAAGAAATAATAATTCGGCGTATAAGCGACATCTGTTAATCAGGATTTTGCATTTTTGCATTTCATCTTGTACGATTTGGACGGTCTCATTCTTAACCAGAGGATGTTGCAAGATGATAACGGTCGGAAGATTAAGGAACAAGAGTATTGATATATAGATAAGACGCAGTATTTTCTCTGTTTTTTTTTTTAGCCCAAAATTTTGGAGTGCGCGTTATACACGAGAACTATAAAATTAACTCTTTTCCGGCCACATACCTCATCATATTCAGGACGGCATTACCAAAAGTAAGTTATATCTATAATCGAAATTAATAGGTTTTACATAGAAATATCTACTAGAATGTGTTTTTAAAAAAAATAATTTGGTTTCTCCTAATGTGAACTTAATTTCGCCGCCAGCTTGTTGCAGTTTTGTGTGAACATGTCTCAGTGTTTGCTCTAAATACTGCGTAGATTTTGTGATTTAAACCAGGCATGTCAAACACGCGACCCGCGGTCCGCATTTGGCCCTCAATAAACACAGGTGCGACGCAGATTGCCCTCTCATGCGGCGCTTTTACAGTACATTCGGGCAATGTGTTGTTAAGAAACAGTCTGTTATCAACGCATTCTCTTACCCCTTCCTTTGATTTACGGGAGGAGGAGGAGGTTAACTCAGTCAATGAAATGGAGTGAGTCATTCTTCTTGCATTGCCCTGCTTTCAGTCAACACAAGGCTATAATTGAAAGTGACAGTGACACTTGTATGTTTTATTATTTGAACTCAGTCAGTAATAGCCTTTTTTCCTTTCTTTTTAAGTAAGTGATTTTTTTTTAGATATGTATTCATTGACAATAAAGAAATTAATGATAGCATTCATCACTTTGTTCTGATAAATAATTCAACAAATATTAAATTTAGCTGCTACAAATTCTAACATGTCAGTGCGTATTATACAGAAAAACCTTTTTACCAGAATTTCGTAGTCCGAAAGGAGCGTGTTATACATAAATAATTACGGTAAATTCTTTTTACCTCCATGTTTTGTCGGAAAGTGTCATATTTTATTATGGTATTGTGTTAGTCTAGCATTTAATTCTAAAGGCTAACAGCAACAAATAAATGAATTAATACTTTGTTTAATTCTAACAATTTATTAACCAGCACATGAAACAATGAATAACAATGTAAAGTCCTTCCTGTGTATAAAGTTGAGTTTAAGGGACTTACCGGCGTGCCGAAGAAGATATCTGGTATATTAGGGTTGTCTCTCTCGGAGAGCTTTTAATGTCGCTGCCTCCTGGAACTGCTGGTGGAATCTGTCTGTGAGGATTTTGTATTTTGCGCCTAAACTTCTGGGCTCATCACGTGATTGGTATATCCAATCACAGAGAGCCTCTCCCTCACTTACTCTACACACAGGAATTACCCTTTTACTGACCCAACAGTGGGAAGAGACTACTGCAAATTGAATTGAATACCGAATCTTTTATGGCGAATGTCTAATTACAACTTTTAAGTGTTCATAAAAATTGGCATAAATTCCTGGCCAGCAAAATGTCTGCCTTTTCACAGTCGTGCAAGCAGCACTGATATCCACGACTCTTACCCGCCAACCGTCCCTATTGGTCATCGCCCCCGGGATATCCATGTGCAGTATCCAGAATACGCACAGAATTTATCGATCTAGGTCCTTGCTGGACGGCCCACATTGGTGTGTATAGGTGCCCATAGGAGAACGTCACCCATGATTTCGTCCTTGCATCTCCTTGTTTGTCTTACTCGGGTGGTTTGTTTGATGGGAGGGGGAAGGTGATCGTACAGTTGCTTTCTTGTGGGGTGCTGTTTCCACGCAGCATTTTTGTGCAACTCTCTATTCTCTATGCGCTGTGTTTAGGTCCAAGTGGTGCAGCCGTACAGTAGCCCTGATACAACTACGGCTTTGAAAAATTGTCGCTTTATTTCATCAGTGAGATCAGATTTCTATATGATTAATAATCTGTCCTTGGCAGTCTATGTCTTTGCGATGTTTGCATTAATACCGCTTTCTGTTGATGAGATATTACTACCTAGGTACGTGAACGGGTCCATCGATTTCAGAGTTTTACCACCCAGCGTGGAGATGAACTCAGTTTAATTGGAGTTCACATACATACCAATGTCCCTAGTTGCCTTCTCCAGGCTATGTAGCAATGATTCGGCTTGTGCAGGTTTATTTGTGAGAAGCGCCAGATCATCTGCGTTGTCGCATCCGTATTAGACTCTGCGGGATACGACCTGTTTCTTGCCTTTTTTAAGGTGATTTTTTTCTTTTTGGGATCTAATGACATTTGAAGTTAGTAATTTAGGCATATTTAAACACACACACGCACACACACACACACACACACACCACACACAAATATATATATATATATATATATATATATATATATATATATATATATATATATATACGGCTGTCTCTTGGGTCATATGCGGTCCATAGTGACAGACAACCACAGAAAGGAAAGCGGGGGTCTCATGTGTCTTATGCGACAGGACGCGTAAAAGCAAAGCTGGACTTCTGAGCCACTTGCGTGCTCAAAACCGAACTTTGTAGAAATGGCCCTTCTGTGAAGAAGTGACAATCACCATATATATATATATATATATATATATATATATATAATATATATATATATAATATATAGAGAGAGAGAGAGAGAGAGAGAGAGAGAGAGAGGGGGGGAGATATTCTGATTATTAAAAATCAGACTGAAAGAGTAAAAAATTCCAAAATGAATTTAAATTTATATTTAAATAAAGATATTTATTTATTCATTTGTTTACAATACCCCGTATATCTAAAAAAATATATACGCAAATCTTTATATGCTCTCAATTTTGGTTGAATCCTATCAAGGAAACGCTACTTGATTACTTACCGACAGTCTGTCCTGATTTTACGCCGGTACGAATTACGCCGATTGACAGTGTTGAAATTTGACAATTTATTTTTCTAAAAGCTTTTTTTTCGCGAACCCGGCTATAGTTAAAAATGTTACCACTGGATACGATACTAAGAGCTTTGTCAGGCACAAGGCTAGAAAAAATGAGTATCTCTGATGAAGTGGCAATATTGAGTGGCTTCGGCCAAAACTCGATGGCTGATATATCTCCTTTTAAAAACAAATACAATGTTGGGAGAAGAAGACAGCGGCTAGTCGGCAAAACTGTGCAAGCTGCGGGATACTCCCATAGCGCTAATATTCTTGGGAAAGGTATGAATCCAACTATTCTCCCTCCAGCTATGGGTAAATAGTAGGACCGACTAGACTCTTCAACCTTGGTTAGGCAACCTGTCTAGGAGAAGGAAAACTCTGAATTCAAACCTGTTAAACTCTGCTTAAGAAATTGACCTTGTGTCGCATCCTGCTCGTGCGGAGGGGTTGGTAAATATATACATACTCATACTGTCGCATCTAAACGTATATGCATTATTGCACCAAAATATGTGCATTCAGGGACAGAAGAGATTATAATGTCACAATGATCGAACTTATTACATCAGCGAATTGGTTTGACAGATAAGCTTGCAAGTCAGCAATGCCATGGTAGACGCCCAAGCTTAGTTCAGTTTGGCATAAGGCCACAAATAGTTTGAGCACTTTTATTTGTCTGTTTTTTATGGAAGATGGTTAACAATATCATAGTTTAAGAATTCTTGCAATTTATAAGTTATTTAAAGTATCGCCAATAAATAAGTTTTTTTAAAAGTATAAATAAGTATTAAGTTAATAATAAATAAGTATAATAAATTATAAATAAGTTATTTAAGGTATCACCAATAAATAAATAGATCCGTTACAATTGTCAGTTTGATTGGGTGGTTAGTCTGAGAATTGTTGGGTTCTTTAAAGCCCAAGTCTTTTTCTGCAATCAGTTTTATAATTTCAAATAATAATAATCATAAACAATTATAGCTTCAAGTAGCAATTCTTAATCTTCTATATATTAATACTTTTGTTCCTTAATCTTCCGACCGTTATCATCTTTCAATATCCTCTGGTTAAAAATGAACGAGTTAAATCAAGATTATTATACTTTTTACAGAGTCTGCCTGGGAACCACAAGGTTCCTGGTTCGATACCGGCCCTTGCCAACTCAGCGTATGAGTAGCACAGGGATCGGTACGATAAAGTGAAGAGTTGATAGTAGGTGTTGCGCTACAGCTCATATGCTAAAAACAGTCTCCTTGGTCTAGCGCTAGTAAAAAGGGATAGACTCCCTCGCTACCAGGTTGAAACCGACTTTAGGCCACCCCGACGACTTTAATTTTTATTACATGTTGAACTATTTTGCAATAGCTCTAAAGTAAACATATCAAACGCTGTAATAATTAAATTATCAAACTGTGGTATATCATAGGTCCTGCCTACGATGCACGGCTGAAAAGTTCATAAGTTGACCACGATACTCTCATGGAATGTGACATTGCGGTCCACACATATTTTTCCATTGGTGTTGCAGTGCTTGGATCCCATTGATAAGAAAATCATCAAAAGCTGATATGACATCATCATATGAACCCCCCCCTATGAACATTCTTATGATACAAATAATTTTCAAACTTATCTATTTGACATAAATGGGACCTAGTAGGTACTACCACTCCTGAGTGGACCTGGGAGTAATGGTAATGAACTGGTGACTCCATATTCATAGACCTCCATAACTGAAGTCTCACCCTCTCATCCCTCTGCAAGGGATGCCATCTGCATATTCAAGGCCCACCTGATCAGATTTGACATTTTTTGGAACTTTCCTAGTATTGTGGACCAGTTATTTGTGTTAGGTTTATTGGTTAGGTTCGGGAAGTGGTTCCCCTGGCGACGGTTGAAAGATCTAGGGGTGGTGTGGCAAAAAGAGGTGGTGAGGGGGTGGTGATGTAAAAAGGGTGGTGGGAGGTCGACAGGGTGGCATTAGGAGCAGTAAATAAATAACTTTATTTTACAAAATCTAAATGACAAAATATATGTCATAAATACTAAGGTAAAAGAACACGTATGCAGTTTATACAGAATAAAACTGACGTAAGAATTATAAACGAATGCATAGTTTTGTTATGTAGTCCGAAATCAATGTCAAAAGTCTGAACGTTTACTAGACGTCTGTTGACAACACATACAGAGGCGCACTAGTTACGACATGCCATTGTTTACAAGCATATACCCCCCCCCCACAAAAAAACAAAAACAAAACAAAAAACAAAGCAGTGTGTGTTCGCATGTGTGTATGAGGGGGTGCTAGTAATCTATTGGGAAGCCATGGGGGTGCTAGTCTGAAAAAGGTTAGGAACCACTGGACTAGGGTAAGGCTGGATTAAAGTTAGGGTTAGAGTTAGGGTAGTATTGTTGGGATCAATAGATATTTTGTTTACAGGAAAGTAAGTATTAAGTGTCTTATCTGGGCAGTGTTGTTCCGAGAACTTATTCATATCATTGCCCCATTCTTCTGTTATTAGCTCACCCCCCCAAAAAAAATGTATCAGGTTCTTCACTCGCCTTATAAATAAAATCATTTGCGTAAAGAGTCTAGCGGTCCAAATAATTAATCGAATTGGAGGTGGGGTGACGGGAAAGTCCTAAAATTACTCGTCGGCCGTCAGAGTGGCCTAAAGACGGTTTCAGCCAAACAGTGAGGGAGTCTATCACCTTTTCACTAGCGCAAGACCAAAGATATTGGGCGTCTGAGGCGTAGCGCCACTCCTGCCCTCAGCTCCTCACTTTACCGCACATATCCATGTGCTACTCATACGCTGAGTTGGCGATGGCCGTAATCGAAGCCGGAACTACCAGGTTCCCAATCGGACGCTCTACCAACTGAGCTAAGCCGGCCCCTAAAAATTACTAGGATGACTAAAGTTTTATAATATTTTGGTACACGCTTGTTTGTACCCACTGTGGGTGGTAGTATCGTAGTAGTTGGTGCGCTGGCACGTTATGTATTGCTTCACTCCATGTGTGATTTATGGGGTAGCAAGATTTTAATGCTTTAGGTCTAAAAGGTAGCTTGTTATTCCTGGTGGGTGTTCCTAGGGTTTGCTTTTTAACTTCATCTTATTTGGTAATCACGCTGAAAACAAATTCACGGAGAGAAAAGGAAAATACTAAGACAAAATATAAAGTTTTATGATTTAGGCTTTATTCGTGGGTCATAGCCACCATGTGGCAAAGAAATTTCTCCCTGGCCAGTAGAAGTGTCTTGTCCGAGTTAGGGTCTAAGTCAGAATGGCCGAGTCGGGAGTGGGTCCTTTTCCCGCACATGCTCGGGGGTTCTTCCGGTGAAGGCTCATGGGAGTTTGTTATTTTTTATTTTCATTTTCATTTTAATCCCAACAATTTTAAAAGCCACACGTAAAACTTATTTTACCAAAAAATTGCAAAATGTTTTTGACTAACCTTAGTATCATATGGTTCTACGTAAGATTATCCTATGACCTAGAGGAAAAGTAAACTAGTTCAATTATTGGTGGAGGTCAGCGGAATCGTGATCATCACGTGGGCGTCGTCTCTTTCTTTTTTTCTCTCCCTTCCTAGCGTCTTTCATTTAATACGTATATATATATATCTATTCGTTTCTGACGTCAGTGTTTCTATGAGTCGCACCCATCTTCCGCCTCTGGCAGAGTCACAGTTCACATGATCACGATCGAAAATACGTATTAACGGTGAATTATGAACATAATTCTCACATTAAAATTCAAGATCAATTTCGATTTTGCATAGTCGGGCGACCAACAAATCGCCATATTGAATCAGGCGTACATGATCCTAATCAGAATTCGCTCAAGGCATCTTAAATATCCAAGGCTGTTTACAGATGTATTGTACTTATATGCTGGTAAACTACGCATTATCTTAATCAATTTGAAGATCACACACACACACACACACACACACACACATATATATATATATATGCTTATATAAATACATATCTATATAGACATATGTATATCATTATATATATGTGTATATTCATATACATGTATAGATATATAAATGATAATAAGAGATGAAAACTAACGTATATAGATGTATACACCCCCACACATATATATATATATATATATATATATATATATATATATACGTACATATACAAATACATATGTATACATAAATTTATATATATATACATGCACATATATATGTAAATATATATATATATATATATATATATATATATATAACAGGAATAACAGGGGAGGGGGGGAGGAGGGGGCTAGGTAACATTGTGGCTTGTGTGTATTTAATTCAGGGACTTGGAGAATATATAATAAGGGAGGTTGATTACATCAGTCATTAACAACAATAACAATTAGAAAACAGCAATCATAAATCTAGGAAAGAACAATGTGAAGAAAAACAAGTATATTCTGTTAATCGAGGAATTATCGTTGAATACAATGAAACCAGACACAGTCTTAAGAGAATTGAAGATTAACATCTGAAGGAAATTTGCGGTCTCTTGCAAAAGTGTGGTAACCCCCCGTGGTCTCTTTTTGAAATTGAAGAGTTGTGTTACATAATTATTAGATTCCTAATACTTGTGTACAGTAGTGTAGAAACATAATCAGACACGAAGTCCCCAAGACGAAGTCCAGACGCTGGAAGAAGAATAATAGAAGTAAGTAAAGAAAGAGAGTATACAACAGTTGTTTACACTTTAAAACGATGTTTATTTGTAAAATATTCCACAATAACAAATTGGTTGGAGAATTACAGCACGATTTTAAGAATGACCAAAAATCAAACATTTAAGTAATTTCATTATTGGACAACTCCCCTCTCCAAAAGGACAAAAAAACACAAAAAAAAACAACAACAAAAAAACAAAAAACAAAAACAAACTGAACTATTTTTTTTTATCATTGCGACAAATTTTAATGAACCTTTAATGGCTTAAACATACATAGGAAGTGATTATTTTCCTTGATTATTTTTGTGAAAGTTCCCATAGTTATATCGAAAAGTCATTAACAAAGGACGAATCATAAATTAGGATATCAAATCAAGAAAAAGAAAATTCTAAGAAATTTTTTTTGTATTTTTTAGAATTTTCTCTTTAAATTATTATATATATATTATATATATATATATATATATATATATATATTGATCGCAACGTCTTATCAGGCAACTGCTACTCCTTCAATCATTGTCCGTTTGTGAGCTCGGTCATGACTTTTCAATCCTGCCAGTGACTTGCATAACTTAGAACATATCTGGCACACATAACGATCGGTGTTGACTGAGTCGACAGGCGTTGTACATGCATCGCTATGAACTCTCATGTGACGCTTGAGACCACCAGCTGTTCGGCACACTTTTATGCAACAGGAACATAAAAGTCCTCATGCTGGGAATCAGGGTGTGGCATGGGAGAAACAACAATTGCAGTCGAGTTGCTCTCATGGGATTGACCAGCCCTGCCTTTGAAAACACTCCTCACAGATCCACACATCACCAGAATTGGCCGGCAGAGTTTCACGTTTTCGGCACGCTATCCTGAGTTTTTTTCCCGGTCCACCCTTGCAGCTTCAAACATCCCTGCATCCATCCATACATACATACACACACAGAGACACATACACAGACACCCAATACCGTGCAAAGGATTCGAAAAGAGATGAGTCTAGTGGTGATTACGAAGCTTCACTCTGATCGTTCTGATAAAAAAAAAAAGAAGAAATTCCGAATTTATTGGTGAGATCCAGGCTATGATAGCATGTCCATTGAGTGTCTTATCAGGCAACTACTGCTTGAAGACATTTGTTCTCGTTGGTTGCTCAGATGAGAAAAAAATCGAAAATTGAACAAAACTAGATGGTGGGCTATGATGGTAACTACTGTAATAATTATTTTGCTCTGAATAGTAGCCATACATACACAGTAGAGTCAAGACAATAGTTAGAGACAGCTCTTACATCTACTGCTGCTAACTCATCTGCAACTTAAATCATTGGACATTAATAAAGATTTCGTAAGAACGACATCAGAGCGGCGACCTACAGGTCCACCCGCTCTGAAATCTGCGTCGCATCTGATCTAAAAGTAAAACTTATTCTCACGTGTCTGTACCGGAAGGTCAGTTGGGATGATCGCCATATCCCTCATAACCCCAACGGGTATAGAAAATTCTCCACCGAATTTAAATCTAACGAACTTTATTTAAATATTCTGACTACAGGTTCGTTCATAATTATAAACTGCTTATAAATTATGTAACACATCAAATACCTTGAGGAAGTAGTTTTGCCCTGGATCGAAAGGGTGGCTGCTAGAGGACCCTATGTCTGGCAACAGGAAATCAGTGAGACCATGAGAAAAGTTCTGCGACCACAGTATCTGGCTACCCAACTTCGACCCTAGCATCTGGCTCCCTAACCCCGAAGATTACAATCACCTTGATTATTATGGTGGAGCATGGAGAGCGAGAGATAGAGAAAACTTCGTACAACAAAAAAGATAAATTGAAGGCCAGGATAATGTCAGTATTTACAAATTTAAATCATCTGAAAGCCACGGTTGAAGCCAATGGGGATTTCTTTGAATAAATTTCCTCTATATTATTTCAAGATATTTTCATGTCATCATCATCATCATGTCGCGCATGCAGCACTGGTATCCATGACAATTTTCGCCAACCTTCCCTATCATTCATTACACCTGGAAGCTCCTCTGCGTAGCAGCCAGCATCTTCACAGGTCAATGTAGGTCCTTGCTGGGCGCCCCACACTTGCATGTCCATGTGTTGACTTCCACAGGAGAACGTCGCTTATGAGTTCATCCTTGCTTCTCCAGCAGTGTCCTGCATGCCTCGTCCGTCTCACTTGGATAGTTTGTGAGATGGGGGGCAGGTGACCGTACAGCTGTTTCCTTGTGGGGTGCTGTTTCCACGACTTATTCAAGACTGCACGCAGCATTCTTGTGCAGCTCCCATCCTTTTGCTAAATATATCTGATCAAGTGAGATATCAATGCTATTTTCGTTTTTGTGTAATTTAGACGATAATTTACCCATCGTACCATGTTTGACATTAGATAAGTAAAATAATTATAAATGATAAAACATTTTATTTCCCTACCAATACATCGATACTTGTAAATAATTTTCTTATATGCATTTTCATCCATCCCCCTTTCTTTTCCTCACCCCCCTTTTATTTGCAATGATGTATAAATGTATACAATGTTTCCTTTTCCGATGGATTAATCCAAGTTGTCTTTCGGCCTTGACAGCAGACGTTTTTTTTTCTTTCCCCCCCCCTTTATATTTTCTTCATTATTAAAGTTTTGAAAAGTTGTTCATTGTAAATTCATTTCTGATGAAATCATTGAATAAATAAAGACGAAATGTTAAGTTTTACATATGAATTGAATTAATTGTTTGTATTGGTTTATCTACCGTTTTCCATTTATTTTTCACATATATCAACATAGTAGCCGTAAAACTGATGGTATTATTTACGTAATCTTGTAAGATTACTGGCTATATATATATATATATATATATATATATATATATATATATATATATACATATATATATATATATATATATACACAATATATATGTATATACACATATATATATGTGTGTGTGTTTGTGTGTGTGTGTGTTTGTGTGTGTGTGTGTGCGTGTGCGTGCGTGCGTGTTAGGCAGTGATGTGACCTGGAAAATATGCTGATCTAAGCAAATAATACGTCTATGATCTTGCCGGAGGAATTATAGAGGATTAACAATAATCAAAGGTTAAATTTAAATCATATTCAGGACAGAATGACCGAAAAGTTATATCAATCGTCCAAACTAATGTGTTTTACGCCGTTACAGAATGGCGTTACATTGGAATGTGCGTTTGTTTATAATTTTTCTCTCTCTTAATATGAGCTTACTTTCACCGCAAGCTTATTGCACTTTTATGTGAACATGTCTGTGTGTTTGCTCTAAATAATGTGCAAAGACATTATATAAACTATATAAATTCTGATTTTTAGTCAGTACGAATCGATGGAAAAACTTTTTAATTCCTAAAAAAGAATTATATACTGTCTTTACTAGGGGATCAACTGCAGGTGAACTCTTCAAACCATTCAAAACCCATGGCCTTAATATCATAGAATCTGCATCAACAATTGGAATACACGAACAAAAAAATTCCAAACATTGATTTCACCAAAATGTTTGCTCACCAACTCAAATTATTTATCAAAATAGAAATTCTTAATACGTATACTTATAATAAACTTTCTATGTAAAAATAAAAAAGACCCACAAAAAACAAAACACAAAATCAAGCAAACAAAAAAACCAAACAAATAAAAAAACAACGAAGTGGTCATTACTAGAATAGGCTCAGTCCTAATTAGTGATCATCCTCCACACATTAATACAACAACCAGCATTACGTTTCTTGTTTTTTTATTTGTTTTGTTTTATGTGACATTGTTTATATTGTGTAATTTGTGACAATAAACTATTGTCTTCTTCTATAGAAAGTTGAACGAATGCTAAATTTTTCCAGAATTCTGTAATTAAAAGTTAGGGCTGCGTGTTATACATTACGATAATTTTTTTTTTACCCCAAATAACTTTATATTTCGTCGGGAAATGTAATATCAATCTATTGTAGGAAGAATTTATTGAAACTTGAATTTTGGGCATCATAAATAGATATTTGCCGACCTTTTCGCCACGGGTAGGGTGTTATCCATTAAGAATGAATTTATTTCAAAACTTTGTCGGCATTAAATTCAAAGGTTGATATGCCGTAAAACACAAACCAAACCAAACCAAACCAACAAACAAAGATACATACACACACACACACACACACATATATATATATATATATGTATATACATATATATATGCATATATGCATGCATATATATACATATGTATATATATATGCATATACAGATGAATATGTATATGTGTATATATATATATAAAGATATATAGATATATATATATATATATATGTATGTATCTGTATATGTAGAAATATATGTATGGTATATATATATATATATATATATATATATATATATATATATATATATATATATATATGCATATGTATACATGACAGAAATAAACAAATGAGAGAGAGACAGACAGACAGATAGACAGACAGACAGAGAATGTAACAGGGAAATTATATGGAAAAGAGAGAAAAAAAGTAGCCAGAAACCGAGCGAAAAGAAATTGGATAGATTAGAAAGATAGGAAGAAAGAGAGGGAGCGGATTATAACGCAGAAGAGAAAGTTGATGGAAAGGAAAGTGGAGGATTTGAGAGAGAGAGAGAGAGAGAGAGAGAGAGAGAGAGAGAGAGAGAGAGAGAGAGAGAGAGAGAGAGGGGGGCAATAGGGGTGTTAATTCTACTGAAGTGGCCAAAGAAAATTGTTTAACGTAAACAAAATTGAAATAGGATCTTTCATATTAAGAAATATAATGCGTGATAAATGGCTTAATTGGGGTTGTATAACTTTAACTCCTTATATTATCGTTACACTCCTGCACACACCTTCTTTTTCTCCTCCTCCTCTCTCTTTCACACACACATACTGTCTCTCTCTCCCAGTCCCTTTGAGTTACATCCCTTTCTCTCTCTTCTCTCTCTCTCTCTCTTTGCCTATTTCTTCTCGATCTCACTTCCAACACTATTTAAAAAAATAATAAAAAAAATAAAATAAAAAATAAAAGTAAACTAGGCGTAGATGAAGGAATCACACGCACTTGTTGACCTCATCTATGGGTGAGTCTTTCGGTCAGTCACAGAGAATGCTAAGTGAATATTATTACTATCTTGTAATGAGTCCCCGTTCATGGCATTTGGCCCTGCCCCCATCACCGGCCCACCACACCCAACCGCACCGAGCCATCATCATCATCATCATCATCATTATTATATATATAATATAATATATATAATATATATATATATATACTCGCACGAGCACGATGTGACAAAAGGTCAATTTATTAAGCGAAGTTTAAAAAGTTTGAATTCAGAGTTTTCCTTCTCCTAGACCGGTTGCCTAATCAAGGTTAGAGCCCAGTCTGCCCTACTATTTACCCATAGCTGGAGGGAGAGTAGGGTTCATACCTTTCCCAAGGTAAGTGAAAATGCAATTTCCACGTCCAGGATTTAAACTCGGGGCGACGAGTCCAATTCCCATGACTCTAACCATTACATCCCGCGCTTTCATCATCATTGTAACCACCATTTTGTACATATTAACGCGACCATAGACGTTATCAACACCAGGAAGCGCTAACAGCATAGATACCCGTGATTATCTCTCACCAACCGTCCCTATCGGTCATCAACCTTGGCTGGTCCTCCGCTCCGTATCCAGAATTCGCAGTTAGCAGATGGATGTAGGTTTTGCTGGTTGACCTACACTGGTGTGCCCATGTATAGGTGTCCCTAAGAGAACGTCACTTATGCGTTCGTCCTTGCTTCTCCAGCAGTGTCCTGTATGTCTTACTTGGTTAGTTTGTGTGATAGGAGACATGTGGACGCACAGTTACCTTCTTGTTTCTTATGAGTGTCGTCACCTCAGTTATATACTGGACCATTCCGTTTTTATTATAAAGAAAGAAAAGGGAGAAAACGGACATGCTACACAGATCAAATATGATAAGAAAGAAAGAAAGAAAAAGAGCAGGGGAAAGATGGAGAGAAGGAATGAACGAGCGGAAGCGATAACGCTAATCTGTTTCAATTGAACATAATGAAAAGATGAAAAGAAAGAAAGAAAAAATAGTGAATGAGTGTGTGTGTGTGTGTGTGTGTGTTGAGAGAGAGAGAGAGAGAGAGAGAGAGAGAGAGAGAGAGAGAGAGAGAGAGAGAGAGAGAGAGAGAGAGAGAGGGGCAATAGGGGGGGGTTAATTCTTCTGAAGTGGCCAAAGAAAATTGTTAAACGTAAACAAAATTGTAATAAGATCTTCATCCCATTAAGATAATGCGTGATGAATGAGAGAGTTAAATCAAGATTCTTATACTTTTTACATATTGAACTATTTCGCAATAGCTCTTAATCAAACAAATCAAACGTTGTAATAATTAGATTATCATACTGTGATATATCCACAGGTCCTAAACAGGTAAAATAATAAATTAATAAACGGGTAAAATCCCAGAATGCAATGCAGGTCGTTTAGCCAAACTAATGAAAATGGTGGACTGTTGTATTTTTCTTGATTTTGATGAATATAAAATTTCTTGTCATAAATCCCAATATAAAAGGCAGATCTCATACGAAAGCAATTTCATCCCATGTAAATTGCATAGCAAAGTAACGCCGGATATTTGGCTGAATTAATATCTCGTCGACGACAGACATTTAACCGAAAAGAACCGGCAACTTTATTGCTTCTTTTAATACACCACTTCCAGTTATGAAGTTCATTTGATAACTTAAAAATCACTTTCAGTTTAAATATATAGACTTAAAAAAACCTTGGGGCAAAAACCCAAATCAAAATAATCGCTGAAACATTCGCTATTTAGAAGGTTACAGGTAAGTCATTTATTATATCATCATCATCATCATCATCATCATCATCATGTCACGCTGACAGTACAGATCCCCATGACTCACTACCTTTCCTATCGGCCATCGCTCTTGGCAAGTCCTCCCCAAAACATCTAGTATCCACACAGAGCTGATCAATGTAAGTCTTTGCTGGTCAACCCACTGGTATGTCCATGTTTAGGTGTCCACAGAAGAACGTCACTTATGAGTTCGTCATTACTTCTTCAGCAGTGCCCAACGTGTCTTGTTCATCTTATTTGGATGGTTTGTGTGATGAGTGGTAAGAGGTCGTGCTTTTTTAAACAAACACTAAATAATGCACATGTTATGCTCAATAACTTATTATTGTTAATATATAATAAATTCGAAACATATGGAAAAAAAAAAAAATATTCAAGCAAGTAAATAAACATGATAACAAATGTGAAGAATTTTCTGAAAATTTAAAAAAAAATGTGTATAAATAAATGAAATGTCCGTTCGACAAAATGTCCGTAGCCCATTCTTCCGGTCACCACGCTAAAATATCAAATCTGTCTTGCTATTTTAACCACGGTGGCACTGTCCTCCTAGACTGGTTGCCCACCAAGTCCAAAGAGTCAATCATGTACTACCATTTTATCTATGACTGGAAATGAAAAGGAGATGGATTCATGTGTTTCCTGTGAACGTTAGAGCAAATTGGACACAAACAGCCTGGGTCGGAATTTGATCTCGAATTGGAAGTGATGAATATATGTTTTCCCAAGGGGCATTAGCACGAAGTTAAACGCAAACAGGCCAAAGAGTTATGGCTACAATACGACAGGAATATAGGTAGAAAAAGTCATAGAATAAATTTGGTGGTCGCATATTTATGAAATAAAAGGCAATAGTTCCGTTAATGACTAAAAAGATGGTTGGTTGTTTTAGTTTTACGGTATACCAATCCTTGTTGGGTCATTTTATGCTGAAGACGTTTTGTTTTAATCATTCTTGACGTGTTGGATTATTTTGTTCTATTTGGACGTTATTCGACATTGACGAACCAAAGGATCATACCCAATATTAAGGGACACCAAGGAATAACCAAAGGTTTCTTCACTAAAGATCGCGCTCTGCTTAACACAAGGGATCTCTGCTGGAGGGTACTCTTGCTTGAACCCTAAGGATGGCCCACACAAATCGTAACATGAGGGGTACTCAATTTTTAAAAACATATATTTTACTATTTAACCCATAGATGGGACACTAACAGGCACTACCACTCAAGAATGGACCTGCGAGCAATGGTAATGAAGGGGTACTCCACATTCCCTAGAGATCCAGGACTGGAACCTCACCATCAGATACAGTTTAACATCATACCCAGGACATGAATACTCTCAGCCACCACCTTCTAGCACCCATATGATAAAAAGGTTGGTGCTTGCCCTGGGGTAATCATATAGATGCAATGGCTTGATGTGACCAGCCGATTGATGGGAGGGGGGCCAAGTAAGGACCAAAGTAGAAGGTTGCATGTCATGGACTTCTCAGCCACCAGGGTTCCATCCTTAAGCATCACAAGTATTATCCCTCTACAGAGGTTCAGTCGGTGTATTCTAATGCCCCAGCCGACAGGGTGCGACCAAAAAGATGTTTTATGAAAGCTTTTATACGTTTTTCACTATTTCCATCGATTCCTTATATAAAGATATTTGTCGTCCCAGTCTCTTCGGGACACTCGCTAATTGATTGATTGATTGATTTTAACGACATGTCAACCCGAATGGGGTTATTTTATGCATAGAGGTTAGGGAATCATGTACATTGTACGTTTATAATTACATTTTTGTGTAGTTTTTAAAGGCTTCGTTTTCATGATATATCAAAACCCTTTAGGATAGTTTTAAAAAAATACTCTGTATGAGTATTTGATCATGTTTACGTTTATAATTTTTGGTATAATCTTTTTCTTTCAAGAAAGACAATGTCATCCATGTCGACATTTTCAAATAGGCACTTGTTTGGTTTGGTTTGGTTGTTTAATGGCATATCAACCATAGTGAGTTATTTAATGCCAAAGCCATCCTCACAGAAGAATAGTCGGGGTACTATTTAACCCATAGCTGGAGGGATGAGGGGGTTCATACCTTTCCCAAGGGTATTAAATTGAAAGTGAACGTTTAAGAGTGACTGGAATTTCGAACTTGCTTACTACTTATGTTGCAGTCCAGCACGTTAACCCCTACGCTACGGAGACACTTATATCAGTGTTCATATCCATATAATAAATGTTTCCCAGATTGCATCGGCACGGTGAAAAAACGTACCCTGGCTCAACTTAATATACCCCCCTCCCCTTAAATTCTCACCACTAATTGAACCCTTATTTCCAGACGCAAACTGGGGACAGAGCTCCTTCTGTGCTAAGTAGCAGTTGAAAATAAATGATTTATTCTTGCGAGGTTTCAAACTCACCGTCTCATCATTTCCTGCCTTAAACACAAGACGTGACTGAGAATGACCACCCCTACCCTACCCAACATTTACAAACGATACATCATTGTTTGTGTGATTATATGTAATGCCCACTGATGAGGATGCGTTTAGGTAAGTATCATGTTATCATCCCATTATTATACAATTTTATGCGACAAAAAATCGTGCTCTTAGGAACTGGTCACATCCGAAGGAAATTCCTCAAAGTGGCACTTAGGTCCTTGGCTAAGATTTTTGCTTACCGGTCATGAAAAAAAAAAAAGAAAAAAAAAAAAAAAAAAAAAAAAAGAAAAAAAAAAAAAAAGAAAAAAACAACACCTCACTAAAAATGACTAGCAGATTGCTATTATAATCACGTTTCGGTTGTTGTACTCTTTGGTCTTCTTCAGGAATCCATCGTCATCGTTAACAATCGTATAATCAGCTCGATTATTTAATCTATTACCCCTTTCAGCTGGGAAAATCTGTCTCAGGACTGCCCTCGGTGGCAACAGGCACTCCGTAGCGGACTGTTAATGTCTGAAGTCATTCCCGCGCAATACCATGACGCCAAGAGGCCCAGAAGAAAGCAGCGGTAACAAAGCACCGGTGCATCAACATCTTTAGGGACAGCCTTCACATGCGACATCTGTGGTCAAGAATGTTTTTCAAACATTGGACTTCACAGTCACAGGAGGCGTTGTAACTTTAGAGGCACAAGAACTATACAGTCTTCCGAGACTGCAATACCGACGATCCAATCTATATGGATAGTTTAATATTTACCACGTACCCCACGTGTACTTGTTAGGCACAAGGCTCTATTAATATGGGACCACCCACGAACCGAAGCTCATGGGAGGCGGATGCAAAAAAAATGCGTTGATCACGTCGGCATTCCCCCTCAAGAGGGCGCCTCAGGCACCGGGCAATAAACCCAGCCCTGTCCTTTTAAATCGTGGTGGCAGATGTTGCCTGGTGGGATGACCCCCTGGGATGAACGATGTTAACTTATGCGGTCCAAGGCCGAAGCCATCAGGACCTTCAGGTCGAAACCAGAAACCAGTCAGTTCTTCCCTTCATTTGTCTCATCCAGTGAATTAAACTATAAAACTTTTCAACCATTACTCGACCTCCAAAGTTGAACTCCTAGGTAACTAGATAATGGGGATTTATAATCTCTACTTAATGACTAGAATTTTTAAATGCTATATTTTGATTTTTTTTAGTTTGAGTATGTTATTTCAATTTTTATGTTTTTGAATTAATATCCACTGATAAAATGAAGACGTCTGCTATATATAATGGAGATTCGATCACTTTTTATCTGTAACCGAAACTACGTCACTGCTTACGTCAAAGTCTTTTCAGGAATTATGGAATATTATCAATGAGTATTTAATTTATAGTCAATGTCACTACCACATTAAAATAAAGGGCAATGTTGATTTATATACAGGGGGGGGGGAGTTCAAAGTAGGTATACAACAGTACCACACAGATGAAATTAGTAGCATATTATCTTAAGTGTCTTCATTTTGTAAAATGTTGGTGTCATTAAGCATACTAGCAAATATATGCACCCTTCGGGTGCAAGTATTTAGGTTTTGATGTAATAAAATATTATATCAAATTAGAAACTATTTAGAAAATGATAATTCGAGGGGGTATAATCGAAAAATAGAACAGCTTTAAATCTAACTCTTCCATCATGTTCCATTACTCCCCTCTTTCATTTGTCCTAATTTATCTATTTAGTTAGATTATGAAGTATTTAATAAAATTACAGTTCTTTCGTCTTGTTTATGGATTTATTTTAAGATTTATTGAAGAGATTTTTGCTCAGATTCTTTAAGAGAAAACCAAACAATTAGAAATCAATAATACTACATATATTTATTAAAATCAAATTCTTAATATCAATATGCAAATTAGCCTTCTCGTTCACACTGTAAACCGCTATTTTGTTGAATATATAAATATACTTGCATGTTATTAGTATGTAGATCCAACAGTACTAATAAGATACAACAATTTTATCAATAATTGAGGTTTAAATAAAAAATAAATTCATGGTGAATGTGATGTCAATAACTAAGGGAATTTTGACTTGAGTAGGGATATAGTTTCGGTTACAGACAGACAAACACACAATCTCCATTATAATAAGATTTAATTGTGACTAATAATTAACATGTTAATAATAATAATAGTTAATGTTATTACACGTATATGTAACATTTGTTTGTTTAATAAATGTAATGATTATTGTATGTGTTTTTCTATAACTGTATACCTACTTTTGCAACCCCCCCCCCGCTGTATATGCTCAGAACAGGGACGCAACATTTCCTGATCTATTGTCGTGTCTTAAAGAAGTTTTATTAAATACATGTCCTGTAGTATTGATTTATACATAGTTTGTTTTATTTTTATATATATTTAAAATTATCTAACGTATAGATTTTACGAAAAAATGATCTAGAAACAAAATATTATCATATAAAATTTTATTCATATATATATATATATATATATATATATATATATATATATATATATATATATATATATATTCGTTGGTGGGTTACCAGGTAAATTGGTATTAGGATGATTCTAAGCTGGTCCTTTCTTCCAACGGTAAAATATTAGAGAGTTCAGGTCCGATTTGAGAGCTCGATGTTTATTTTTCATAAACAGAGCAATATAATTAGTAAAGAAAAAAGCTTAAAAATCGGCTATTATGCATTTATGGTACCATTTTCACTCACAGGTATCTGAATATACCCATAAGCTTCACCTTTATTGAGAATAGTATACCATTCTCAATAAAGATAGCGGTCTGGTGAAGCTCATGGGTATATTCAGATACCTGTGAGTGAAAATGGTACCATAACTGCATAATAGCCGATTTTTAAGCTTTTTTCTTTAGTATATATATATATAACGGTTTACTTATTCCGTCTCTCTATCATAAATATTTCGCTCTTGATGAAGACCGCTTTAATAAAAGGTCGAAACAGATTTCTGTAAGCGAACTATAACATCATTTGTTTTTTTTTTTTTCTAAAAATGTCTAATTCATACTGTCGGATTCATTTCCATTTACTTTTCATATATATATATATATATAAATGAATAGGTGTGCAACACTTATATATGAATATATATGTTGCCAACCTCTTCATTTTATCATTAAACATTAAGTCAAAAATATTAATAATAGTCTACTAAATAGTTACGTGACACACGAAACATCTTTAATAGTTACTAATTTCTTTCTTTGAAGGAAGAAATAAACGACCATTAGTGGCACATTCCTTCTTAAACGGTGTCCTGATTTTTCCCCTCTTCATTTAAGTGGAGGATGACAGTGCTTGTTTTCTTCCGTCTCCTGTCAGAGTCACTACCCCACCCCCCTTCGTGGAGTGGATTCAAGGGTCGCTTAATTTCATCATGAACACTACCAATCAGTCCACCGGAGTAAAACAAATTTCAAAGATTTCAAAAAAGAGGTGACAAGGTTTACGGTTCAATCATCGAAACAAGTAGACCAGTTCTACAAGGAGGGGAGGGGAGGGGAGGGGCATGGCTAAAATGGTAAATAATCTATCGATATCGATGACTATCATTAACTAAGTCGAAGATTAGTAAATGAACTTTTAGTTAGTTATTGAAAATAGATCACTAATTAAAACTGAGCCCATTCTAGTAGTGGCCATCCCAAGCAGAGTTTAACAGGTTTGAATTCAGAGTTTTCCTTCTCCTAGACTGGTTACTGAACCAAGGTTAAAGAGCCCAGTCTGCCCTACTATTTACTCAGAGCTTTAAGGAGTAAAATTGGATTCATACCTTTTCCAATGGTATTAGCGCTATGTGAACTGTAGCTTCGTCCAGGATTTGAACTCGGGTCGACAAGTCCATTTCCTACGACTCTAACCATTACACCACGGGCTTCCAACTACACATGTGATTTGTTTGTAGTGGTGAAGGTTTGTATAGAACCAGGCACAATTTTTGGATTAGTTGATAAGAAAAGAATGGAGCTCCAATGTCCTATAAATATTCCTGAACAACATTCCTAAGATTTTGAATACAGTTTTTTTTCTCTTCTCCTAGACTGGTTGCCTAACGGGTGGACTTATTTGTAGGTGATAGTATACATTTCATAAATGAATACCAATCATAGCTCTATCGACAGGGCTTAGAGTACGTCGATTGTATCCTCTGTAGAGAGATACACCCCCCCACACGCACGTGCATAAAGGAGTTTCCTGGATATGACACTAAACTGCATCTAGTGGTGAAGCTCCAGTTCTCGAGCTCTAGGGAGTGCGGAGTACCACTTCATTACCATTACTCTCATGTCCACTATAATCTGGTGTATATATATATTTACCAACCCCTCCGCACGAGCAGGATGTGACACAAGGTCAATTTCTTAAGCGGAGTTCAACAGGTTTTAATTCAGAGTTTTCCTTCTCATAGACCGGTTGCCTAACCAAGGTTAAAGAGCCCGGTCTGCCCTACTATTTATCCATAGCTGGAGGGAGAGTATGATTCATACCTTTCCCAAGGATATTAGCGCTAAGTGAAATGCAATTACCACATCCAGGATTTGAACTCGGGGCGACGAGTCCATTTCCCTTGACTTTAACCATTACACCACGCGCTATAATATGGTGTATATGTGTATCCACATCTTCTACTTCCATCTATAAGTAAAATTGTAGGGAAGACTGGGGTTTCAAGCCTTCTAAATACAGCCAGTCAAGGAGAAGGGGAAAACCCTGAATTGAAAAGCTACCGTTCGGAAAATCTGTGATATTAGTATTATTTGGATTATTTGGACTATTGTCCTCATCTTTATTATTATATGTACAACGTTTCGGCCGATGTGCCCTCCGGTCTTCCTCAGGTGTTTCTTGTCGGACTCGGGAGCCTTTTTCAACTCAGGAACCTTCTCGAACCCGGGAACCTTCTTGTCGTAATCGGGAACTTTCTTGTCGTAATCGGGAGCCATTACAGAACTTTGAACCCAACCCTTTATTCAATCCACGGGGGTATCCCGTTATCATCATGCTAACCATAGCCGAGTTTGAGAAGGCTCCCGAGTCCGA
>CM042149.1:96454319-96464319 GCA_023376005.1 Doryteuthis pealeii | reverse complement strand
ATTAGCGCTATGTGAAATGCAAACAGTTTCGTCTAGGATTTGAACTCGCGTCGACAATTCCATTTCCTACGATTCTAAACATTATGCCATGCGCCTCCCATTTGCATGTATATGAAAATTATTGTCGACATTTAAAACGCTCTCGATTATTAAATACAAATCAAACATATATCCAGAGATGCTGATAGGTACGCGTCCTGTGTCACTGACGCATAAAAATCTAAAAGTACGCAGTAAAATTGTATCCATGCGTCCCAGTGTTTTTTATCACCATTTCCAGCTAACTGTAAATACATTTCAATATTTTCTTGGACATGAATTACACGCTATGTGGTACAAGGTGGAAGTTAGACAGCTTTAGTTGTTCATAGATAAAAACTACAATTCATTAAGAAACTTTAGTTGGGACCCATCAAATTTCCCGGGGACTCATTCAAATCAAATACATGTGTCCAAGGACACACTAAATTAAAAAGCTATCAACATCACTATCTATATGTATGTACTATCTTCATCTGGGCATTCAAATATCGCCTGTTGATGTTGGCGTTTATATCGCGATATATGAATATCCCGATAAAGATTGTAGATACATAATTGATATATAAATCTTATATTTCTTTTGCAGTTGTTTTGTCATTTTATGCAGAACGCCCAGTACTTTAAAACGTGACAATATCTCCTCAGATTAAATTTTGTATCTTTTTTTTTAATACATAAATTCGGAGCAAAGACCCCCCACCCACAAAAAAATCAAAACACAAAAAAAACAAAAAAAAAAAAAAAAACAAAAACAACAACATCGATTTCAATAACATAAACAGTTGTTAGCGAGTATTTGATAAAAAAATGATTATAACTGATTAATAATTTTAATTATGATTAACACATTCAGACACACACACACACACACACACACACACACACACACACACACACACACACACACACACACACACACAGATATATATATATTAATATTAGTTGATATATTGATAAATAAAGAGGGTTATATATCAGTGATACAGCAGATATATCTAAGGATACCATAGACATAGAATCAAACAGTGCTTGGTGACTATAAGTTTCTCGCCTTTACGATCAGCGGATGATGACTATATATATATATATATATATATATATATATATATATATATATATATATGTAAACTATATAAAATTGAAAACAATTGAAGTGTATTCGACAGTATGTTGAAAAAATAAATAAATAAAGGAGATAAATATCCATTCAAAATTTTCTCTCCTTTATTTATTTATTTATTTATTTTTTCAAACACACACACACACACACACACACACACATATATATATATATATATATATATATATATATATATATATATATATAAGGTAATCCAAATGACTGGTAAGTAAGGGATGATTCTATTTGGGATCATGGAAATCTCACTGTACATCCATACTGTATGCTCTTGTAGGTGCAAACATGTACTCAGACATGGATTTTTTTTATAAATCCCTGAAAAAAGCTCAACGTATAATAATCAAAAAATAAATTATATACAGAGCAATATTCAACTTTTAAAGAAAGAAACTTTTTATAAACTGTCATCCCGTTATATTTTTATTTTGACCAAAAACTCAAAAAATGTGTCTAGCCTCATCAGACGGGTTTTACAAATACAGCGAATCTCTGTCTGATGAGGCTAGACTTATTTTTTGAGTTTCTAGAAATAAAAATATGACAGTTTGTTAATTTTTTCTTTCTTTGAAAGGTTATATATATATATATATATATATATATATATATATATATATTATATATATATATATATATAATGTTCACTATTGTAAAATATAAGAATAACTTACTGTTGCTTGGTGATAGTGCTCACTATTTAAGGTAGAGATATTCATATATAGTAAAGTAAAGTCGTCGGGGCGGCCTAAAGTCAGTATCAGCCAATCAGAGAGGGAGTCTATCCCCTTTTCAATAGCGCTAGACCAAGGAGATTATTTTAGCATCTGAGGTGGAGCGCCACACCTACCGTCAGCTTCTTACTTTACCGCACAGATCCCTGTGCTACTCATGCGCTGAGTTGGCGCCGGTATCGAACTAGGAACCTTGTGGTTTCTAGCCAAACGTTCTACCGACTGAACTAACCCGGCCCATGGCAACTGACCAAGAAAGCATGCAAAACAACAGAACTAGTTTCCAAATACAGGAATGAAAATAAGTGCCTGCTTTGCCTTTTTGGACTAAAATGAAAGAAATCTTTTTTGAATGTTGCATGAAAAAGTTTCTTTTCCATGAATGAGTATTTATTTACTTATTCATTAATTCTTATTTATTGGATAAATGGAGTATTATTTATCTATTCAATTATTCATTTATCTTGTGGTCATAAGAGATACATTGTCAGTGATTGTGGTGTTAGGTATATTACGTGAGTTTTTCATATCAGCTCTCCTCATGTCCCTATGCCTATTCTAAGTATTCCAACCGATCTTAGCATTTATGTGGTATGAATGGTTTCAATTATTCTTCTAATCCCCACTCCACCCAGTGTCTTGTGGGAATTGTTACAAGTACTCCAACTACCTTTGGTATCACCGGATATTTTTTCGAGTTTTTCGCTTCCTTTTACTATCACTCTTGTGTAGATGACAAGTTCTTCATTTTTCTTGTTAATTAATCGTCTTCTATTCGGGATTTGGTGATCCATTCGTATCTCAAAGTCACAGAGAATTTTATGCATATCATTTTTTATTTTTTCCCCCGATTTGTGCATATACCATTTGTCAGTATGGTAAAATGTCTGTCTCTTGCACAATTCCCAGTAGATTATCTTTCCTACCCAGTCATGTATGCAGTTGTTCATTCGTTTATTATATGATTAACTGTATCACCTCTATCACCACATAACCCACACTTGATATTCTACTGTGTATTATCCATCTTTGATATAATTAGTCCTTATGATATTATTTTGTGTTGTTATTAATAGAAATTCGGTTCCCCTAAGGCTGAGTGGTTAGTTGTTTGTTCTATGTGGTTTAAGCTCGCTCTGGTTGTGTATAAACCCAAAATATAGTTGGTTCTTCCTTCTTGTGGTCTGGTAAGCTGAAAGGGAATTTAGGAAAAGAAGCGAAAGGAACAAAGATGAGGATAACTTTAGGGTAAGACTTTTATTCATTGATTCACAATATTTATTCGAGGGAACATATTTTCCCGCGCAAGTCAATAGGTGTTTCTTCTTCAAAGTCTTGGGGTAAAATTCGAAAAATTCGAGTTTTTTTCAGTTCCTGCCCTGAGGGCTCTTCCGGTCTGAGGCCTTCTGGGAGATTATTATTTTTTGTGTCTTTTATTTCTTTCTTATATTTAATTTAATTTTGTTTTATTTTTGTTTCATTTACTTTTATTTGGTTTTATTATTTTTTTATATTAATACCCACACTCTCTTGAGGTTTCCCTTTTATAGTCATGTCCAGGTCATCTCGTGTAATTTATTTAGTTTGTTGCTTGAAGCACCCATATTGTTATTTTTCTTCCGATTTTATTTACAGTTTATTCTTACGTTTTTTCTTCTGTTATTGCCATTACTGGCAGCTGTAATCAACCCCTCTTTGGTCTTTTTTGTATATTGTTTGAGTCTCTGAATTACTGCATAGTTTTTAGAATGATGTAGGAGACTTTATTTCTGAATAACGTAAAGAGATAACATATACAAGGAGTTTGAAATAGAAAAAAAATCTTATTATTGCTTAATGATCGTGAAAACGTGAAACTGACAGTGAGGATTAACATGTTCGTATTTTAATATTTAATGAAGATGTGTTTTGGGGTGATGAGGTGTAAACTTAAAGATAGTGTGTTTTATATTCAAAGCGGTGTATGTAAACCAATTTTCATAGTCTATAAATCACACACACACACACACACACACACACACACACACACACATATATATATATATATATATATATATATATATATGTATTACCAACCCCTTCACACGAGTAGTAGAATATCAGTCCGATTGTTTTCCCATTTTACTCGACGTAGACAAACAATCTGTTTGAGATGGCGATAGTCGACAATTTTTGCGGGATTATGTGCTTAATTAAAGTCATACCTAATTTGTAAATTAATTAGTTATAATTAAATGATTTAGGCGTGCATATCAGTTTAAATGTAAGGCGTAAACAAATTGAGAAAAAGTCAATCTCTGTATTCAATCGCTGAAATGTACATACAGAGATTGACTTTTTCTCGATTTGTTTACGCCTTACATTTAAACCGTTATGCACGCCTAATTCATTTAATTATAACTAATTAATTTACAAATTAGTTATGACTTTAATTAAGCACATAAACTCCTAAATATATATATATATATATATATATATGTGTGTGTGTGTGTGTGTGTTTGTATGTGTGTGTGTGTGTGTGTGTAAGTGTGTGTGTGTGTGTAAGTGTGTGTGTAAGTGTGTCTGTGTAACCACTCTAGGTCATCAAAGTTACTTGGGCTCCCATTTTAACATGATGTGCTATATGTATAAATTAGAATATAAGAATAATTTTAGAATACAACTAGATGTTTTCTAAATACAATTAATCAAATCTGTGTGTATGTGCAGGTTTACACACCTGATACTTCATAACTGACAATTCTACAAAAAAATGTAATAACTCGTAATAATTTCTTCTGACATTTTATAAAATAGTAGACTGCCTTATCAAACAAATTGCATACAAAGAAGAGCGACAAAAGTAATAAAAAGAGTAAAAGATTACAATTACAGGGAGAGATTGAAGAAATTAGGATTAGCTACTTTATTAGAAAGAAGAATGAGGGCTGATCTAGTTGAAACTTTTAAAATAATTAATGCAATTTCTAATTGTGGTTGACATTTTTTCAATATTTTCATCGAACTGGTAATTTATTGTGAAAAAACTCCAAAACACCCCCCTCACCCCCCAAAAAAATCAAAAACAAAAAACAAAAAAAGAAACAAAACAAAACAAAAGACTAAGTCTATTGACCAACTGGATTTTTTTGTTAATATATTTTTTGAACAAATTGCCGCATCAGATTTAAATAACAATAGTGAAAAAAGAAATTTAAGATTGAATTGAGTAATTCTAGAAATAAAGAAAAATGAATTAAGAAGACATTGTGGGGATCTATCGGATAATAACAGAATTTGATCAGTTTAGCTCAGTCGATAGAGTGTCTGACTAGGAATCACAAGTTTCCTGGTTCGATACCGATCCTCGCCAACTCGGCGTATGAGTAGCACAGGGATCTGTGCGGTAAAGTGAGGAGCTGATGGTAAGTGTGGCTCTCCCCTTCAGAGGCAAAACAATCTCCTTGGTCTAGTGCTAATAAAAAGAAGATAGACTCCCTTGCTGTCTGGCTGATACCGATTTTAGGCCACTCGACGACTTTACTTTATATATATATATATATATATATATATATATATATATATATTTCAATGACACCAAGATAGATATATAGATAGATATCTAATATGTTTCCGAATTTTCTATCTATCTATCCATTTATCTATCTATCTCATTTTATTTACTGTTTATCTATCTGTCTATTAATGTATGTATGTATTTATCGCGGGCAGGATGCGACACAAGGTTTATTTTTCAGCAAAGTACAGAAGGTTTGAATTCAGAATTTTCCTTCTCTTAGACTGGTTGTCTTACCAAGGTTAAAGAACCCAGCCTGCCTCGCCATTTACCAATATCTAGTAGGTTTATGTCTTTCCCAAAGGTACGAAGTGAAACACAAACAGCCTTGTGCAGGATTTGAACTCGAATCACCGATCCCATTTCTTACTACGATAACCGTTAACGCTACGAGCGCCTCCTTTGAGAGTGTTCGTATTCTGAATCCAAGAGACGACATTATCTCGAGTATCTAAACCCTGAACGATATTTCTTTTACATTTCTTTTGACTTTTTGTATAGGTGTATGTATCTGTGTAAATCTGTACTTTTATTTCTTTGGGAGTGTAATTATATGAATGTGTATGTGTGTGTGTATATATGTGTATGTGTGTGTGTATATATGTGTATGTGTGTGTGAATATATAGGTCCGATGTACTTCTCGTTTATTTTTATAAATAGTCGTAAGTCGCTGAAAGAATTTCAGCTCATATTTTGATGTGCAACCTGGTTCATTGTGTTTGACGATTGCGAAAAAAGAAAGAAAAAAAAAAAAGAAGAAAAAAAGAAGACATTAAATCAAGTGTAAATAAATTCAGGGAGCATAGATCTAATATTAGAAACACGACATTTAATCTACTTTGTACATACATTCATCTCTGCATGTGTATGTTGTGCATCTATCTATCATCTCTTTCGTTTATATCATTATTCCAGGCTATTATATCTATCTGAATGGGTTTCTTCTTTCAATTACATTCTAATCTTATCTATCGCTAAATTCTGTTTCATAACTATGCTATCTATCTATTCTGATTATCTATCTACTATGAGTTATGTTTCATGATCTATCTATCTATCTATCTATTCTATGAGTCTGTTCAATCAATCTATCTATCTATCTATCTATCTATCTATCTATCTATCTATCTCTGAGTCTTGTTCATATCTATCTTATTCTATCTATCTATCTATCTTATCTATCTATCTATCTTCTGAGTCTGTCATATCTATTCTGATCTATTCTATCTAGTCTAGTCTATGTCTATCTTATCTGCTGATCTGTCATATCTATCTATTCTAATTATCTATCTAATCTATCTATCATATCTATGAGTCTGATTCATATCTTATTCTATGCTATCTATCCTATCTATCTATGAGTCCTTGTTCATTAATCTAATCTATCTATTCTATCTTATATTCTTATCTATCTAGTCCTTGAGTCTGTTCATTATCTTATCTATCTATTATCTATCTTATCCTTGATGTCTGTTTCATATCTATCTGAATCTATCTATGTCTATCTTATTCTTCTATCTATAGTCTGTTCATATCGTATTATCTATCTATCTATCTATCGTATCTAGATCTGTTCAATATCTATCTATCTATACTATTCTATCTATCTATTCTTCTATCTATGAGTCTGTTCAGTATCTTATAATATCTTATCTATCTATTCTGATCATATCTAATGAAGTCTGATCATTCTATCTATCTATCTATTCTTATCTTATCGGTATGATGTCTGTTCATTCTATTATCTAATTCATCTAATCCTATCTATTCTATCTTCTCTATGCGTCTGTATTCATTATCTATCTATCTATTTATCTAATACTATCTATCTATGAGTCTGGTGTCATATCACTATCCTAATCTATACTATCGGTATACACATCACTTCACCACCCATCACAACCAACTCAACGCCAACCACGAATCTCAACAAACCTTGCAACACTAACACCAACAAAACAAAAATTATGTTTATTTTGAAAAAAGAAAATAAGTCGTATCTCATGAGTCCCTGTTCTATCTATCTAATCGTTACATAATCTTTATCTATCTTAAACTTATAATCTATGAAGTTCTGTTGCATTAATCACTATCTATCTATCTAATCTAGTCATAGTCTATCTATCTATCTATCTATCTATGTAGTCTGTTCATGATCTACTATCTATCTATACTATCTTCTATCTATCTTATAAGAAAAAAAAAAAAAAAAATACAAATATGAGTCTGTTCAGTATCTATGCATATCTATCTATCTAATCTTCTATACTATCTCATATGAGTCTGTTACATATCTAATCTATCTATCTATCTATCTATCTTTCTATCTCTATCTTATACTATCTACTATCTATTTCTCTGAGTCTGTTTCCATATCTTATCTATCTAATTCTCTTGAGTCCTGTTCATTCTTAATCTTATCTAATCTATCTATCTTATCTATGTCTCTGAAGTCTGTTCATATCTATCTATCTATCTTTCTATCGATTCTATGAGTCTGTTCATTATCTAATTATCTATTCTATCTATTTCTATCTTATGCGCTCTGTTCATATCTTTCTATCTAATCTATCTATCTTATCCTTGGTCGTCTGTTCATATTATCTATCTTCTATTCTTCTTATCTTATTCTATGCGTCTGTTCGTAATCTTCTATCTATCTATCTATCTATCTGATCTATGAGTGTTCATATTATCTATCATTCTATCTATTCTATCTATCTATCTGTCTAGTCTATCTATGGCGTCGTTTCAATATCTATCGTATCTGATCTTATCTGACTATCTATCTAGTGTATTTCTATCTAATGCGATCTGTTTCATATCTATCTATTCTATCTATCTATGTAGTCTATCATTATACTATCTAATCTATCTATCTATCTATCAATCTACTGCGTCTGTTCATATCTATCATTCTTATCTATCTTATTCTATCTATTCTAGTGCGTCTTTGTTCGATATCTATCTATTATCTATCTATACTATCTAGTCTATGAGTGGTTCATAGTCTATCTATCTATCTATCTATCTATCTATCTATCTATGCGTCTTGTTCATATCTATCTATTCTATCTATGCTATCTATCTATGGCGTCTGTTTCATATCTATTATCTAATCGTATCTATCTATCTATGCGTCTGTTCATTCTATCTATTCTATTCTTCTACTATCTAATTCTATACTATGCGTCTGTTCATAATCTAATCTATCTATCTATGGCGTCTGTCTATATCTATCTATCTATCTATTAACTAATCTACTATCTATGAGCTGTTCATTATCTATCTATCTTCATCTATCTATGAGTCATTGTTCGTATCTATCTATCTATCTATCTATCTATGAGTCTCTGTTCGTTATTCTATCTATCTATTCTAAATCTATCTAAATCTATGAGTTGGTTTCATATCTTATCTAACTCTATCTATCTTATCTATCTTATCTTATGAGTCTGTTCATGATCTACTATTCTATTATTCTATCTAATCTATCTATTCTATGAGTCTTGTCATGTCTATCTAATCTATTCTATCTTATTAATATGTTATTGCAGTCAGTCCGTGATATCATTTTACATCTATTTACACAGTCTAGGACTCTAACTTATTATCATCATTATCCAAATTTTCACGTATTTGCTATTCTGATTGTTTGGGAACAAGGGACAGCAGTCTAACCAAAAAAACGGTTTTCTTTTTTTTTTCTTTCTCGTTCTTGTTGTATACAATATTTTCTTGAGAGATTTAGAATCACACTCGGATTGACCTCTGCGATTGGTGAAAATATCCACGATTTATGAGGCCTTTACTCGTTAGCTGTGGGTAGCAACTCCAATGCCCGAGGACAGGAATTTGTGAATGGCTAGCGGCCAGTGACCACTAAGTGCGTTCAGTGGTACATGCACATCTTTCCACTTCGGTTCCTTATTTTGGCTGACTGGCGGCTCAGAGTAGGCATTCCGATTCAGTCGGTCCTTGATTCGTGTCAAGCCATTAGCAACTTATATAGATATGTCCCGACCGTATTCGTTCAAATATTGGCTATTTTATGGCAAACACCAACTCTTTTTATCTTTAAAGTAAATAGAAGGCTGTGGCGAGGGTCCAACCAACCTGTTTATTAATACACTATGTAGTTAATGAAAAATTTATTATTATCAATTTGAAGATATGTAGAACTTGGAAAACATATTAAACCTTGTTTTAAAATGACTTGATTTGGCATTAAATATTACCCGAAAAGGGTTGATAGTCGTAACAAAACAAGAGAAGGAAGCAATAGAATTTCCCAATCTTTTTTCTAGTGTTTCTTCACAACCATTATCCATAAGGGCATGAACTTTTATACTTCCCGTCGTTCTCTTAGGTTCTCGCAGTAATGGTCTTTGTAATGTTATTGTCCATAATGTAATCTACTTCGTCTCTTGGTACTACAGACATCTTCGTTACAATAATGATACAATTCTCTTATTTTGTAATAACGGGTCTTCGGTTTCAAGACTCAGTTGCTTACTCGCCTCAAGATCTCA
>CM042149.1:96435835-96454219 GCA_023376005.1 Doryteuthis pealeii | reverse complement strand
CTCAGATTCCAGTTGAAAGGCCACCAGCTAACTCTTGGTGCTGAAAAAACGTCAAGTAGGGAATAATAATAATATAATAATATAATAATAATAATAAAATAAAAATAATGCAACAAATTGACAAAAAAAGTAATACGGGAGTAGAATGCTGGTTGGGAAAGGTGATCCACTGGGAATTGAAGCAGGAGATTTATTTTTTCCGCCTCGCAATTTATATGCACAAACCAGAATCTTTACAAGAAAAACGAACAGTTATCAACGGAATCCTCCAGTCTTGATCATGAATACAGGACGTAGTGCCTAATAAAAGAAAGAAAAGACTTGTTCCCTGTGTAGATTTTGCCTTTTCAGAGACCAGAGGGTAAAAATAAATTAAAAAAAAGAGCTGGAAAAAATACCAGGAATCTTGCCAGAGAAAGTAACGGTGTACCAAGTTGACAGGTATGCCTTCGAAACGCCCCCCCCCCTCAAAAATGGAAAAAGAGAGTGGGGAACTTAAGATCAGAGACCAGAAATCGAGACCATCCCGGCCACAGATTGATGAAATTCAGCTAGATACTTAGAAGAGTCCATGAAGAATTACTGTTGTTCAGACGCCGTGAAAAAACCACAGTTAGAGCTGGATGAGAAAAACTCGCAAAGATATGATACTTGCCTCAAAACGGAATTACCAAAGACGGTAGGATAAGTATATCATCTTTTAATGTTTTCTCTATAATAAAAAAAATGCTACAATGTATTACCCAGCCCCTCGACATGGTATGATGCCACGCAAGGTCCAATTTGAATCGGAGTTACAAATGTGGTAAAAATTCAGTTGTCCTTCTCCTAGACCGGTTTGCCACAACAAGGCTAAAGAACCTAGTCTGCCCTACTATGGCCCATATCTAGAGAAGAAGAGATAGAATTCAATGCCTTTTCAAAGGTATTAGCGCGAAAACAAGCCGCAAAACGTCTCGTCTAGGATTTGAACCCTAGTCGTCGTCTAGAGGAATTATAAGATGAAAACCGTTAAGCTACAATTATCTAATAAATGATGATGAGCAACAAATTTCTTCGAGTTTGCCAATTTAGAACAGGACTGACAAAAGTTGAGCATCGTCGTTAATATTGTAATCGTCTGTCGCAACCAAGGAGGATGCCAAATTACTGAGTTACCTGTTCTGCTGATCAGAAATTTCGCAGCTGAAGGAAAACGAACAGATTGGAAAGTAATTCAGTTCTCAAAATAGAGAACTTGCACGAAATGGATGATCTCTATTAAAAAAATAAAGTAACAAGGACAAGTTGTACCCAGTCCGTGTGTCATGGAACCCTTGCGCTTCCTGTCATTCTCTACACAAAAAACTTGCACAAAGTCCATTGTCCTAGTCTCACACTATAATTGATACAGACTGACGCATCTTGTGTATCCTGCAAAAAGTCAGTTCTGTGAGAATCGGCATCAGTAATACTGCGGAACATGGATACCTGGAGAGCGGTGAAGCAGATTCTTGCTGTGCCTTCATACTTCAATGACAAGATACTAGACGCTTCACACCATTACATTGTAATATCAAACTCACAGAATAATCACATAGATCATAAACCGCCGTCAGGCCACGCGAATGACATCCCACGTCCGCACAACGGACTCCGTTGGGTGATGCACGCACCAACTCCACACTCACGAACCTCACACATCACCCCTCTACCCCAACCGCTCCTCAACCGCCCCTCCACTCTCTCATCACACCTGCTCATACACACACCATCCCGCTCCTGCAGCATCATCATCCCACCTCAACTGCCTCCCACCCAACTGCGAGAACCACTCCCCCTCCTACTGGCTTAAATCATCGCAAACCTAACAAAGATATTCTCAGCTGAATTTTTTACACAATGCCGGTGACAGGAGGAGATTTTTATGTGACAAACTCCTATGTGAATATGTTGACTATAAAAATCGTATTGAGATCGATATTTTACTATAAACAATTCCATCGGGAAATGACCTCTGAATATGAACAAATGCAGTTTGAAAACTTTGGTAGCTTTACAATTTACCACACTGCTTTGAGCTGGTTGCAAGAGTAATAAACAAACTCTTTTTAATTCATTAATGTGCATGATTCAGTATTGATCTCGTATCCTCTGATTTTTGTCGCAAAACTAAAGAAAACAATAAATAAAAATTGATATTTGGGCCAAAATTTAATAATAATGACTATCATATATCGGGCATATGATTAGGATATTATTGAACATTTTGTGTTTTTTTTTAAAAAAGGGAAATGTATCGTATGTTTAAAAATACACAGAGATTGTAGGAAACTAAAAATATCTTAGAACAAAGTAGTACGTACAATCGACTGATGTCGGTAAGGCGAGTCGAAGGGAGAAAAGCCGCTGTCATATGACACCCATGGAGATCCAATTCATTATCCCACTAAATACCATTTTCCGATCCTTTTGAAAGAGACCATCTAGTGGGAATAGTCCGAGTTGCCCAACTGGCAAACTTTGCAAAAGAAACAAAATGTATGCGCATGCGTCTAGCCGCGCACCAAACACAGAGAGCACCAGAGAGTATAAAGAGACTGACAAATGAGTAATATACACGGAACTCAGTCTTGATTATTTAAGCGAAAAGAAAAAAAGGGGGGGATTATTCATAGAGAGACAAGGAAGAGAGGGTAAAGGTGTCGGTACAATTGTAAAGATACGATATTAAAAAATAAAAGGCAACTGAATTAAATAAAAAGAAAAAAAAATAATAAGAAACTATGAATTAGAACGAATCTAAAGCGCCCACACTTCGTGCTCCGAGATTAAAAGTTGTACAGAAATAGTACATATAGCTTTGAAACAATGGGACCAGACCGAAAATAAAATAACATAAACAGTAAAAAAACACTGTATATATACGGGTTCTTTTCTGGATTCTTTCATTGAAGAGTTACATGCGCTTCATCCGGGAAGCGGAGTGGACTATTAATGTCAACCTGTATTAGTAAAACGTAGATACTTTCCTATTCGTGATCAGGCACATATAATCTATCTGATAGAGCTGATCTACTCAATGCCATACTTAGGCTGCGTATACTCACGTGCACACAGACCGTCCGCACGGGGGCGCGGGACAGAAGGAGCGGGCCATCATTTTTTTCTTCCTTTCTCTCTCTTTTTTTAATGAAAAATCCCAGGGTGAGATCATTTTTTGGCTGACATATTTAGAGAGCAAGATGATTCGTGATCGAATGAAACACTTAAAAATTATTGAACTAAATGCCTTCAAAATGGCAGACAAGACACACTATTATTTTCTATGAAGTCCATAAGTGAAGAACTGTAAATGGATGAAGAGACGTAGTCGTAAGAGGTGATCAGCCATTCTTGTTCTGTGAACTTTGGACCATGTTTAACCCGCCTATGACGCACTATAAATAACGCCTCAATTCTGTTAAATAATTGCTAACTTATGGTACACTATCTTGTGAGTATCGGGACCTACACCTATATATACCTCCACTACTTATACCTCACCCTATATACTCATATATAATACTCATACTAGTTATATATACTTATACTATATATATATTTAATCCAAAAGTCTAGAGAAGAAATTTCCTTACGACACGGAGTTTTACTTAAAAACAACCTCTTAATCGTTAGATAGAGCAATATATAGTGAATTCACACTCTTATGACATCGGGAGAGTTAGACTATTTGTCTAAGACTCCCTGAATAAACTATAATGGCTACAATCTCTAAGTCTTTTGTTATTTCTTTATTATAGACATACTATATATAATACCTACATTAAACTATACATATATTACTATATATTATATATATACCATATAGTTATATTATACTAATAAAATGTTGTTCTGGTTCCAACGGGAGAAAATTCAAAATTTTATAAGAAAAGGAAGTTTCCGCTGACGATCTATTAATTTGTTCTCAGAAAACAAAAAGACATTAAAAAAAATTCTGAGAACAAAATACATTTTGCGGTCCTTCTTTTTTTATAATATATTAAGTATAATTATATATATATATAAATTATATATAATATATAGTATATAGTTGAAGTTGTCTTGATACGGTTCACTAGGGTTGTTTAAATTTTGTTTTGAAAAAACATTGTTCTGTTATTTTCATATTTGTAGCGTTTCAAGCTGATAGTTTTCTATCAAAGAAATCTACCAGTCTTGAAGCGCTTACACAAGCGAATCTTATATCTTGGAGAAAGCTACCAGCTTGAAAGCTGCGACAAAGAGAATTGTTGTTCCAAATATAGCCTACCAGTTGAAACGCACTAACAAAAATTGAAATATAGCAGCAACAAGGTTTAAAATGTATCATTACCAAGAAGAAATGAAGAGTTGAATGGAACGTTTAATTTTTTTCAGAAGTAACCACCAGTGTGTCAAAAAGGTTTATAAAATCTCGATACTTTTTTGACACATATCAGAAATGTACGTGCTTAATTTGTTTTTTTTTTTTCGTGTGTGGTTATAATCTTTTTTCTTTTTTTTCCTGCTCTTGTTCTCTTCCTCGTTCATTTCCCTCCTTCTTTCTTCTTTTTCCCATCCCTTCCTTCCTTCCCTCCTTCCTCTTTTCTTTATGTATGGAATGCATCCTCCACGCACGTTTTCTGAATATACACCTCCGATAGATGCAACGCTATTCTACTTCTGAATCGATACAGACAAAATCACATTCTTCCTTCTTCTTTGACGAGTTTTTCTATTTATCGATCGCCATCTGTAGAACTCTGCCTTCACAATCATTACATAATATTATAACATACTATAACAATGATTCAAGTAAATTAACCCAATCTGACTTCGTAACAGTATATATATATATGATGTGTGTGTCCGGTGGTAACTTCATCAAATAACAGGACCTGCGCTCATAGAGTAGTTGTTGCAGTCCTTCAAACGCCATAACACATCTACAATGGATAAGTTTGAAACAACATAACTCTACCCTACTGATTTGTCTCTTTTAAGCAAAGATACATTGCATGACATGTTTAATTATTCATTCATTCCAACCGACAAGAAACAAATTGAACCATTTCCGCAATCATTTAAATAAAATTTATCAAATTTGACCAAAAGTCAACAATCAATCGTGTTTTTATACGTTTCGAATATATATTGACAGAAACAGCAACTTCAAACAACACTGCACTACAAAATAAACAGAAATATACACAACATTTCCATTACAGATCCTCTCACTCAAAAAACTCACACAAAACTTTCTAAAAAAACCCCTCCCCCTATTCATTTAGCAATTATACTAAGAAGAATATCATAACAAAAAAAAGCTTATACAAGGATGTGTCAAAAAAGTTTATCGAGATATTTCTGTACTTTTTGACAAACCTTGTATTCTGAAAAAAAATAACGTCTCCATTCATTCTTCATTTCCATCTTGGTAAAAACAGCTTTAAACCTTGGTTCTTTTTTTATACACCCTGTATTCTGAAATATTAATGAAGGGACGTTATTTTCAGAATACAAAGGTATGTCAAAAGTACAAAAAAAACCTCGATACATTTTTGACACACCTTTGTAATTAATTTTTTCCGGCCACATGCCTCATTAATATTCAAGATGGATTATTGAAATAAATTCTATATCTATAGTTTCCAAACTGAGTTTTTCACGCCGTTACAGAGAAATATCCATGAATATTGTTTGTTTTAATTGTATTTCTCTTGAGATTAGCTTTATGTTTGCCACATAGTTTATTAACTTTGTATAACATGTCTGTGTCTTTACTCTAAATACCGTGTAAATTTTGTATTTGAAGACATGACGATTGATAAACGTTAATAAATCTTTTTTTAGTCTGTACGAACTGAATAAAAAGTCAAAACAAATGCTAAATTCAGATCAAATTTATATGTTTCCAAATTCTAAAAAGTCAGTGCGTGTTATTACACGAGAATTTTTGCAGAATTTTGAAGCCAATTTAATGGCAGCGTGTTATACATGAGAGCGTGTTATACACAAATAATTACGGTAATTAAATATGAAAATATATACGACTGAAAAAGGATACACATGTTAAATTTTTAAAATGTGCGAATTATATACAGTATTCTTTTTCTAGAATTTCGTAGTCCAAAGTTAAAGTGCGCGTTATACAAAATAATTACCGAATTATAATGAAAATATTATACAAACGATAAAAAGTTGAATAAATGCAACAAAATTTATGTCAAATTTATTCTGCCTTTATTCTAAAATAAGGCTATTATCACGATAATTTTTTCCATAATTTTAAAGTTAAACTAAGGTGCGTGTTTATACAACAATAAACAACGGTAAATAAAAATGCAACAACGGTATTTCTGCAGGATTACTAGTCCCCAACTAGGTAGATATATATAATTCCACAAAAAAAATGAATCTACATTTTGTGAAAAGGTTGTGTAATCTACTTAGTTTAACTTTAAAGACCAGCCACCATCCGGTTCCGATTGGCCCCCCATTCTGGCCTTTAAATTTGAAAAATAACTGAAAAAAAAGTATATCTGTTATTTGTCCCATTAGGTGATTCTAGACACTTCAATCACGTAAAGGGTTCTTAACCCTCGCGCGACCACATTTCTTTCTCAAAATAAGAATCCGTGTCCCGCCATTTGGAAGTACTGAGATATGCAAAGGTTGAGACGAAGAACAAGACAGTGTCAGTTGAAAGCTTCCAAGAGTGCGAAACAAACTATTGTCCAAATGTGTGCTTTCAAGAACAACGAATTGTGAAAGTGAACTTGATTGCGTACGATTCAAGTTGATACTTATCGATAAAATTATTGTCACCTAACACTGATACTCGTAGGACTTAATATACACACACATACATAAATGCATGGCATACACCCACACACACACACACACACACTATGATATATTAGGATATATATATACTATTATATGTTGAGTGTAGTTTATTGGCCGACGCTGCAGTGTTTCGATCTATTATCAGATTATCTTCAGGACATTTGTGGTATATGAAGGATAAAAAATGTTATCACAGCCAATACGAGAAAGCAAAATGACTAGTCCTTGTTTTATCAGTTTGTTCAAAATTGAAGTGTCTGAACAGATTTATAAAAGGACTATCATTTGCTTTTCTCGATTTTCTTGATAATCACCTTCCATATACCAACACAATGCTGAAGATGGTTAATTGATAGATCGAAACACTGCAGCGTCGCCAATAAAAACTTACCTCAACTTATTTAAACCTGTGTTTTCAATTTCTAATATACTACATACGTCGGATTCACTTCCAACTTTTCACACACACACACACACACACACACATATATATATTATATATATATATATATACTATATATATGAGAGAGAGAGAGAGAGACGAGAGAAGGAGAAGTGGGGCAGGGGGGGGGGGGGGGGATGGGGGAGAGAGGAGGAGATTAACAAATGAGATAGATACCTGAAAAAGAAACAAAAACTTTGTAAACTCTTAGAAATTACTGTCAATATTTTCTTGTAATAATAGAACACATTGTATATATAACTATATATAAATATAAATTATCTTATCTGGCAAACTGAAGTATTTGTCTCATTTTCTTTCATTTCCACTCTGTTATCCGTCGGGACTGGCGCATCCATGAGATAACAAGTTTTCTTCTTTTTGTTAGATTAACATTAGCGTTGGTTCTCCTAACTAGGGACTAGGGTGAGCCCGTCTGTATTCTCAGTTCAGTAAATTATAAACGTCTCATTCTCAAGGACTAATTCATTATCTATTTCATTATTAGTAGTAGTAGTAGTTAGTAGTAGTAGTAGTAGTAGTGTAGTATACCACTTCTTGTGTGTTTTGCCATTAACGTAATTTGGTGGTCTTTACCTTGAGTACTGAATACAACAACGTCTCCTCAGGTTTCCACTATTTTATCTTAATAAAACTCTTGATCCCACCCGGATGATCCTCCAATATCTTCTGTTTCAATCCCAGTCCATCAACTATAATGGTACATCCAGTAACTCCGCATTTATCCACAGCGCCTTTTTAGTTCTCTTCACGGCAAGGTCTAACTCACATTGTCGCTATCTTTTCGCTTCTTAATTTCACACTCTGAAGCTCCGCTGAAACGGCAAATTCCAACCTAGATGACAAGTTCTTTTTTTTTTCTTGTTTATTATTTTATTATTATTATATTATTATTATATTTATTTATTTATTTATTTATTTATTATCATATACCATGGCCTTAATTCCAGCACATTTAGCAGAACAATTACCATTATGTGTGTCCACGACTATCCTGATTCTCACAGACACGAAAAGTGGGGTTGGCAATGAAGGAAAAAGGAAACAGGAAAGTGATGGAATGATTGAGTCTGAAGAATCGAAGAGCACCTAGGGTGGGGGTGGGGGATGAGAGCGGGCAGGCAGACAGACGAAATCGATTATAATTTTAGGGCTATAAGTATGTTTTTGAACACCGGCACGAAGTCAGAGCTAAATACGACACAATTTTCACCTTGGGAATGACTTCATTAGACAATTAGAGAAAAATGGTTTCTCTGAAGGTAACAACGACGAAAATGAGGAAATAATATATCAAAATGAAGAATAGAAATTAATCTTCGAATAATTAAAGAAAACGAAAAATAGCTATAAAACATGAAGAGATAAAGAGAGAAAAATATGAAGCAATGATATTAAGTAACCCCCTCCCCCTTAAAAGATTGTTCGGTTTGTAAGTAAAAATAAAAGAGATTTTTATTTTTCAATATTAACGTTTATTGATCAACATATTTACGTTTTGTCATTATCTTCGTTTTATGAGCTAAATTTTGGATCAGGATTTTTTCACGACGACGTATTATATATATATATATATAATTTCAAATGATGGGTGGGAAAAAATGCGTGCCCGCCTTTTTAGCCTTATTCTTTATTTTACCTTTTGTAAAAATAGCCAAAAGAATGAAATCCAAACTTTTATTCATAATAAACCGAAGTAATGAACAAAACGGGTAAATATGTTGATCAATAAACGGTTTATATTGAAAATAAAAACAATCTCTTTTATTTTTTACTAACAAACGACACATCTTTTAAGGGGCGGAGGGGGCAGTTACCTTAATATCATTTGCTTCATATTTTTTCCTTCTTCTTTATCCTATTTCATGATTTATATGCTATTTTCGTTTCTTATTATTCCGAAGATATTTCTATTCTTCATTTTGATTCATAATTATTCCTCCATTTTCGTCCTGTTGTTACCCTTCAGAGACAACCATTTCTCACTCTGTTCTAATAAGTCATTCAGGTGAAAATTGGTTCCGTATTTTAGGCTCTGCACTGTTGCGTGTTCAAAAATATTAGTGCCCAAATAAATCGATTTTCGTTCCTGTCTGCCTGCCGCTTCTCATCCCCCCACCCCCCACCCTAAGGTGCTCTTCGATTCTTCAGACTCAATCATTTCGTCACTTCCTGTTTCCTCTTTTCCTTTCTCCAACCCCACTTTCTGTTCTGTGAAAGAATCAGGATAGTCTGGGAACACTAATGGTAATCTTTACTGCTAAATGAGTGGAATTAAGCCCATTCATAGATAATAAATAAAATAAAAATAAATAATATAATAATAATAATAATATAATAATAATAATGAATAAACAAGAAAAAAAAAGAACTGTATCTAGTGGATTTTGCCCGTTCAGCGGACTTCAGAGTGGAAATTAAAGAAAGCAAAAGAGTAGACAAATACTGTAGACCTTGGCCAAGAACTAAAAAACTGTTGAAAATGCGGGTTAACTGTTCGTACCATCTATAGTGATGACTGAGAAATGGAAAATCCAGAAGAATAAATTTGAGATCATCCAATCCGAGTTTTATTAAGATAAAATAGTGGAAAACCTGGGAGACTTGTTGTCATTCAAGACTCAGTAAGACCACCAATTAACGTAATGGAAAACACAACAAGAAGTGATAACTACTACTACTACTACTACGACTACTACTACTATACCTACTAATTAAAATAATAATGATTAGTCCTTGAGAATGATGACGTTTACAATTTACTGGAACTGAGATACAGACGGGTCACCTAATCTCCCAGTTTAGGAGACGACTAACTGTTAATTAACAAAAAGTAAGAAAATATCTCATGGATGCTGCCGTCCCGCGGATAACAGAGTGAAAATGAAGAAAATGAGACAAATACTCGTTTGCCAGATTAAATAATTATATTATATATATATATATACATGTGTGTCTATTATTACAAAGAAAATATTGACAGATTTCTAAGAGTTTACCAAGTTTATTGGTTTCTTTTTTTCAGGTATCTATCTCATTTGTTAATCTCCTTCCCTCTTCCCCACCTCTCTCGTCTCTCTCTCTCTCTCTCTCTCTCTCCTATATTATATTATATATTATAAAATATATAGTATATATGTGCTGGTGTGTGTGTTGTGTGTGTGTGGAAAGTTGGACAGTGATCCGACGCTATGTAGTATATAGAAAATTGAAACAAACACAGGTTAAATAAGTTGGAGTGGTAAGTTTCATTGGCCCGACGCTGCAGTGTTCGATCGATCATTAGACCATCTTCAGGCATTGTTGTATATGGAAGGTGATTATCACAGAATATCGAAGAAATAGCAAGTGATAGTCCTTGTTTATAACATCTGTTCACGACTTCAAATTTGAACAAACTGATAAACAAAGGGACTATCATTTGCTTTTCTCTTATTCTGTGATAAACACTTTTTATCACCTCCAGTATACCAACAAATTCCTGAAGATATCTGCTATTAATAGATCGAAATACTACTGCAGCGTCGCCAATACAACTACACTCAACATATATATACGATATATATATCATATATATATTGTGTGGTGTGTGTGTGTGTTCTGTTCATGCATGATTTATGCTCGATATATATATAATACGCTGTCTTTACGATATCAGTATAGTAAATATTTTATTTCAAAGTATTCAACTTAATTACATCAAGTCTTCACTTTCAAATTAGTTTTTTCTTGAAAGCCCACACATTTGAGTAAGATATTTGTTCTTCCACTCTTGAAGCTTTCAACTGACAGTCTTAGTTCCTTCGTCTCAACCTGTTTGCATTCTAATATCCTATGTACTTCCAAAATGGCGGACACGGACTCTTATTTTGAGACGGAACCATCTGCGTGATGTCTAGTGTGAGCGGAAGCTCCCTCATTATCCTCTCCTCTACATCTCCGAGGCCACAGAAAGCAGCTGTAGTTGTGTCCTACTAGTTCTCTCTCTCTTTTCCGCATATATAGAGGGGCCATCGTGGATACCTCTGTTCTCAACCCAAGAGTTAACACGAAGCCTCTCCTACGTGTCTAACTAGTTGGGTACCGAGGCACTCGTCATTTATTTTACCGTTGTTATTTGTGTGTGTACAACCCTCTTGACTTCCGTATTACTCTCTCTCAAATCTCGCTCTCTCGAGAGTGTGTGATTGACTCTCTCTCTCTCTCTCACTACTCTTCTCGTGCTCTCTCTCGTGTAATATTTCCTCTCTCTCTCGAGACACGGATAAGTGTGTGAATATGCTGTGTGCTATCCTCGCGACGAACTTATCTCTCTTTCTTCCTCTCCTCTCACTCTCTCTCTCATAGACTCTTCATAGTTTCCGTCTCTCCCCCTCTCTCTCTCATCTGCATATAACGTAGATATAGAATTTGATGGAGTGGCTTACTCTTGCTCATGTATCCATAAATTTGGACTTCGAAAATCTGCAGAAAGCAGTTTCTCGTGTATAACACTCACTACTATTTTAGCAAATCATATATATATATATATTACTTCGTGCGTAGTGCTTATACTCCATCTTCGTACGCTCTCCTCTCATCGTGTGTGCGAGATAGACATATAAGTGCTCGATATACAGTGAGTGATGACACTCTCCTCCACAGATATATAGCTCTCAGTAGGTCTCTCCTGCACATACATATATGTGGTGGGGTCTGTGTGATGTGGTGGTAGGTGGGTTAATACATTATCGAGGTTTTTTTTGTCTTCAATATGTTGACATACCTTGTTTCTAAAAAATAACGTCCGATTCATTAATATTTCAGATAACAGGGTTATAAAAAAGGATATGTAGTACTCTCTGCTGTTGGTCATATAAATATATAGCAATACAAGTTGTAAAAGTAACAAAAAAATCTCGATACTTTTTGCACACCTTGTATATGCTTTTTTTTTGTTATGCATATTCCTTCTTGTATAATTGTAATTGAATAGGGAGGGTTTTTTAGAAGTTTTGTTGTGGTTTTTGAGTGACGAGGATCTGTAATGAAATAGTTGTGTATATTTTCTGTTTATTTTGTAGTTCTTACTCTATCATCTCAGTATGTTACTCGTCAACGATCACAACGTATGTTACCTCGTGTGTCAAACAAATAGATATATATAATATATGCGCTCAGTAACGTCCTCTCTCTCTCGTCATGGTGTCACGGATTTCAAACTCTCGTGTGGTGTGTCTCTCTCTATTAGCGCTTGCTCTCTCACTCTCTCAGCTGCTCTCTGTGATACATACACACGATCACTCTGAGTACGGCACTCCTTTAGATATATATATATCGCGTTTATGTCCTATGTGTGTGTTTCGGTAATTTACTGTGAAGCTTGTTAAGTATGTTATAATATATAATGATTTGTAATGTCACGCCTGATCACTCCTTATCTCTCTCGGGATGATATATACATATCAGCATGAAATCTCGTGTGTGTGCGCAGCCGTCATCCATAACAGTATCAAGAAGAGGATTAAAAAAAAAGACTCTCATCTCACAACAGAAGTACGATATACAGAGTCTCTCTCTCGCATACTCTCTCGACTCTGTGATTTCTGTGTGTGACTCACTCTCTCTCATTACATATATACTCTCTCATTTTCAAATTTTGTTAGTGCTCTCTCAAAGCTGCCTCGCATGACTAGTGTATAGAGTCTCCTTCTCTCCTTCCAGACTCGCGCTCCTCCTCTCTCATGATATGATCTCTCAGTTACTCTTTCTCCTCTCCCCTCTCTATTGATTAGGAAACTACTATCAGCGTGTATAACAGGAACAAGTTTTTTCAAAAAAAAATTATACAACCTTATGAATCCGGTATCAGAACAACCAACTATAGTTACTATATACTATACTAGTCCGACCATATATAATATATATGGCTCTCTCTCAGCTCACATATAATATTCTCAAAAAGAAGGGACCGCAATGTATTTGTTCTCAGAAAATTTTTATACTTTTCGAGAACAGTCTCTCTCATTCCTTTTTCTTTATAAAATATTGAATTTCTCCCGTTGGAACCAAACACATTTATCTATAGTGTGTATATATACTATATATATATATATCTATATTATATATATATATAATAGATTATATATTATTATATATAATATAAGTAAAGAAATAACAAAAGAACTTAGAGATTTAGCATTATAGTTTATTGTGTGTGAGCTTATGACAAAAGTCTCTCCCGTTCATCAGATGTGGAATCACTTATATATTGCTCTGTTGACTCTACATTAAGAGGTTTTTTTGTAAATAAAACTCTTTGTGTTCGTAAGGGAAGATTTCTTCTCTAGTTTACTATATATATATACATATTATATATATATATATATTACATATATATTACTATACTATATATATAATAGATATATATATTAACAAATATCCCTAAGTTACTATTTTACAGAATTAGGCGTTATTATATCTCATAGGCGTTTAACATTCCAAAGATCAAGAACAAAAATGGCTATCACCTTTACGACTACGTCTGCTTCATCCATTTACAGTTCTCACTTATGGACTTCATAGAAAGATAAGTAGTTTCTTGTCTGCCCATTTTTGAGCATTTAGTATCAATAATTTTTAAGTGTTTTTCATGATTCACGAACTCATCTTGTCTCTAAATATGTCAGCCAAAAAATTATCTTCACCCTTTCATTAAAAAAAGAGAAGAAAAGAAGAAAAAATGAATGGCCTCCTCTTGTCCCCCCCCCCGACGTCTGTGTGCGTATATACGCACCTAAGTATGCATTGGTAGATCAGCTCTATTCAATAGATTTATATGTCCTGATCACAAAAGGGAAAGATTACTTTTACTTAATACAGTTGCATTAGAAATAGTCCACTTCCCTTCCGGATGAAGCGCAGTGTAACTCTTCAATGAAGGAATCCAGAAAAGAACCCTATATATACATCTTTTTTTATATTATTTTATTTCGGTCTTCCCTTGTTCAACTAATGTAACTATTTCTTTACAACTTTTTATTCGACACAATCTGGGCGTTTAGATTTTTCTAATTCTTTCTTATTATTTTTTTCTTTTTATTTAATCATTCTCTTTTTTTTTAATATCTTACTTTACAATTTACCGACACCTTTACCTCTCTCTGTCTTCTATTGAATAACTCCCCCATTTTTTTTCTTTTCGCTTAAAATTAATCAATGAGTGAGTTCGTGGGTTCAGTGATCTTTATCTCTCTGTCTCTCTGTGTTTGTGCGCGTACCGCCGCATTTTTTCTTTCCTTTTGCAAAAGTAGCCAGTTGGGCAACTCGACTATTTCCACTAAGATGGTCTCTTTCAAAAGGATCGGAAAATTGGTATTAGTGGAATAATGAATTGGATCTCCATGGTTATCAGGCCTTTTCTCCTTCGACTCGGCCTTACCACATCATTACGTACTACTTTTTTCTAAGATATTTTTTAGTTCCTAAAATTCTCAGTGTATTTTTAAACATACCGAAAATTTCCCTTTTTTTAAAAAAAAAACACAAAATGTTCAATTAATATTCCTAATCATATGGCCGATACTATGATTATTATTATTTATTTGGCCCAAATATCATTTTTTATATTATTGTTTCTTTAGTTTTCGACAAATCAGAGATAGAGATCAAACTATCATGCACATTAATAATTAAAAAAAAGAGTTTGTTATACTCTATGCACAGCCAAGCAGTTTAATTTAAGCTAATTTCCAATGCATTTTTTCAAGTCATTTCCCAGCATTTTTATAGTAAAATAATCTTCAATACATTTTTATAGTACATATTCACATTAGAGTTTGTCACATAAAATCTGTCTCTGTCACCCATTGGGTAAAAAATCTGAAATTCTGTTGTTCATTTTAAGAAGGGGTTTATTATTATTTTATTCCTTGTGAGTTTTTACACTAATAGTAACTAGTATCCTTCATTGAAGTCCGAGGCACGGCAAGATTCTTCAGTTCTCCAGGGCTCTTTTCAGTATTCTATCCAATCTCAGCAGAACTGACTTTTGCAGGGTACACAAATCATTTTCAATTTAGTTGATCTAACAAGCTTTTCAGTTTTGTTGGAATATAACCAAGGCTTCCTATCACCACTGGTATCACTGTCACTTTACTTTTTTTTAATAGAGATCACATTTTTGCAAGTTCTATTTTGAGAACTGATTACTTTCCAATCTGTTCTTTTTCCTTCATTGTGATGTTCTGATCAGCAGGAACAGGTAACTCATCAGGTAATTTGGCATCCTCCTTGGTTGCGACAGACGATTACAATATCTGAACGACGATGCTCAACTTTTCAGTCTGTTCTAAAATCCAAACTCGACAGAATTTTTGCTCATATCATTTATTAGATATATTGTAGCTTAACGGTTTTCATCTTATAATTCCTCTAGACGACGACTAGGGTTCAAATCCTAGACGAGACTGTTTGCGCTTCCGTTTCGCGCTAATACCTTTGGAAAAGTCATGAATCTATCTCTTCTTCTCTAGCTATGGGCAAATAGTAGGGCAGACCAGGTTCTTTAGCCTTGTTGTGGCAACCGGTCTAGGAGAAGGAAAACTGAATTTTTACCATTTGTACTCCGATTCAAAATTGACCTTGCGTGGCATCATACCAGTGTCGGAGGGGCTGGGTAAATACATTGTAGCCATTTTTTTATTATAGAGAAACCATTTAAAATGTTGATATACCTTATCCTACCGTCTTGTATATTCCTTTTGAGCAAGTATTTTCTCTTTGCGAGTTTTTCTCATCAGCTCTAACTGGTGGTTTTTCACAGGAGTCTGAACAACAGTAAGTCTTCAGGACTCTTCTAAGTATTCTAGCTGATTTCATCAATGCTGTGGCCCGGATGGTCTCGATTCTGTCTCTGATCTCAAGTTTCCCCACTCTCTTTTCCATTTTTTGAGGGGGGGGGGCGTTTCGAAGGCAATACCTGCAATTGGTATCACCGTTACTTTCTCTGGCAATATCCTGGTATTTTTTCAGCTCTTTGTTTTTTAAATTTATTTTTACCCTCTGGTCTGCTGAAAAGGCAAAATCTACCAGGGAACAAGATCTTTTCTTTGTTTTAATTAACACTACGTCTGACATTCTGATCGAGATTGGAGGATCCGTTGATAACTCAAAGTTCGATTTTTCTTGGACAGATTCTGGTTTGTGCATATACCATTGGCCGAGGCGGAAAAAATTAATCTCCTGCTCAATTCCCAGTGGATCACCTTTCCCAACCAGTCATTCCTACTCCCGTATTCCTTTTTTGTCAATTTGTTGCATTATTATTATTATTATTATTATTATTATTATTATTATTATTATTATTCCCCTACTTGCGTGTTTTTCATACCAGAGTTAGCTGGTGGCCTTACACTGGAATCTGAGTGATAGCACGTCTCTTCAGGTCTCTAGGACTCTTCTAAATATTGTAGCTGTTCTTAGCAATGTTGACGTCTGGATGGTATTGATTATTCCTCTGATTTCCAATTCCTCGTTTTTTCATACCATTGGTGACCGTTCGAAGGGCACCAACTACAATTGGTATCATCTTTACCCTCATGCTCTACAGTTTTTCAGTTCTTTGGCAAGGCCCAAGTATTTGTCTATCTTTTTGTTTTCATTTCATTCTTTTCCTCTGTGGTCCACCGGAAAAAGCAAGATCCACGAGATGACAAGTTCTCTTGTTAATTGACACAAGGTTTGGTCTTCTGGCCTGGGTTAGATGATCCGTTTGTATCTCAAAATCATAAAGAATTATTATTATTATTATTATTATTATTATTATTATTATTATTATTATTATTATTATTATTATTTTATTACACCTGCTTTAGCCGGTGGTTCCCTGGAGGCTGTCAGCAAATCTCCCCAGGTCTGCTGGACTCTTCTGAGTATTCTAGTCGATCCCAACAGTGTTGTAGTTTGGATGGTCTCAATTCTTCCTCTGATTTCCAATTCACCCAAATTCTTTTCCAGAGCTTTGGGGATCGTTCCAAGGGTACCAATTACAATTAGTACGACCTTCACCTTCACGTTCCACACTTTCCTCAGTCCTCTGGCAAGGTCTAAGTATTTGTCTATCTTTTCACTTTCTTTCATTATCACTCGGTGATTATTATTATTATTATTATTATTATTATTATTATTATTATTATTATTATTATTTCCTTTTGAGTTTTCACATCAGCATTAGCTGATGGTCTTTCACTGGAGTCTGAGTGACAGCAAGTCTCCTCAGGTCTCCAGGACTCTTCTGAGTATTCTGGCAGATTGCAGCAGTGCAGTGTTCTGAATGGTTTCAACCCTTCCTCTAATTTCCAAACTTTCCAGACCATTTTCCAATCCTTTTGGGAGTGTTCCAAGTGCACCAACTACAATTGGTATCACTTTCACTTTCATATTCCATAACTTTTTCAGTTCTCTGGCAAGGTTCAGGTATTTGTCCATTTTTTCATTTCTTTAGCTTCACCTGTGATCTGCTGAACTGCAAATATTATTATTATTATTATTATTATTATTATTATTATTATTATTATATCAATTATCAAAACTGCTTTAATATCACTGTCATTCTCATTGTGAAGATTGGAGGCAAAATGTTTAATTTGCGTCTTTGTCTCAAATTATTTTATACTTTACTTAGATAAATCGTGGCATTAATTGTTATAAAAATAATTCGTCAAATCATTCGGGTTGTTAAAGAAAACAATTAAAAAGAAAGGATGAAGCGAAAAGAGAATCGAGATGAAGATATGAAGAAACCTCATGAAATGAAAAAGGCGAGAAAAATTGCTAAACAAAACGAAAGAAAGAAAAAAAGAGAGAAAAAGTAAGAAAGAAAAAAAGAAAGAATAAAATCGGCTAAGAGGAATGAAAGGAAAAAGACAAAAGACAAAAAACAAACAAAACAAAAAACAAAATAACAAATCACAGCACAAAAACAAGAAAAAAAAGCCCGCCCCCACAAAAAAACCCACATATGTAAACAGAACAAAAGAAATAAATAATTTAGTCGCCTCCTTGAGGTTCTAAACTTTTGTAATGTATGT
>CM042149.1:96428335-96430835 GCA_023376005.1 Doryteuthis pealeii | reverse complement strand
ATCCCCCTTTCACAAGCGCTACACAAAGGAGATTGTTTTTGGCGTCTTAGGTGGAGCGTCACACCTACCACCAGCTCCTTACTTTACCGCACATATCCCTATGCTACTCATACGCTGAGTTGGCGAGGGCCGGTATCGAACCAGGAACCTTGTGGTTCCTAGGCGACGCTCTACCCACTGAGCTAAAAAAAAAAAAAAAAAAAAGGAAAAAGAAGGAAAGAAAAAAAAGGAAAAAGTGCTACAAAAAAGTAAGAATGAAGAAGATAAAATATAGAAAAAGGTAATTGAGAAAAAAAGGAGAAAAAGGGAAAGAAAAAAAAGAGAGAAAAGTGCAACGAAAAAAGAGGGATGAAAAAGAAATACAGAAAAAAAAAAAGAAAGAAAAAAAGAAAAGGGAAAAGGCAAGAAAGAAAATAGAAGAGAAAGGGGTGGGGATCAAAGAAGATAATGCGAAATGAAATTATTGCTAAAAAAGGAAAGGAAGACGATGTAAAAAGACGATAAGAAAAAAACCAAAAAACCAAAAAAAAAAAAAAAAAAAAAAAAACCCGAAGAAAAGATGGCGGCTACAAGAGGATCAGTTTGGCCAAAAGCCAAAGTCTCATTTGATTCTATCGACGAAAAATTTGCTTTAAATAAAACCACTCAAGTCTCTGAAAAGTCCATTTAGAGAATGAACTTAATTCTCATCGTCGACGAGGCTATACAATTTGTTATTGTACGAGTCTATAAATTACTCTTCAATTATCTTTGGTAATTAGAGCCAATCAAAACGAATATGAACCATAATCGGCTGCTCGTAATATTGAAGCAGTGGGGAGAGGGGATAAGTGTTGCTCATTCAAAACAAACTAAATCGAGCTCATCAGATTTAGTGTGCTCGTTTTACAACCCATTTACCGCGAGTTCGATCCTTACCGGATGATCAATGAATTCATCTGTGCATAAAGATTTGCCAGGTCATAAGCATATATTTACCATACTTTTTGTCGGATATTTCATTCGTTATATATACTAGTACAAAATAAAAAACGCCCTCCGGGAGATGTAAAAATAGATCTTTGAAACATATTGCCTGAGGGGTGGGAGTAAAAAATTCAATGTCAGCGAGTTTGTACCCTAAGTAAGTAAAATTATCAAATTCATTAAAGGATTAAAAAATAAAACAATTTGAAATGTAAACTTTAAATATGTATTAAAATAAAACAAACTATATATAGATATATAATACCAGTCATGTATTTATTAAAACTTGTTTTAAAAAACAATGAGGACTGTCTAATGTTGCATGTTCAAATTTTGAGTGTATTTATTCTATGTTATGACGATTTTGGGTTATGTGACGTAAGCAGTGACGTAATTTTTGTTACAGACAAAAAGCGGAAGCGAATCTCCATTTTTAATATATATATATATATAAATTCCTCTATCAAAAAATTCAAAAATTCAATATATTACCCTTTGCCCATTAGGTTTCGTTCTGTGGATGCAGGCCCGAATGGAAGTCGTTGTCCTAGAGGTGCCCTTGCCCTCTGTAATCCTTCGTTAGGATACATGGCAATATAGTTAAGTGACTGCGCATTTGAATTAATGTTACCATTGACTAGATGATTTGGCATTCTCCGTTTGTGGCATGGGCTGGTGGTCCAGTGTGTTAAGTCCCCGCTCTTCACGCTGTGGTCCACTGGTTCAATATCTAGTGGCGGAGATTGTGGTATGCACTGCTGATGAGACCAAAGGAGGTCGAAACAGCTGTCCAGTGCTCCGGATGTCGCAAATGGTGTTTGCCGAGTTGTCTGGTCGTGGTGATATGATTCAAAATTATCAAATATATATATAATTCCTCTATCAAAAAAATTCAAAAATTCAATATATATATATATATATATATATATATATACTTCCTATTCGGTTATTTTTTCATATAAGGTGTATTTAGGCGGCAGATTCTCTGGTAGATATATTTTAGAGAAAATAACAGAATAACAGACAAAGATATGGTGTTAATCTTATTCAGGTTTTACAGTTGGCAAACGAGATATCGCAGCTGTTTTTAAACTGCCTACATCTACAATTGCGACATCTTGTTCACCAATAGAAAAGCTGAATAATGAATAATATATATATATATATATATTATATATATATATGCAAAATCTAATACTTTTGAGAGGAGTTGCTTAGTGTGGTAGGAATCTATATAAAGAAATCTGAGGTAGGGGTTATCGTCCTTTCTACGAGCCTCTCTATCGAACCAATCAATCACGGGCCAGCATACTTTGGCGGCAAAGCAAAAGAAGCAAATTCTCACTCTTTCTGGTTGACCAGCAATGGAGACAGGCCTCAAAAAAGTGTCTCTCTCATATCCAGCAGAACTATCAGATGGCCGTAGCTAAGGGACTTCGATAACTAACCCTACCTCAGGATTTCAGCTAAGTGGACAAATTAAAACATTTTTCCACAGACAAACCAAAAAGTCTGCAACTTTGTTTTATGTCTG
>CM042149.1:96418004-96423235 GCA_023376005.1 Doryteuthis pealeii | reverse complement strand
GTTATATGTGTATCCACATCTTCTACTTCCATCTTAATAAGTAAAATTGTACGGAAGACTTGGGTTTCCAAGCCTTTAAATTACAGCCAGTCAAGCTGAGAAGGGAACCTTGATGAAAAGCTATCCGTTCTAGGAAAATTCTGTATATAGTATTTTGGATTATTGGACTCATTGTCCTCATCTTTATTGTTATATGTACACGTTCGGTGCCGATGTGCCCTCCGGTCTTCCTCAGTGTTTCTTGTCGGACTCGGGAGCCCTTTTTTCAACTTCAGGAACTTTCTCGAACCCGGAACCTGTCTTTGTGTAATCGGAACTTTCTGTCGTAATCGAGCATACAGAACTTGAACCCACCCTTTATTCATCCACGGGATCCGTTACATCATGTAAACATAGCCGGTTTGAGAAGGCTCCGAGTCCGACAAGAATGACTGAAAAGGGCACATCGGCGAAATGTTGTACAGATAACAATGAAGATGAGGACAATCATCCGAATGATCCAAATGTACTAATTATTAAGCCTCATCCCAGAAATCAGAGAAATACCTGTGGACATATTTGATTTATTCTTTATATTATCAGCTTATCTAAAAAGTGTGGTTGATTTCTACCTTACTTTTACCACTATAAATCCACATCGACTAATGGAGGTAGGCTAATGGGTTCATTAAAATGAAATCAACAACATTCATTGCTACTTGGAATTTGAAGCCTTACATAATGGTCCAAGGAGTTACAGAGATATTAAGAATATCATATAAGGAAATGAAACACGACTAAACATACGTGCAGCTGATAGTAACCTTTAAGAAAGTCATCTGGTAAACCGGTGAGCCGTTGGACATTACTGCATATCATTACTGATCCTCATTTTCGTAGTCGTATACACAACAACAATAGCATAATCTTTACAGATCATTGCCGATCCTCACAATCCTAAACTCCACCACAGAACCCTTCTTGCATGAGCCAATATGACTCATCAAACCTGCTGCAAGATCACAAAGATTTGATGCCAAAATGACATTGAAAGACTTCCGTCCGATGAATAAGATGACGCAGATGAATCAGATGATAGAAATTTGTGCTTATGCACCACCCTTGTCTCGTAAGACCAGAAGCCGTTATAGCACACACACACACACAACCACACACACACACACAGCACACACACACATAATATATATAATAATTATATATATATATATATATTAGTGATTTTATAAGAAAAAGTGACTCCGGTGAATGGGTCACGATGGTTAGTAGTGTGAAATTAGTGTGGTAGCTCAGCATTATAACAAATAAAAAGTGCTCAATACTAAGTAGAATTCCACACTTATACTACCAATGTGACCAAATCACCAGGTAATCACCTTTTCCTTTATATTATATATATATATATTATATATTATATATATATATATATATATAAGTTAAAGTCGACGGGGCGGCTCCTAAAGGCGTATCAGCATTCAGCGGGAGTCATCCTTTTCACTAGCGCTAGACCAAGGAGATTTTTTAGCATTGAGGTGAGCGCACACTACCATCAGCTCCTTACTTTACCACAACAATCCCTGTGCTACTCATACGCTGAATTTGGCGAGCCGGTTCATCGAACTATGGAACCTTGTGGTTCAGCCGACGCCTACCGACTGAACTACCCGTGGATTGTCACTGTTCAGCTTGTTACTGAACGGAGTGCAAAGGCATAGTTAATTGGTAGAGTGCTCAATATAATAGAGCTGTTATATAATATAATAAAATAAATATATAAAGTTCTACATATCTATTATTTGTGAATGTTCCTTGTCACCATAAATAGATATGTAAATCTTAGTATATTTATTTATTATTATTAATAATATATAAATATATAATTATATATATATATATATCAGGAAAATGAAAAATTTAAATCCGATGATATAAGAAAACCCAGTATTAGGAATAATTAGGAAGTATTTTATATTAAACCTATATCTATACTTATATTGTATAATACGTTTATTATATGTATATGTGAATGATATTCAATATAAACATTGAAAAAAAATTGAAAAGAGACAAAACTTACATTCTAAAACTTTAGTAGTGATTCTTTATCAAATATGTGACGTGAATTGTTTCGAAAAAAGGATTTTTTTAAAAATATAGGTATATTATTTTAAAATATAGTATTATTTTATTTGTTTAAATTTTGCCCGTGCTACTTTACTTATTTTGTTCGTGTCCGAAATTTATTAAAATTTTTAATTATAAATATTATATCGTACGTATTTATACAAACGTATAGTATTCTATTTAACACACAAACACACACACACACACACACAACACACACACACACACACACTATATATTAGATATTTTATATATTATATATTATATAATATAGAGTTATACATACCTTAGTCAGATCTAATTAATTATTCGGCATTTTTGCTTCTTTCAATCTGTTTATGATAATTTTAACATTTCATATTCTGTTCTTATTGATAGGTATCCCGTCTCACTAGATTTGTACGTTGAAGTCACCAATTTTGATTGAATACAATCAAGGAAACACTGGATATCCAGTATTTCTCCACCCCCTCCTTCTCTCTCTCCTCTCTCTCTCTCCTCTCTATGTATATTATTATATATATATTATATAAATAATATATATATATAATAAAGAAGTTATACACAGACCGTGTTTCGAGCGTTTCACCTGTCATCCTCAGTGTGACTACACTTTACATCTACCTCTAGCTGGTCGAGACCTGACTGGATTTCGTTCTGCCGAAGTCTGCTTACCATACGGCTATAGGGCTGTCAAATTTAGAGAGATATTAATGATAACATTCTAAGCGGAAATGAATTCATTGAGAGTCATATATATATTATTATATATATATATATATATATTGTGTGGATATTGTTGTGTGGTGTGTGTGTGTGTGGTGTTGTATTATATAAAATATGTTTACTATAACTGCAAAGACAAAAGGGCTTAAAATCGGTCCATTTTACGATTATTAGATCTTTATTTCGTCCACAGTATCTGCATATACCTATGAGTTTCCTCAGACGCTAACATATGAACAATGGTACCAAAAGTTATGATGAAACTTCATAGGTATACGCAGATATCTGTGGCAGAAATAATATATACCGCAATATAGCGTTTTTAAGCATTTCTTTACCAATTATATTGCTCTGTTCAATAAATTGAGCATCTGAGCTCTCTACTTGACCTTAACTACTCCGCTGTTGGAAGAAAGTCAGTTAGAATCATTCTATTTACAACTTACCTGGTAATCTATCTGCGGATATTATATTATATGATAATTATATATATATAGTATAATATTATATGTATACTATATTATATATAAACGCGACCCTTTGGTCACCTATTGAGCTCTGGTAGATATTGTAATCAGAAGAAAGTTAGTTTGCAAAACGAATTGATTTAAAAAATATATACGGACCGGAGAATAAAAAAATGAGCTATTAAAAAAACAAACAATAAAAGAAAAAACTGACCTCTTATTATATTACCAGCCGTTAGCTGCGGAAATAACATAACAATTAAAAATGGAAAGTTTAACTAGAGCTTCATTAGAGAAAACGGACATAGTAGGAAGAGTTGTTAATCAATAAGTCTTATAGAGGGGAAACTGATAGCAGAAGGCAGTAAAAGAGAAGGGAGTTTTTTAATTAATGTAAATTTACGACTAATTAGAACCAAATAAAATGGATGTGTTTCATAACTAACAAAACCAAGGAATATTTTGGATGTATTTGTGTCATTAAACTATCTGGAAAAAACACTTTTAGCACATGCATTTGATTCACGCTCTTTATAATAATAATAACTATAATAATAATAATGATAATAATAATAAATTATAATATATATATATATATTATTTATTTATATATAAATTATATATATACTATATATATATAGTATATATATACATGTACATGAATCGATATTTCGTTTAGTCATTTATTTTTTGATTATTCTCAACTATTTAAAACTTTAGAGCTCATTGCCAGTAGAAATGTTTTGCTCGAGAAAGTTTTAAAAAAGTTTTGTTTTAACGTTTATATACTATAAGATAAGCCACAAATTATTACTGTTCACGTAGCATACCATCGTGAAGAGAGAATGTATTATCTACTTATCAAGTATCTTCAAACTGATCATTTATATGTCTATTATAATTGCACACACAGAATGACAGGACAACAGCGTCACTATATATAAAATAGTTCTATGACGTTATATTAGTTATATATATATAGTTATAAATATATTATATATATATATAGTTATATATAGTATATATATTATGTGTTTAAACTACGTTTGTTTGATATGGCTTGTTTGCGACAATTTTGGACTCCAATAAGGCACTTATTCTCCTAGAAAATTGTCTGGCAAAAAAGCCAGTCGCAACAAACCGGTTAAAAACTTATTCATATCGTCGTGTAATGATAAAATCACTTTAGAAGAGGAATATTAACCTTACTCTAAACAAGCGTAAAATCTAGAAGTTCGTTTGGTGTAGGGTTATGTTATCGGCTCTGTCAGTTGGCAGTCCGGTTTCAAATCCGCACAGGCGGTCCTTCCGATTTCATAGCTCTGCGAATGGAGGCCTAATATGGCCGAAATTACATACAAGATTTATTTTTCTCATGTTTAGCCATACATTTAAATAGGTATTCCCGCCTAATTCATCTATTATGATTAATTTTCAAGATTAGGTACGACTCCAATTAAGCACTGTATTTCTCCCATATTATTATATAGTATATATATATAATATTTATATATATATATTATATATGTATATATACATGTAGAATTAAAACAAAAGAACATCTCTATTTAACAATTTTATTTTTGATCTTTTCGAGTTTTCTGTCCAACTTTTTAGTTGGTTGAATTTCGTGGATGTCCACCAAAGTCAGGTCCGAGTACTTTCAGACTTTGAAGTGCCATTCAATCAGGTGATGTGGAGGCTGAGAAAGAGAAGATGATGAGAAAGTGTTAATAGCATTTTAAATGTGGTACTGCATTTGGAAATTAATTTTGATTTAAGGATGGTTTGTATTTGTTTTATGTAGTGAGTTCTCAGTATTTGAAGATTTTTGTTTTCTATGTTTTTTCTTTGTGCAGATGTGTGTATTTCCGTTAGAATATTTCGGTTAATCTAGACTGGGCAGATGAATCTGAA
>CM042149.1:96410504-96415504 GCA_023376005.1 Doryteuthis pealeii | reverse complement strand
GAGCCCAGTCTACCCTCCTATTTACCCATAGCTAGAGGGAGTATAGTTGGATGCATACCTTTCCCAAGGGTATTAGCGCTATGTGAAATGCAAACAGTTTCGTCTAGGATTTGAACTCGGTGGACAATTTCATTTCTACGATTCTAAACATTATGCCATGCGCCTCCCATTTGCATGATATGAAAATATTTGTCGACATTTAAACGCTCTCGATTATTAATACAAATCAAACATATATCCAGAGATGCTGATAGGTACGCGTCCTGTGTCACTGACGCATAAAAATCTAAAAGGACGCAGTAAAATTGTATCCATGCGTCCCAGTGTTTTTATCACCATTTCCAGCTAACTGTAAATACATTTCAATATTTTCTTGGACATGAATTACACGCTATGTGGTACAAGGTGGAGGTTAGACAGCTTTAGTTGTTCATAGATAAAAAACTACAATTATTAAGAAACTTTAGTTGGACCCATCAAATTTCCCGGGGACTCATTCAAATCAAATACATGTGTCCAAGGACACACTAAATTAAAAAGCTATCAACATCACTATCTATATGTATGTAATCTTCATCTGGGCATTCAAATATCGCCTGTTGATGTTGGCGTTTTATATCGCGATATATGAATATCCGATAAAGATTGTAGATACATAATTGATATATAAATCTTATATTTCTTTTGCAGTTGTTTGTCATTTTATGCAGAACGCCCCAGTACTTTAAAAACGTGACATATCTCCTCAGATTAAATTTGTATCTTTTTTTTTAATACATAAATTCGGAGCAAAGACCCCCCCCAAAAAAAAAAAACCAAAAAAACAAACAAAAAAAAAAAAAAAACAAAAACAACAACATCGATTTCAATAACATAAACAGTGTTAGCGGAGTATTTGATAAAAAATGATTATAACTGATTAATAATTTTAATTATGATTCATTCAGACACACACACACACACACACAGACACACACACACACACACACACACACACACACACACACACACAGATATATATATATTAATATTAGTTGATATATATTGATAAATAAAGAGGGTTATATATCAGTGATACAGCAGATATATCTAAGGATACCATAGACATAGAATCAAACAGTGCTTGGGTGACTATAAGTTTCTCGCCTTTACGATCAGCGGATGATGACTATATATATATATATATATATATATATATACATTATATATATATATATATGTGTAAACTATATAAATTGAAAACAATTGAAGTGTATTCGACAGTATGTTGAAAAATAAATAAATAAAGGAGATAAATATCCATTCAAAATTTTCTCTCCTTTATTTATTTATTTATTTTTTTTTCAACACACACACACACACACACACACACACATATATATATATATATATATATATATTTATATATATATATATATATATATAAGGTAATCCAAATGACTGGTAAGTAAGGGATGATTCTATTTGGGATCATGGAAATCTCACTGTACATCCATACTGTATGCTCTTTGTAGGTGCAAACATGTACTCAGACATGGATTTTTTTTATAAATCCCTGAAAAAAGCTCAACGTATAATAATCAAAAAAATAAATTATATACAGAGCAATATTCAACTTTTAAAGAAAGAAACTTTTTATAAACTGTCATCCCGTTATATTTTTTTTTTTGACCAAAAACTCAAAAAATGTGTCTAGCCTCATCAGACGGGTTTTACAAATACAGCGAATCTCTGTCTGATGAGGCTAGACTTATTTTTTGAGTTTCTAGAAATAAAAATATGACAGTTTGTTAATTTTTCTTTCTTTGAAAGTTATATATATATATATATATATATATATATATATATATATATATATTTATATATATATTATAATGTTCACTATTGTTAAATATAAGAATAACTTACTGTTGCTTGGTGATAGTGCTCACTATTTAAGGTAGAGATATATTCATAATAGTAAAGTAAAGTCGTCGGGGCGGCCTAAAGTCAGTATCAGCCAATCAGAGAGGGAGTCTATCCCTTTTCAATAGCGCTAGACCAAGGAGATTATTTAGCATCTGAGGTGGAGCGCCACACCTACCGTCAGCTTCTTACTTTACCGCACAGATCCCCTGTGCTACTCATGCGCTGAGTTGGCGACCGGTATCGAACTAGGAACCTTGTGGTTTCTAGCCAAACGTTCTACCGACTGAACTAACCCGGCCCATGGCAACTGACCAAGAAAGCATGCAAAACAACAGAACTAGTTTCCAAATACAGGAATGAAAATAGTGCCTGCTTTGCCTTTTTGGACTAAAATGAAAGAAATCTTTTTTGAATGTTGCATGAAAAAGTTTCTTTTCCATGAATGAGTATTTATTTACTTATTCATTAATTCTTATTTATTGGATAAATGGATATTATTTATTTCTATTCAATTATTCATTTATCTTGTGGTCATAAGAGATACATTGTCAGTGATTGTGGTGTTAGGTATATTACGTGAGTTTTTCATATCAGCTCTCCTCATGTCCCTATGCCTATTCTAAGTATTCCAACCGATCTTAGCATTGATGTGGTATGGATGGTTTCAATTATTCTTCTAATCCCCACTCCACCCAGTATCTTGTGGGGATTGTTACAAGTACTCCAACTACCTTTGGTATCACCGGATATTTTTTCGAGTTTTTCGCTTCCTTTTACTATCACTCTTGTGTAGATGACAAGTTCTTCATTTTTCTTGTTAATTAATCGTCTTCTATTCGGGATTTGGTGATCCATTCGTATCTCAAAGTCACAGAGAATTTTATGCATATCATTTTTTATTTTTTCCCCCGATTTGTGCATATACCATTTGTCAGTATGGTAAAATGTCTGTCTCTTGCACAATTCCCAGTAGATTATCTTTCCTACCCAGTCATGTATGCAGTTGTTCATTCGTTTATTATATGATTAACTGTATCACCTCTATCACCACATAACCCACACTTGATATTCTACTGTGTATTATCCATCTTTGATATAATTAGTCCTTATGATATTATTTTGTGTTGTTATTAATAGAAATTCGGTTCCCCTAAGGCTGAGTGGTTAGTTGTTTGTTCTATGTGGTTTAAGCTCGCTCTGGTTGTGTATAAACCCAAAATATAGTTGGTTCTTCCTTCTTGTGGTCTGGTAAGCTGAAAGGTAATTTAGGAAAAGAAGCGAAAGGAACAGAGATAAGGATAACTTTAGGGTAAGACTTTTATATATTGATTCACTTCTATTTCTTTGAGGGAACATATTTTCCCGAGCAAGTCAATAGGTGATTCTTCTTCAAAGTCTTGGGGTAAAAAAGGAGGGCTCTTCCGGTCTGAGGCCTTCTGGGAGATTGTTATTTTTTGTGTCTTTTATTTATTTCTTATATTTAATTTAATTTTGTTTTATTTTTGTTTCATTTACTTTTATTTGGTTTTATTATTTTTTATATTAATACCCACACTCTCTTGAGGTTTCCATTTTATAGTCATGTCCAGGTCATCTCGTGTAATTTATTTAGTTTGTTGCTTGAAGCACCCATATTGTTATTTTTCTTACGATTTTATTTACAGTTTATTCTTACGTTTTTTCTTCTGTTATTGTCATTACAGGCAGCTGTAATCAACCCGTCTTTGGTCTTTTTTGTATATTGTTTGAATCTCTGAATTACTGCATAGTTTTTAGAATGATGTAGGAGACTTTATTTCTGAATAACGTAAAGAGATAACAGATACAATGAGTTTGAAATAGAAAAAAATCTTATTATTGCTTACTGATCGTGAAAACGTGAAACTGACAGTGGGGATTAACATGTTCGTATTTTAATATTTAATGAAGATGTGTTTTGGGGTGATGAGGTGTAAACTTAAAGATAGTGTGTTTTATATTTCAAGCGGTGTATGTAACACCAATTTTTCATAGTCTATAAATTACACACACACACACACACACACACACACACACACACACACACACACACATATATATATATATATATATTATATGGATTACCAACCCCTTCACACGAGTAGTAGAATATTAGTCGGATTGTTTTCCCCATTTACTCATATATATATATATATATATATATATATATATATATATATATATATATGACGTAGACAAACAATCTGTTTGAGATGGCGATAGCCGACAATTTTTGCGGGATTATGTGCTTAATTAAAGTCATACCTAATTTGTAAATTAATTAGTTATAATTAAATGATTTAGGCGTGCATATCGGTTTAAATGTAAGGCGTAAACAAATCGAGAAAAAGTCAATCGCTGTATTCAATCGCTGAAATGTACATACAGAGATTGACTTTTTCTCGATTTGTTTACGCCTTACATTTAAACCGATATGCACGCCTAAATCATTTAATTATAACTAATTAATTTACAAATTAGGTATGACTTTAATTATGCACATAAACTCCTAAATATATATATATATATATGTGTGTGTGTGTATGTGTGTGTGTGTATTTGTATGTGTGTGTGTGTGTAAGTGTGTCGGTGTGGCCATTCTAGGTCATCAAAGTTACTTGGGCTCCCATTTTAACATGATGTACTATATGTATAAATTAGAATATAAGAATAATTTTAGAATACAACTAAATGTTTTCTAAATACAATTAATCAAATCTGTGTGTATGTGCAGGTTTACACACCTGATACTTCATAACTGATAATTCTACAAAAAATGTAATAACTCGTAATAATTTCTTCTGACATTTTATAAAATAGTAGACTGCCTTATCAAACAAATTGCATACAAAGAAGAGCGACAAAAGTAATAAAAAGAGTAAAAGATTACAATTACAGGGAGAGATTGAAGAAATTAGGATTAGCTACTTTATTAGAAAGAAGAATGAGAGGTGATCTAGTTGAAACTTTTAAAATAATTAATGTAAGTTCTAATTGTGGTTGACATTTTTTCAATATTTTCATCGAACTGGTAATTTATTGTGAAAAAACTCAACCCCCCCCCAAAAAAAAAA
>CM042149.1:96398004-96405504 GCA_023376005.1 Doryteuthis pealeii | reverse complement strand
AAATGATGGGTGGGAAAAAATGACGCCCCGCCTTTTTAGCTTATCTTTATTTTAAAAATAGCAAAAGAATGAAATCCAAAATTTTACTCAATAATAACCGAAGATAATGGAACAAAACGGTAAATATGTTGATCAATAAACGTTAATATTGAAAATAAAAAAATCTCTTTTATTTTTTACTTAACAAACCGAACAATCTTTTAAGGGGGGAGGGGGGTTACTTAATATCATTGCTTCATATTTTTTCTTCTCTTTATCTCTTCATGATTTTATAGCTATTTTCGTTTTCTTATTATTCCGAAGATTATTTCTATTCTTCATTTTGATATAATTATTCCCTCATTTTCGTCGTTGTTACCTTTCAGAGAAACCATTTTCTCTAATTGTCTAATAAAGTCATTCCCAGGTGAAAATTGTGTTCGTATTTTTAGGCTCTGACTCGTGCCGGTGTTCAAAAACATACTTAGTAGCCCTAAAATTAATAATCGATTTTCGTCTGTCTGCCTGCCCGCTTCTCATCCCCCCACCCCCACCCCTAGGTGCTCTTCGATTCTTCAGACTCAATCATTCCATCACTTTTCCTGTTTCTCTTTTCCTTCTTCCAACCCCACTTTCTGTCTGTGAAGAATCAGGATAGTCTGGGACACACATAATGGTAATTTTACTGCTAAATGTAGCTGGAATTAAGCCCCATGTATAGATAATAAATAAATAAATAAATAAATAAATAAATAAATAATATATAATAATAATAATAATAATAATAATAATAATAATAAACAAGAAAAAAAAAGAACTTGTCATCTAGTGGATTTTGCCGTTTCAGCGGACTTCAGAGTGGAAATTAAAGAAAGCGAAAAGATAGACAAATACTTAGACCTTGCCAGAGAACTAAAAAAGCTGTGGAAAATGCGGGTTACTGTGATACCATTATAGTTGATGGACTGGAGAAATTGGAAATCAGAAGAATAATTGAGATCATCCAGATCAGAGTTTTATTAAGATAAAATAGTGGAAACCTGAGGAGACTTGTTGTCATTCAGACTCAAGTAAAAGACCACCAATTAACGTTAATGGGAAAACACACAAGAAGTGATATACTACTACTACTACTACTACTACTACTACTACTACTACTACTAATAATAATAATAATGAATTAGTCCTTGAGAATGAGACGTTTAAATTTACTGGAACTGAGATACAGACGGGTCACCTAATCCCAGTTAGGAGACCAGACCTAATGTTAATTAACAAAAAGAAGAAAACTTGTTATCTCATGGATGCTGCCGTCCCGACGGATAACAGAGTGAAAATGAAAGAAAATGAGACAAATACTTCGAGTTTGCCAGATAAATAATTATATTATATATATATATATACAATGTGTGTCTATTATTACAAGAAAATATTGACAGTATTTCTAAGAGTTTACAAAAGTTTATTGGTTTCTTTTTTTTCAGGTATCTATCTCATTTTGTAATCTCCTTCCCTCTCTCCCCCACCTCTCTCTCTCTCTCTTCTCTCTCTCTCTCTCTATATATATATATATATATATATATATATATATATGTGGTGTGTGTGTGTGTGTGTGTGTGAAAGTGGGAATCTGTTCCGACGGTTTGTAGTATATTAAGAAAAATTGAAAAAACACAGGTTTAAATAAGTTGAGTGGTAAGTTTATTGGCCGAACGCTGCAGTGTTTTCGATCTATCAATTAGACCATCTTCAGGGCATTTGTTGGTATATGGAAGGTGATTATCACAGAATATCGAGAAAAGCAAGTGATAGTCCTTGTTTATAAATCTGTTCAGACTTCAAATTTTGAACAAACTGATAAACAAGGACTATCATTTGCTCTTTTCTCGTTATTCTGTGATAACATTTTTATCACCTTCCATGTTATCCAACAAATGTCCTGAAGAATAATTCTGATTAATAGATCGAAACCACTGCAGCGTCGGCCAATAAACTACCACTCAACATATATATAATATTATATATATATTATATAATTGTGTGTGATGTGTGTGTGTGTGTGTGTATGCATGCATTTATGTATGTGTTTGTATATTAGTCTCTTACGATATCAGTATAGTAAATAATTTTATCAAAGTATCAACTTAATTACAAATCAAGTTTCCACTTTCAAATTAGTTTTCTTGGAAAGCCACACATTTGAGTAAGATTATTTGTTTCCACTCTTGGAAGCTTTCAACTGACACTGTCTTAGGTTCCTTCGTCTCAACCTGTTGCATATTCTCAATACTTCCAAAATGGCGGACACGGATTCTTATTTTGGAGGACAAGAAATTGTCCCAAGGTTAAAAACTCCTTTACTGATTAAGTGTCTAGAATATAATGGGACAAAATAACAGAATAATACTTTTTTTTTCAGTTATTTTTCAATTTAAAGGCCAGAATGGAGGGGCCATCGGGAACGGATGGTGCTGGGTCCTTAAAGTTAAACAAAGTAGATTACACAACCTTTTCACAAAATGTAATTCATTTTTTTTGTGGAATTATATATATCTACTAGTTGGGGACTAGTAATCCTGCAGAATTACCGGTTGGTGCATTTTTATTTACCGTTGTTATTTGTGTATAACACGCACCTTTAACTTTATACTTTAAAATTATGGAAAAAATTATCGTGTATAATACGCTCTTACTTTTTAGAATTTAAAGCAGATAAATTTGACATAAATTTTGCATTTATTCAACTTTTTATCGTTTTGTATATATTTTCATTATAATTACGGTAATTATTTTTGTATAACGCGCACCTTTAACTTTGGACTACGAAATTCTAGAAAAAGAATACTGTATATAATTCGCACATTTTAGAATTTGTAATAGCTAAACTCACCCTAAATTTAACATGTGTTATACTTTTATCAGTTCGTATATATTTTCATATTAATTACCGTAATTATTTGTGTATAACACGCTCTCATGTATAACACGCTCCATTTAAAATTTGGACTTCAAAATTCTGCAAAAAATTCTCGTGTATAACACGCACTGACTTTTTAGAATTTGGAACATATAAATTTGATCTGAATTTAGCATTTGTTTGACTTTTTATCAGTTCGTACAGACTAAAAATAAGAATTTATTAAGTTTATATCTCATGTCTTCAAATACAAAATTTACACGGTATTTAGAGTAAAGACACAGACATGTTCATACAAAAGTGTAATAAACTTGTGGCAAACATAAACTTAATTCAAGAGAAATAAAATTATAAACAAACACATATTTCATGGATATTTCTCTGTAACGGCGTGAAAAACTACAGTTTGAACTATAGATATAAATTTATTTCAATAATCCCATCTTGAATATTATGAGGCATGTGGCCGGAAAAAAATTAATTATACAAAGTGTGTCAAAAATGTATCGAGGTTTTTTTGTACTTTTTGACATACCTTGTATTCTGAAAAAATAACGTCCCATTCATTAATATTTCAGAATACAGGGTGTATAAAAAAAAGAACCAAGTTTAAAGCTGTATTTACCAAGATGGAAATGAAGAATGAATGGAACGTTATTTTTTTTCAGAATACAAGGTTTGTCAAAAAGTACAAAATATCTCGATACTTTTTTGACACACCTTGTATATGCTTTTTTTTGTCTATGCATATTCTTCTTAGTATAATTGCTAATGAATAGGGGAGGGTTTTTTTTAGAAGTTTTGTGTGAGTTTTTGAGTGAGAGGATCTGTAATGGAAATAGTTGTGTATATTTCTGTTTTTTGTGTGCAGTGTTGTTTGAAGTTGTCTGTTCTTGTCAATATATATTCGAACGTATAAAAAACGATTGATTGTTGACTTTTTGCGGTCAAATTTGATAAATTTTATTTAAGTTGATTCGGAAATTGTTCAAATTTGTTTCTTTGTCGGTGTAAATAATTAAACATGTCATCAATGTATCTTTGCTTAAAAGAGACAATCAGTTTCAGGGTAGATTTATGTGTTTTCAAACTTATCCATGTAGATGGTTGCGTATGAAGGGACTGCAACACTACTCTTGGCGCATCCTTTTATTTGAATGAAGTACACACACACACATATATATATATATATGTATAAAAGTAATTGGTAATTTACTTGAAGCATTGTTAAGTATGTTATAATATATTAATGATTTGAAGGCAATTACAATGCGTATAAAAAATAAAAACAAAAAGATGTTATTTTTGTCTTATCGATTTCAAAGTAGAAACTTCATCTTCAGAGGTGTATATCAGAAACGTACGTGCATTCATAACATAAAGAAAAAAGAAAGGAGGAGAAGGAAAAAAGAAGAGGAAAAAAAAGAAAAAAAAATTATAACCACACACAAAAAAAAAAAAAAATTAAGCACGTACATTTCTGATATGTGTCAAAAAAAGTATCGAGATTTTTTAACTTTTTGACACACCTTGTATTCTGAAAAAAAATAACGTTCCATTCAATCTTCATTTCTATCTTGGTAAATACATCTTTAAACTTTGTTGCTGCTATATTTTCAAATTTTTGTTAGTGCTTTCAAGCTGGTAGCTATCTTTGGACAAACAATTCTATTTGTCAGCACTTTCAAGCTGGTAGCTTTCTTCAGATATAAGATTCCTTGTGTAAGCGCTTTCAAACTGTAGATTTCTTTGATTAGAAAACTATCAGCTTGAAAGCGCTAACAAAAATATGAAAATATAACAGGAACAATGTTTTTCAAAAAAAAATTATAACAAACCTTATGAACCGTATCAAGAACAACTTCAACTATATATATATATATATATATATATATATATATATATATATATATATATATATATTATAAAAAAAGAAGGACCGCAAAATGTATTTTGTTCTCAGAAAAAATTTTTTTAATTCTTTTTGTTTTCTGAGAACAAAATACATTTTGCGGAAATTCCTTTTTCTTTATAAAATATTGAATTTTCTCCCGTTGGAACCAGAACAACATTTTATATATATATATATATATATATATATATATATATATATATATATATAATATATATATTATATATATATATATATATATAAGTAAAGAAATAACAAAAGACTTAGAGATTTAGCATTATAGTTTATTTCAGGGAGCTTAGACAAATAGTCTAACTCTCCCGATTCATCAGATGTGAATTCACTTATATATTTGCTCTGTGACTCTAACATTAAGAGGTTTTTTTTTAAATAAAACTCTTGTGTCGTAAGGAAGATTTCTTCTCTAGACTTTTGGATTATATATATATTATATATATATATATATATATATATATATAATATATATATATATATATATATATTAACACAAATATTTCCATAAGTTACAATTATTTTACAGAATTAGGCGTTATTTATATCTCATAGGCGTTTAAACATTCCAAAGATCAGAACAAAAATGGCTATCACCTCTTACGACTACGTCTGCTTCATCCATTTACAGTTCTCACTTATGGACTTCATAGAAAGATAAGTAGTTTCTTGTCTGCCCATTTTGAGCATTTAGTATCAATAATTTTAAGTGTTTTCATTCGATTCACGAACTCATCTTGTCTCTAAATATGTCAGCCAAAAATTATCTTCACCCTTATTTTTCATTAAAAAAAGAGAGAGAAAAGAAGAAAAAAATGAATGGCCCTCCCTCTTGTCCCCCCCCCCGACGTCTGTGTGCGTATATACGCACCTAAGTATGCATTGGTAGATCAGCTCTATTCAATAGATTTATATGTCCTGATCACAAAAGGGAAAGATTACTTTTACTTAATACAGTTGCATTAGAAATAGTCCACTTCCCTTCCGGAGTGAAGCGCAGTGTAACTCTTCAATGAAGGAATCCAGAAAAGAACCCTATATATACATCTTTTTTTATTTTATTTTATTTTATTTCGGTCTTCCCTTGTTCAACTAATGTACCTATTTCTTTACAACTTTTATTCGACACAAGTCTGGGCGTTTAGATTCTTCTAATTCTTTCTTATTATTTTTTTCTTTTTATTTAATATCATTCCTTTTTTTTTAATATCTTACTTTACAATTTACCGACACCTTTACCTCTCTTCTGTCTTCTATTGAATAACTCCCCCCTTTTTTTCTTTTCGCTTAAAAATTAATCAAACTGAGTTCCGTGTATATTACTCATTGTCAGTCTCTTTATCTCTCTGTCTCTCTGTGTTTGTGCGCGTACACGCATGCGCATATTTTTCTTTCCTTTTGCAAAGTAGCCAGTTGGGCAACTCGACTATTCCACTAAGATGGTCTCTTTCAAAAGGATCGGAAAATTGGTATTAGTGGAATAATGAATTGGATCTCCATGGTTATTCAGGCCTTTTCTCCCTTCGACTCGGGCCTTACCGACATCATCATTACGTACTACTTTTTCTAAGATTATTTTTAGTTTCCTAAAATCTCTGTGTATTTTTTAAACATACCGAAATTTCCCTTTTTAAAAAAAAACACAAAATGTTCAATAATATTCCTAATCATATGGCCGATACTATGATATCATTATTATTATTTGGCCCAAATATCATTTTTATATTATTGTTTTCTTTTAGTTTTCGACAAATCAGAGATAGAGATCAAACTATCAATGCACATTAATAATTAAAAAAGAGTTTGTTTATACTCTATGCACAGCCAAGCAGTTTAATTTAAAGCTACCAAATTTCCAATGCATTTTCATATTCAAGTCATTTCCCATGAATTTTTATAGTAAAATAATCTTCAATACATTTTTATAGTCACATATTCACATAGAGTTTGTCACATAAAATCTGTCTGTCACCCATTGTGTAAAAAATCTGAAATTCTGTTGTTCATTTTAAGAAGGGGTTTATTATTATTTTATTCCTTGTGAGTTTTTACATTAATTGTACCTAGTATCCTTCATTGAAGTATGAAGCACAGCAAGATTCTTCAGCTCTCCAGGTATCTTTTCAGTATTCTATCCGATCTCAGCAGAACTGACTTTTGCAGGATACACAAATCATTTTCAATTTAGTTGATCTAACAAGCTTTTCAGTTTTGTTGGAATAGAACCAAGGGTTCCTATCACCACTGGTATCACTGTCACTTTACTTTTTTTTAATAGAGATCACATTTTTGCAAGTTCTATTTTGAGAACTGATTACTTTCCAATCTGTTCGTTTTCCTTCACTGCGATGTTCTGATCAGCAGGAACAGGTAACTCAGTAATTTGGCATCCTCCTTGGTTGCGACAGACGATTACAATATCTGAACGACGATGCTCAACTTTTCAGTCTGTTCTAAATTGCAAACTCGACAGAATTTTTGCTCATATCATTTATTAGATATATTGTAGCTTAACGGTTTTCATCTTATAATTCCTCTAGACGACGACTAGGGTTCAAATCCTAGACGAGACTGTTTGCGCTTCCGTTTCGCGCTAATACCTTTGGAAAAGGCATGAATCTATCTCTTCTTCTCTAGCTATGGGCAAATAGTAGGGCAGACTAGGTTCTTTAGCCTTGTT
>CM042149.1:96315504-96390504 GCA_023376005.1 Doryteuthis pealeii | reverse complement strand
GAAAGAAAAAAAAGGAAAAGTGCTACAAAAAAGTAAGAATGAAGAAGATAAAATATAGAAAAAGGTAATTGAGAAAAAAGGAGAAAAAGGGAAAGAAAAAAAGAGAGAGAAAAGTGCAACGAAAAAAAGGGAATGAAAAGAAAGAAAGAAAAAGAAAAAAAAAAAAAAGAAAAGGGAAAAGGCAAGAAAGAAAAATAGAAGAGAAAGGGGTGGGGATCAAAGAAAGATAATTGCGAAATGAAATTATTGCTAAAAAGAGAAAGGAAGACGATGTAAAAAGACGATAAGGAAAAAAAAAAAAAAACCAAAAAAAAAACCCAAAGAAAAGATGGCGGCTACAAGAGGATCAGTTTGGCCAAAAGCCAAAGTCTCATTTGATTCTATCGACGAAAAATTTGCTTTAAATAAAACCACTCAAGTCTCTGAAAAGTCCATTTAGAGAATGAACTTAATTCTTCATCGTCGACGAGGCTATACAATTTGTTATTGTACGAGTCTATAAATTACTCTTCAATTATCTTTGGTAATTAGAGCCAATCAAAACGAATATGAACCATAATCGGCTGCTCGTAATATTGAAGCAGTGGGGAGAGGGGATAAGTGTTGCTCATTCAAAACAAACTAAATCGAGCTCATCAGATTTAGTGTGCTCGTTTTACAACCCATTTACCGCGAGTTCGATCCTTACCGGATGATCAATGAATTCATCTGTGCATAAAGATTTGCCAGGTCATAAGCATATATTTACCATACTTTTTGTCGGATATTTCATTCGTTATATAGATACTAGTACAAAATAAAAAACGCCCTCCGGGAGATGTAAAAATAGATTTTTGAAACATATTGCCTGAGGGGTGGGAGTAAAAAATTCAATGTCAGCGAGTTTGTACCCTAAGTAAGTAAAATTATCAAATTCATTAAAGGATTAAAAAATAAAACAATTTGAAATGTAAACTTTAAATATGTATTAAAATAAAACAAATTATATATAGATATATAATACTAGTCATGTATTTATTAAAACGTGTTTTAAAAACAATGAGGACTGTCTAATGTTGCATGTTCAAATTTTGAGTGTATTCATTCTATGTTATGACGATTTTGGGTTATGTGACGTAGGCAGTGACGTAATTTTTGTTACAGACAAAAAGCGGAAGCGAATCTCCATTTTTGATATATATATATATATATATATATATATATATATATATATATATATATATATATATATATATACTTCCTATTCGGTTATTTTTTTTATATAAGGTGTATTTAGGCGGCAGATTCTCTGGTAGACATATTTTAGAGAAAATAACAGAATAGCAGACAAAGATATGGTGTTAATCTTATTCAGGTTTTCCAGTTGGCAAACGAGACATCGCAGCTGTTTTTAAACTGCCTACATCTACAATTGCAACATCTTGTTCACCAATAGAAAAGCTGAATAATGAATATATATATATATATATATATATATATTGCAAAATCTAATACTTTTGAGAGGAGTTGCTTAGTGTGGTAGGAATCTATATAAAGAAATCTGAGGTAGGGGTTATCGTCCTTTTCTACGAGCCTCTCTATCGAACCAATCAATCACGGGCCAGCATACTTTGGCGGCAAAGCAAAAGAAGCAAATTCTCACTCTTTCTGGTTGACCAGCAATGGAGACAGGCCTCAAAAAAGGGTCTCTCTCATATCCAGCAGAACTATCAGATGGCCGTAGCTAAGGGACTTCGATAACTAACCCTACCTCAGGATTTCAGCTAAGTGGACAAATTGTAAACATTTTTCCACAGACAAACCAAAAAGTCTGCAACTTTGTTATATGTCTGTAATAAATGTCTCTTTATTCCTATTCTAAGTTGTTTAGTTTATTCTTTAACTCTTAACCTGTCTGTCACCACACTCGTGATTAATTCTTTATATTTTTCAGACTTTTGTCTTTATATCTACGGTATCAAACTGGGTGAACTTGTGACTTTTCTTAGATGGGATTTTATTAAACCAGGAAATCACCGACGCGATGTTATGCCACTAGAGTAGGCCGGTGTTGTTTTTAATTTCTAGGTTTATTTTTCTTAAAATGGCGAGTCCTAATTCTGTTTTCGCTGGGTTTATTAATCTACAGGTTGGTCTATTGTCAAAATCTGTTTCATTGTCTTGTAAGGAGATAAATAATTCCCGTTTTAGCTAGGCGTTCTAACTTTTCATCTCGTTTGAGTTCAGCGGCCAAGTTTTTGGCCTCGTTTTTAATGTTACTGTAAGTGTTACTGGAGTGGTTTGTTTTCATATTTGTGTCCTATCCCCCAATACATTTGTTTTTTCCTTCTTGTGGGTTGGTAAGCTGAAAGGGAATTTAGTAAAAAAAAGCAAAGGAACAAAGATGAGGATAACTTTAGAATAAGACCTTTATTAGCTGATTCACTTCTATTTCTTTGAGGGGAAATATTTCCCGAGCAAGTCAATAGGTGGTTCTTCTTCAATGTCTTGGAGTCAAAAAGGCTGAAAGCCCTTTTTGGCGCCAAGAATTCGGGGGGGGGTGCGCATGCTTAGGGAGCTCTTCCGGCCTTATGGGAGATTTTTACCTTTTTTTAAAATTTTTATTTTAATCTTATATTTAATTTATTTTACTTTTGTTTTATTTTGTTTAATTTTATTCTTATTAATCCCCACAAGTGTTTGAGCTGGCTAGGTGGTATTTATTTGTGATGCTGTTTAGTATATGTTTGTGCTTATTTTTATCTATCTCCTTGAGTTTTATTTTGTCTGAAAATACGAATATGTTCCTTGACGACTTAATTTTTGGTGCCGTCATTGTATGTGGCCTACCTTTTTGATTCTGTTATAGTATGTGGCCTACCCAGTTTGAATATGTCCTACCCCAGTAAGAGTATATTTATAGATATAAGTAGTAGGCAATTTATTGAAATTAATTATTTTTCACATATATTCAATCTCAAGAAATGCAATTTAAGTCATAAGCTGTATAGAGTAATTAATAAAAACTAAAAAAGAATTTATCCATAATTTACATAAATCAGAGATCTATTTAATTCTAAAATATTCTAAAATTCCGAAATAGGATTGGGGTTAGCAGTTATTATTATAACCTTATAATGTGCTTTTTTTTAGGCTACAAGGCACTGGTATCCTAAGACACTAAGTTTAGCGTTGTAAGTTTAGCGTTTGGTCTGAATCCTCCTGTAGGAGCGATATGTATAGTTATTTTGTATTGGAGAAATGAAAACAAAGTGCTCGATTACAGGTGTAAGTGGTGTATTTAGTTGTTATAGTGTACAATTCAATTAAAAGACGATTGTTACCATTGGTTTTAAAGCAGCGTACTAGCAGATTTTTCAGCTGATCATCGAATATGAACATATATATATATATATATATATATATATATATATATATATATATATATATATTATATACTATTAAAAAAAGAACTTTTTTTAAGAAGCACGGAACAAATAAAAGTTAAAAGTATTAAAAAATTGAACATTCAAATAAACTACCATTAATGGGTTTTCTTACCAACTTCTTTTAGATCCTATTTAGAAGTGATTCAAATATATTGAATCTAATTTTGTTTGTTGGCTTTCCAGTTTTTGATATTTAAGATATATTTAAATTAGAGATGAAAAAATCATTTGAAAGGTTTAATGACATAGAATTGTAAAATAAATGAAATTATTATTAATTATAAATTAAAAAAAAGAATTTAAATTATATATTTAGATTTAAAATAATGACTGAATAGAGAAATATAGTGAATAGTATAATAATTATTAAATATATATAAGTTAATTATATAAAAGAAAAAAAAAGGTAATATTTATAGTAATAATACTAATAATCGTAAACTAGACTGACTGTAACTTTAAATGGACATGGAATTTTGGAAGTTATAATAATGATAAGTACTACTTATGTTAAGAGATATATTTTAAATGATACCTATTATGATATTAGTTCCAAAAAGTGTTCTCCCAGAACTTTTAATATTTGGAAATAAGGCAGAATATGTAAATAGATGATCAGGGATGAAATATATTTATGATGGGGAAAAAACTAAATATTCTTATACTATTCCAAATAGTGCCCACTTTGTACTTTGCAAAATTTGGAAATGAGGTAGAATATAATAAACTGATTAGGGATGGAATATATTTTGTATGCGTTATATATATATATATATATATATATATATATATATATATATATATATATATATAAAAGAAAAGAATACAATACGGAAAATTATGAGATTTCTTTTCACCAAATTTCATTTCTGAAGAAGCTATCCACATAGCGAAACTTAATATAAACCTCCCACAACACACTTCCATATATAATATATATATATATATATATATATATAATATATATATATATATATATATATAATATATACAGACAGACAAACACACAATCTCCATTATAATAAGAAGATATATATATATATATATATATATATATATATATATCTTCTTATTATAATGGAGATTGTGTGTTTGTCTGTCTGTAACCGAAACTATATTACTACTCAAGTCACAATTTACGTCATCATTCACCATGACTTTATTTTTATTCAAATCTCAATTATTAATAAAATTGTTTTACATTATTAATACAGTTGACTATATCTTCATATAAATAACATGCAATTGTATTTATATATACAACAAAATAGCAGTTTACAGTGTGGACGGGTAGGCTAATTTGCATATTGATATTAAAAATTTGATTTTAAAAGAAATCCAGCAACAAGAAGAAATAAGTATATTTATTCTTTACTTCCTATTTTGACTAAATAGTTAGATTAGGTTGGTCGGTTGGGGATATCAACCTCGGTGGGTCATTTAATGCCGACAAAGTTTTGACATGAATTAATTCTTAATAGATAATCGGTTTTGTTTATAAACGTTTTTCTATTTAACCCATAGATGGGACCCTAACAGGCACTACCTCTCCGGGTCAGAGTGGACTAGGTAGCAATGGTGATGAAGGGGTGCTCTACATTCCCCAGATCTCAAGAACTTGAACCTCACCACTACATAGAGAGTAGCGTCATTCCCAGGACACGAAGACCCTCAGCCGCCGCCTTCTAGCACCCATATGATAAAAATGGTTGGGGCTTGCCATGAGGGCAATAGGGTTGGGGCCATTATATAGATGCTAGGGCTTGACATGCCCAGCGAAGTTAAATTAAGAAAACTTAGCAATGAAAGACGAGATTTTCAGTTGCTCTATTTTTCGATTATACCCCCCTCTGTTTCAAATCTTTTTATCTGCATTCTTACTTAGTTTCACTAGCCTTTGATTTAATATAATATTTTATTACATTAAAACTTAATACTTGCACCCGGAGGGTGCATATATTTGCTAGTATATATATATATATATATATATATATATATATATATATATATATCGAAAAAAGAAAATGACACGTCAGAATAAAGAAAAAGAAAAAAAAAACGAACAATAGTGATTTCACCCCCCCTGCAAGTAAAACCGAGCGAGTCGCATACTTAGTAGAACACACACACACACACACACATACACACACACAATGTGTATTTGGGCAGCAGTTTTTCCTGCATACATGCTTGATTAGATGCAATAAATAAATTTCAAACCATTTCGTCCTTTTAATTTTTAGTGTTTATCCATTTTGCAATCAATATTCTTCTCTGAGAAGAATGCATCAACTAAAAAAGAACCACACCCAAATCCGAGAAGAATCTTTCCAAAGAAAGACACACGAATCTACCCGCACATTTGCTTGTTATCCATTTGCACATATTAGTCTGAATGGCTTTTAATTCCAGATTTAGACAGATTCTCAAACTAAAAACTTGGTTTGAGAATCGTATACGCGAGAAACTGTCAGTAACCAAGTGCCGTTGACTTCATATTTACGCTACCCTAACTTAGATATACATGCTTTAATAACAATATCAAGCACTATTTACTTATAGATATAACATTCTATATTTTACTATATATATATATATATATATATATATATATATATATATATATATATATATATGAGAGAGAGAGAGAGAGAGAGAGAGAGAGAGCGGGTATGATGGAATGAGAAAGTTGGATTCTAATGTGAGACACTCTCATCCGAATACGTGCAACATTTCCACATGTCATCATGAACATGCTTCCTCCCCCTGTCAATCGTCGAACTAATCTGAAAGTCGGTACCTTTTCAAAGAAAATCGATAATCGAACTTTGCGTTTGAACTGCTGAGGTTCAAGTCATTTGCCAGTTGATCTCTTTAGACTTCATTTTCCTATCACTTTCAGAAACAGAAAGAAAAAAAAAGAAACATCTCCCGAGACGTGAAGTTAGAACACAGACTTGCACCAATTTTTGGATACAAAATTCTTAAAGCAAGTCAAGAAAATCGGTCAGGATAAACCCAGTCTTTGATTAAAAAAAAAACGCGACAACAAAGTTCATTTTTTTGTGCTTTTCTAAAATCTATATTTTAATACGACTTATTCGTCCGTTTATTTGCACATTACACTCATACACATACCCTTCCCACAGCCAAGGGGGATATATCTCCATCTTCCCCCTTTTCCAAGTGAGATATTCTTCTACATCTTCTTCCCAGAGCCAAGTGGAATATTCCTCCATCTTTCTCTTCAGTTAATTAGGATATGATATTATTCTACATTGCTGTTGCTTCTTCAGATCAAACACAGTGTTCAACTGATAGAGTTACCCTGTGCTAACTTCATATGCCCTCACTAAGTAGCATAGTAAACATGTATTATTGTATATTGGTTTGCTGAAGATCTGATGGGATCCGAGGATCCGATGGGCCCTGAAGTTCTGAAAAATTCCAAGAACGCGCTGTTGAAAGCTGAAAAAGAAAAAGAATCTACGAAGATTCCTCGGTACCAGAAATACCATTATCCACAAAATAGAATATACAACTATACATTGATCTTGTAGATCCGGTAGAATGAAATGCTATCAAATGATATGTGTAGTAAGTATTACACAGATTGTTATTGTATATTTTTGTGAAATTTATTGTAAAGACAAAATAGGATTTATATATGATAAATTGCAAATAATCCTTTCTTGATTAAATAGCTGATCTTTTTTTTTTCGTTCCGTGGAATTTCCACGGATCTTACTAATATTAGATAAATCAAACTCTTTCTTCACATCGCCCTGTCAGTGGGATTTAGAATAAACTATCACTTGCAGAGGAGTAAGACCATCCGACAAAATGGGTATGATTCTAAACTGCAGCTGAAGGTGAGGCTCCAGTATTGAAGATGCTGAGGAATGTGGAGAATCTCTTTATTGCCATTACTTTCATGTCCGCTTTGACCCAGAGAGGTAGTAACTGTCAGGGTCCTATCTATTGGTTAAATAGATCTGTTAAAAAATCATTCTTATTCGATTGGAATAATTGATGTCATATAACTGTAAATTAGTTATATCAAGAATAGTTACTTGAATCTATAATTATTTACTAAGGATTATTATTATTTGCTTGAGACTGTGTACAAACAAATGACTATTACTAAATAGAAATAATTACTTAAAACTATATAATTATTAGTATTAGATAGGAATACTTGAAACCATATAATATAGTATTAGATAGGAAACCATATAATTATTAGTATTAGATAGGAATACTTTAAACCATATAATTATTAGTATTAGATAGGAATACTTTAAACCATATATTATTAGTATTAGATAGGAATATTTGGAACCATATAATTATTAGTATTAGATAGGAATACTTGAAACCATATAATTATTAGTATTAGATAGGAATATTTGAAACCATATAATGATTTGCATTAGATAGGAATATTTGAAACCATATAATTATTAGTATTAGATAGGAATACTTGAAACCATATATTATTAGTATTAGATAGGAATACTTGAAACCATATAATTATTATTAGATAGGAGATAGGAATATTGAAACCATATAATTATTAGTATTAGATAGGAATATTTATTTATTTAGGATAGGAATATTTGAAACCTAGAATATTTTAGGTATTAGATAGGAATACTTGAAACCATATAATTATTTATTAGATTAATACTTGAAACCTACAACTGTTTGGAAATTATTTGTATTAAGAATATTTGATATCATAGAACTGTGCGTAAGACATCTAAAAAAACTACACAAAAATATAATGAACACAGTTCCTTAACTTGTAGGCATAAAATAACACTTGACGGATTGATATCTCGCTAAAATCAATCAATCAGTCTTTCTTCGCATTTATCTAGCAAATTGAACTCACAATGACTTGTTTGTGTATATAACCCTTACTATAAAAGTAAGTAAAGTCGGTGGGACGGACTAATGTCGGTATCAAGCAGACAACGAGGGAGTCTATCCCCTTTTCACTATGTTGTATACCCTTTCTTACTTCTTACTTCTGGTCGTATTTTCTTCTGGTCGGCTTTGGTTCTATCTTCTAACATCTTGACTTGGTCTGGTCTATCGTCTCGGATCTCCTAAGGTCTGGTTTTCTATTGCTATGTTCCTGCTGGCTGGTCGTCCTGGATTCTTTTCTTAGTCTTGTTACCAAGACATTCATCAACCACAACAACATATTAATTATACAAACTTTTATTTCCTTAACTATACATTTCATGTAACTAAATATCTGACTAACATAGCGCGCGTGAGTTCCAGTTTTAGGCAGAGCATAAAATGGCCGACCGCTCTGCCTGACGCCTAACTGAAAACTGGGGACCGTTAATCTAAACTGCTTAGTCTGCTCTACTTAGCCATAGCTGATTATGGGAACAACATGCGGATTCATACCTTTCTCAAGGGCATTAGCGTAAAAAGAAACGCAGACAATCTCGTCCTGGATTTGAACTCGTGTCACCAATTTCATTTCCTTTGTCGATAACCGTTACGCAATTTATCGAGATTGAATCATTATTTTTTCTATTTAAAATTTTTTTTTTTCAGTTTTCAAATTAAGAAAAGATAAAAAGTTAAAAAATTAGTTTATTCGGTGGAGTGGCTTATTGTTGGTATCTTCGGGACAGCGAGGAAGTCTATCCCCATTTCGCTAGTGGTGGACAAGGGAGATTGTTTTTGCTTAGGTGGAGCACAACACCTACCGTCCACTCCTCACTTATCACATGCATAAGATAATCCAATGTGTGATACTCATGTGTTGGGTTGGCGGGTAATGATATTGAATCCAGAACATTGCGATTGTGTTGCATACCTCTTTCTTTACTTCTTTCTTACTTCTATTCTTCTTCTGACGTCTTTTCTATCTTACGTCTTCTTCTAACATCTCTTCTAGCGTCTGGACTTCGTCTTGGTGGTCGGTCGCACTTAACTCATTTCTTCTTCTAGATCAGTCTTGTTACCAAGACATTCACCAACCACAAAACCGTGTTATTTTCTTAAGCTTTTATTTACTTAACTAAACATTTCATGTAACTAAACATCTGACTAACATAGCGTGCGTATGCAGTGAGTTCCAGTTAAGGCAGGACATCTTCACTGCCTGAGGTCCAACTGAAACTGAGGACCCAACCAGGTCCCACGTGACTTCACGTATTTTGGCGGGCTTCTGTAATTTTCCATTGAAGGACCCGGCCATGGTATGAAAAGGGTCATCCCCTCAGAATTACAGGGGATTGACAATAATCTTATGCAACCGCATAGATTATGTAACAACTAGTGCTAAACCAAAGAGATTATCTTTAGCATTTGAGGTGGAGCACCACACCTACCATCAGCTCCTCACTTTACCACACTGTGCTACTCATACGCTGAGTTGGCGAAGTCCGGTATCGAACTCAGAACGTTGTGGTTCCTAGTCGAACGCTCTACCGACTGAGCTAATGCTGAACAAATGTTAGCAATATAGTATTCAGAAAATTCCCCGGTCACCATAACCAATCTCGTGCCGGTGTCAGACTAAGCCTCGGAACTGCTGCCACAGGGCTGGAACTTAGGATCAGGTTGTCATTTTTCTCCCCTTGTCTATCCAAGAACACGTCTGAATGAGATTAACAGATGCCACATCTTAACCCCCCCCCCGCCGACTCGAAGACTCGAAAAAATCAGTTGAATAAGGATCAATATCAAGGAAAAGAAAAACAGAAAAATATTTAGTATTATCTACGTTATTCGGACTATTGTCACCATCTTCATTGTTATTTGTACAACGTTTCGGCAGATATGCCCTCCGGCCTTCTTCAGGTATTTCTTGTCGGACTCGAGAACCTTCTCGGACTGGGGGACCTTCTTTTCGAACTCGGGAACTTTCTAGTCGTAATCGGGAGCCATCACGGAACTTTGAACCTAACCCTTTATTTAGTCCACGGGGGTATCCTGTTCTCATTCCGCTAACCATAGCTGGGGTAGGAGTTGTGTTAATTATTTTTCTAACTGCCTCTACCCAGGAAAAATATTTATTGTAAATATAAGGGGATAAATGAAACAAAAAACAACAGATAGCTAAGATATTGTAAAGGTCCCTAACACAAGTGTTTAATCAAATCTAAAAATAGAATTACCCTGTCCTAGAAAAGACCCAAGTTTGTCATCCTTCCGGTAAATTTATTTTGCCGCTCAAATCTAGTGGACTTAAATACCAAGCTTTAGATTTTCCCCAATTAGGGGAAAAAAAGAAAACTTCAATATAACCATAAACTTTATACCAATACCGACAGATCACACAACACACAGCCTCTGCCTTTATTAATTCACACAGCCATCCTATCTGTGTAAACCGGACATGATCAAACGACTTACTCATGACTAAAGTTAATAGGTAATCATGATTAGATACTAAAATCATTAGTAGACACTAATCTTTCGTATGTAATAGAAAACTCATAAAAATCAGCTTGTTTGAATCAAAGGTAATCAAATCAGTTATCCATAAAGTGAGACTCTAGAATTAAACTCTTCTTTTTAAGTATAGGTTTAGATCTAGCGTTTATAAATTATCATGGAGGCACAGGTGGTGTAACGATTATTGTTGTAGAAAATGGACACGGCGATACGAGTTCAAATCTTGGACGAGACTTTTTGGATTATCTAGATTTTTCGGACTGTTGTCCTCATCTTTATTGTTATATACACAATGTTTCGGCCGACGTGCCCTCCGGCCTTCTTCAGCTGTTTCTAGTCGAACTCGGGAACCTTCTTGTCGAACTCGAGAGCCTTCACGGAACTTCGAACCGAACCCGATATTTAATCCATTGGGGTTGATCGTTCCAATTCCGTTAGTTATTAACGGAATGAGAACAACCTATCTCAATGGATTAACGGGTACAAATGTATTCTGTTATTTTCGCCCGTATACGGGATTGAACCTGCAGCCTACAGATGCCACTTAGAACTAGATTAACTCAACCCTTATATCCGTTGCGCCATGTTTCCAACAAGATGAGGCTGTTTGCATTTCACATAGCGCTAATACCCTAGGGAAAGGTATGAATCTAAGTATTCTCCCTCCAACTATGGATACTTAGTAGGACAGACTGGGATCTTTAACCTTGATATATCAACCGGTTTAAGAAGGAACATTCTGAATTCAAACTAGACCTGGAGAGGAATGGGCTTCACCAGGCTATTTATGCCCCAAACACGCTATATGAATAACGTCCCCACATTCAAACCAAGCTACACAATAAGTCAGTAATATAAGTTATCAATAGTAAATAAAAAAGAATTGATTATATATATATATATATATATATATATATATATATATATAGGTTAAATTATTATTATTGTTGGAGAATTGATGGTAGGACCGACTTTTCAATTGTATTATTAATTATAAATAAATAAATATATATATATATATATAGGATGTGACACAAGGTCAATTTCTTAAGCGGAGTTTAACAGGTTTAGATTCAGAGTGTTCCTTCTCCTACACTGGTTACCTATCCAAGGTTAAAGAGCCCAGTTTTCCCTACTATTTACCCATAGCTGGAGGGATATTATATGGATTCATACCTTTCTCAAGGGTATTAGCACTATGTGAAATGCAAGCAGCCCACGACTCTAACCATTACACCACGCAATATAAATGATTAAATATAGGAAGTAGAAATAGATTCCCAGAAAGCAATATACACGTTGTACAAAGTATTTGCGAACATACCTTTAGTAAACCACAAAATAGAAATTGACCAAATGTAATGTTACGCGGTATGAGCCAAATTTCAGCATTCTCATATCTCTTTTAGAACTATCAAAAAGAATTAACATAGCAACTTCCAATCCGACACGGGAAATAAAAATGTAAGATGTACATGTGGCACTAGCAGCTCGGAAGTAACCAGTTTCTTGAAAGTCTGAAGTCTGTGTAAGAATAAATCTCTTCAGGTTTCCAGGACTCTTCTAAGTATTATAGCTAATTTTAACAGTGATGTGGTTTGGATATCATCGATTCTTTTCGTGATCTCCAGTTTCCCCAGTCTCTTTTCTAGATCTTTGGGGATCGTTCCAAGCTCTCCAACTATAATTGGTATCACCATCACCTTCTTGTTCTACTACTTTTTCAGCTCCCAGGCAAGATCCAGGTATTTTCTTTACATTCTATATTTCGCTGTCACGAAAACAATCCACTAGATAATAAGTTCTTTTCTTGTTAATCAATACAAGATCTTGTCTTCTGCGCGGGATTTGGTGAAGTCTCAGAGAATTTTATATATTTTAAGATCTAGGATAGAGTCTGGTTTGTGCATATACCATTTGGTTGCATGGTTAAATTCACAGTGGGTCACCTTTCCTACCCAGTCATGCCTACTATTGTATTTCTTTTGTGCAATTACGGTCAAGTCACACTAGATCACCGATGTTAAGCAGCTATGAGTCTGTTCGATACTTATTAGGGTGACCACTTAAGCAACAGCAGGTACTGTAAGCAACCTGAGTCCTTTGGTTATCAAAATGTCTCGATTCGGCATTAAATGACATAAAAATGGTTTATATGCCGTAAAACAAAACAACCAAGTGGTCATTTTAAAGTAGCTCTCAAACCGAAAAAATGTGGGCATATAAATAAATATATTTATCATTTTTAATACAGGTAGATTATTTTGTCATTTAAAAATATCGGTCAAGTCACGCTGAAAGCACGTTTCTCGTTAGATCACCGATGTTAAGCAGGGATGAGCCTGTTCAATATTTAATTAGGTGACCATTTAAGCAACATTAGGTACTGTAAGCAACCCGAGTCCTTTGTTTATCAAAATTACTTGATTTAGCATTAAATGACCCAAAAGGGTTGATATGCCGTAAAACAAAAACGACCAATCACCCTTTTTGTACCAGTTTGACGCATTCGCTTTATTTTCTTTATCTTTTAGAAAGACGCAATTGTGAAACATACAAAGAATATGACCAAAGCCACAAAGCATCGAAGATGTTTCTCAAGACTGAGGGTCAATTAGTAAGTCACTGCAGAAGCCACGGCAGTTGACGGAGTAAGGATTTGGGAAATGACTGTTATTATTATGAAATAAGACACGAGCATTACAAGTGTTACCGAGAAGAGAATGTAGGAGATTGAGGAGATACTTTTTCAAATGAATAAACCCAGGAACAGTTTTCATTGTTAAAAGCTAGTAATTGTTTAATACAAAGTAGGCATTATTGCTATGAAACTGAAGACCAATTGAGTGTCTTTGATAGTACACACACACACACACACACACACACACACACACACACACACACACAGATATATATATATATATATATATATATATATATATATATACGTATTATGATATTTCCTCTTTACGTCTGTTGTAACTGAATTATTGGGAAAACGGATATAGAAATCTAATCCCAATAATAATATAAAACGAAAATACTTCCAAGCTGTAGTCGTGTCAGTGCTATTGTACGGCTGCACTACTTGGAATTCAACGAAGCGCTTAGAGAAAAATATAAATGGGAGCTACATAGGGATGCTGCATGCTGTCTTGAACAAATATTGGAAGCAGGAACCCCTTCCCCCCCCATAAAAGCAGCTGTACGGCCACTTGCTTTCTATCATGCAAACCATCCGAGTTAGACAAACAAGACATGCTGGAAAAGCAAAGACGAACTTATAAGTGACGTTCTCTTGTAGACACTTACACAGAGACATTAGTGTAGACTGACCGGCAAAAACATAATCCAATCAACTATGTGCTGATTCTGGATGTTAATTTCCTTTCATATTAACTCGCTCCCCCAAAACACATTTTCTCAGGGAGCCTAAAACCCTAATGATACAATCCACGCATGTCACATATTTTTATTTATTTTTTTTTAATTTAAAATTTCATTTTTAAATTTTATTTAAAAAAAAGGTTATTAGGGATTTATTCTAATCTTTGGAGGTATCATTATTTAGCCTCTAAAAACTAATGGCTCCAAAGACTAAAACAAATTCCTTTAGGACAGCGAATTTTAATTTACAATTGATAATTGGGATGGGAGGAAGGAAAACACACACACAAAAATAAATAAATAAATAAAAGAATGAAAACAAATAGAGATACAGACAGGTTTTGGGGTACCCCAATCCTTCTTTAGATCAGTGGATCGCCGACTGTTTTCCGTGCATAAACCAACTGGATTCTAAAATTGTGGAACCACACTAATAATAATAATAATAATAATAATAATAATAATAATAATAATGTGTGGAGACAGAGATGAAACGGTCAATCATATAATAAGTGAATGCAGCAAACTAGCACAAGACTAGGCACGACTCTGTGGGAAAGGTAATCAACTGGGAATTGTGCAAGAAATTCAATTTTCACCATACAACTAAATGGTATATTCACTGGAGAACGAGACGCGTAGAATTCTCTGGGACTTCAAGGTACAGATGGATCACCTAATCCAAGCCAGGAGACCGGTTCTAGTATTAATCGACAAGAAGAGAACCTGTCATCTCGTGGATTTTGCCATCCCGGTCGACGACCGAGTGATAATGAAAGAAAGAGGAAAGATAGACAAATATTTGGCCTTGCCAGAGAACTGAGGAAACTGTGGAACATGAAGGGGAAGGTCGTACCAATTGTAATTGGTACCCTTTGAACGATCCCCAAAGCTCTGGAAAGAATTTTTGGTGAATTGGAAATCAGAGGAAGAATCGAGACCATCCAAACTACAGCACTGTTGGGATCGGCTAGAATACACAGAAGAGCCCTGGAGACTTGAAACTCAGCCGCCAGTGAATCACCAGCTACGACAGGTATGAAAACCTTATAATAATAATAATAATAATAATAATAATAATAATAATAATCTTATCTTAAGCTATATATTAATACCAATAATTAATTAATTTATGTATTAATACACTTGTTCCATAATCTTCAGACCGTTATCATCTATCTTGTAACACCCCCTGGTTAAAAATGAGACCGTCCAAAACGCCCAAGATGAAATGCAAACATATAAATCCTTTCAGTTCAGTTTGTTTATTATAAAGAAATAAAGGGGAGAAAAGGACATGCTACAAAAAAACAAAAAAAAAAAAACATAATAAGAAAGAAAGAAAGAAAGAGAGTGGGGAAAATATATAGAGAGGGGGCAAAAATGAAAAGATGAAGAGAGAGAGAGAGAGAGAGAGAGAGAGAGAGAGAGAGAGAGAGAGAGAGAGAGAGAAAGAGAGAGAGTGTTAAATCAAGATCATTATACTTTTTACATATTGGACTGTTTAGCAATAGCTCTTAAGTAAAAAAATATCAAGTGTTGCAACAATTAAATTGTCATACTGTGGTATATTGAGGTCCTGCTGCTGCTGCTGCTGCTGCTGCAGGTAATAATAATAATAATAATAATAATAATAATAATAATAATAATAATAGAAAGAATTAACTAACGTTCCTCTTTTTGTTTATAAGTAAATTTAATTCAAAAAAAAAAAAAAAAAAGAAAGAAAAAGAAAAAAAGAAATCACTATATTCACGTTTCATATTTTTTATTTTCCTATTTCCTGTAAAATATGAAAGGGAACAAAAGGAATATTTAAAAATGTTATTTTTTGAAAACTGTCAATAATTTAAAAAAGTTGTTCGCATTTCATTTTATTAATAATCACATAATTTGCTTAATAGTAGCGAAAGTGATTCTTAAAAATTCTTTTGTATTTTCTTAATAATTGGAACAATTTTTTTTACATTTTTTCGGAATTCATTCAGTAATGAATGTAATTATTTTTAAAACGTTTTTATTTAAAAAATCTGATTTTTAAAAATCTATTACCTCCCACTTCATTTTGGTTTTTGAATTTTCTTCGAAAAAAATCTGCATGTGAAAATATTTATATTTCTTAATGATAAGTCACTGGAGAATTTAAATCGTTAAAAACTTTAAATTATATATATATATATATATATATATATATATATATATATATATATATATATATATATATATATATATATATTATAAAGTATCGAGAGTTTTTGTACTTTTTGACACACATTGTATTCCATTCATTAATTTTTTCAGAATACAAGGTGTGTCAAAGAAGTACCAAGTTTAAAGCTGTATTTACCAAGATAGAAATGAAGAATAAACGACACGTTATTTTTTTTTCAGTGTACAAGGTGTGTCAAAAAGTACAAAAAATCTCGATACTTTTTGACACAACCTTGTATATATATACATAGTATATATATATATATATATATATATATATATATATATATATATTGATGTGTGTCTGGGAGCGTGTGTAAGTATATCAAAATGTTCAGAAGAATGATATTTTTAATCAGCCGACGCTACAGTGTTCATCAAACCATCATCGGAGATAATATCTATATAGAAAGAAACTTTTGACAAACAGAAGTTTGTAAAACGTGAGAAACAAACAGAAGCAACAACACAATGACAAAACAAAGGTTTACAAATTTCTGTATGTCAAAAGTTCCTTTCTATATAGATATTATCTCCGATGATGGTTTGATGAACAAACTAAAACACCGCATCGTCGGCTAATTAAAAATATTATCCTTTTAAACACACTGCTGAATTTTTAACTTATATACTTACATACTGTTGGATTCATTTTAATTTCCTGATATATATATATATATATATATATATATATATATATTAAATTTTTACTTGAAGGCACTTACAACGCATGTATCGCATAAAATTCGATACTTTTTTTATAGAAAATAAACTTGACAAGTGTAATCCAGTAAAGGATGGCTCGATGTGTAGAATACCGTACAGACTGTTTCGACTTTATTAAGTCTCATCAGCGGTATATACTAACGATTTCCCTCCGACAGAAATCGAAACCGGGACTTCAGCAGACGCAGTGAAACACTAGTGAAACACTTTTATCGCCTCGGCCACAGTACACAGCTGACCATCCTAGCGGAATTAAGCTTGTCAAGCGATACTACGCGCCTCTACCATAATAGGTAAGGGGGCGCTAATGAGAGAATAATAACAACAAACAGCCCGAATGCCCTTCGGCGAAGTGAATAAGATTTTTGGATGTTTGTTTATTTAGAAACGTTGCTGATAAAGTATATATTAAATTTTTACTTGAAGGCACTTACAACGCATGTATCGCATAATGTGTGTCAGAAACATATAGAAATTTTTTGTACCTTTTGACTTCAGCATTTTGGACCAGCTGAGCTAAACAAAATGGCATTACTTTTTGACTCGTCCTTGGTTATATATATATATATATATATATATATATATATATATATATATATAATTCTGTTCTGTGATATATATATATACATATATACATATATACGTGTGTGTACGTGTGCGATAGCATGTGTATGTGCCCGTGCATGAGGTTTCTTACTTACCCATATATATATATATATATATATATATATAATATATATATATATTAAAACACGTGCAATAATATATATATATATATATATATATATATATATATATATATATATATTATTGCACGTATTTTAATTGGACAGCGTTATTTGTAGTTCAAAGAGTCCTTTCCTGGGCGTATCTTTACAGCATCTTATGCAATGAAACCTGAACTTACCGAATTACCGAATCCTAATTCCTTTGAAAATAACAATTGACTTACGAAACGGTAACGCCCCGTATTTTATTTAATGACCTAAGTACATGGCCAGACGGTACACATTATTCAAAAAATGTTTCCCCATCTTTGGATCCTATTCTTCTCCAATGTTGAACGTCTTCTTCAGGAGATGCAAATCTGCGCTCAAAGTTAGCTGACCTTGACTCACCGTAAAAAATCACAGAAAGACACTTTTCTAAGAAATTCAAATAATCACTGGTCAGTGGTACCGTAACCCGGTTTGACCACAACTCATCTAGTGTGTACTGGACAGAAACAGTCTACAACTGGTGTAAATCCAGTTTTCATTCTCTCAGACCGATTGCCATACCATGGTTAGAGCCCAGTCTGCCCTACTATTTACCCATCACTGGATGGAGAACATTCAACAAGTAATTACAATAAATATATTTCAACAAGTCAGAATAATTACTGTGATAAATCGAGTATAATACGCATGTTTACTCCCACATTTGAATCCTAAAAGGGTACGTATTATACACAAGAACTAAATATTAACTTTTATTGTCCATGGTAGTCACCATATTCAGGAGGGCATGGTTGAATGTAAGTTATATCTATTATTTATCCAACCTATTCCACAGTAGGACGCGATGCAAGGTTATTTTTAAGTAGAGCTTGTGTGAATTCAGGTTTTTCCTTTTCATAGATGAGTTGTTGTACCAAGTTTAAAGAGCTCAGTCTTCCTTACTATCTATCCATACTTGGCGTGAGAATAGTTAGGTAGATACCTTTGCAATTAGCGCTATGTGAAATGCAAACAGCCTCGACAAGATTTGAACTCGTGTAGCCGAGTACACTTCCTATGATTATAATTAGAACGCATAGTTATCTACAAAAATACAAAAAAAAAAACATCTATTTAAAATATTGACTATCACAATACATAGTTTTCGAGAGATAACTTTATAACTGCAACTGAAGTCCGTTGGTCTATAAGCAATCCCTCATGTTATGGTTGACGGGGGATTCGAAACGAGACGGTGTCGACAAAATTCCCGCTTATCCGCGAAGGCAAAATCGGTTGGCCCGTCCGCGTACATTGCCGCGTATGCCAAGCTCACGGCACGGAGGGACAACTGGCGACTTTTAAGTATGGACAAATTAACAGATTGGTCCGATAGGATCCACACCATTTATTTGACAAGCCATCGCACGAGCTTCGGTTTGTGCGTAGCTTCCCACGTTAAAAAAGACCTTGTGTCACATTCTAACTTGGGTGGAGGTCTTGGTAAATCCAATCCAAGACGACCGCTATGAGGTACGAAATGAAACGACTTTCATACTGTGGCGACATCAGTCACGGTTTTGGCTGAGAAGCTTTCAGCCGTTATCGTGTGAATTCAGCTTGGCACCACCGATCGTTCGGTTTATCCTGGAGTGAGAATAGTTGAATTCATACCTTTTCAATGAGTATTAGCGCTATGTGAAATTTAAACAGCCTCAACAAGATTTGAACTCAATTAGCCAAGTCTACTTTCTACGATGATAATGTTGCTCCGATCCTGCCGTTTCTCTCGGACGGGATTGCTGTGCCAATCGGTAGGATAAAACTAACTCACAATGGGTTCGACTATTATTGGACTAGACTTTCTTTCATCTTGATTTTCTTGTCTTTTCATTGTAACTACGAGGATTGTCAGTCTACGACATTGAGTAAACACAGCGAATCAGGGAATAAAGAATTAGCACCATCAGATTGAAAATATTATAATTTACCTCAGTAAACAGTATAATACACTCAATTGACCCTTATTTTCCAAGATCGCTTGGTGCCATTTTTTTTCGAGCGAGCACGCGAAACTTTGCTCCGATCCCGCGGTTCGTCTCGTACTGGACGGGATAGGCGTGGTTACAGCCGACGTAACATACTCACCGAGGGCTTATAAACAAACACACATACGTCCTGTAGATGGGGCTTAGAATACGCCGATTTTGACACTAAACTTTATCTGATGGTGAGGTTCCATTTCCGGGGCTTTGGGGCTGCGTATGTGGATGTGAAACAAGGTAAATTTCTTCAGCAGTCGTTGACAAATTTGAATTCAGAGTTTACCTTCTAAACCGGTTGTTATACCAAATCTAAAGAGCCCAGTTTGTCCTACTATTAATATTTACCCATAGCTGGAGGGAAATAGCTGACTACATACCTTTTCCCAAGATTATTAGCGTTATGTAAAATGCAAACAGTCTCGTTCAGGATTTGAACAGGGATCACAAATTTCGATGATCAGTCGAGAACTTTCAGTGTGACTTGATCATAAATCAACTGATAATTGAGTACTGTGTTACGATGCAAAACTAAGAGACACCAAGAAATAACCAAATGATCATACCCAACACTGAGGTACTCCAAGGAACAACCAAAGAAACATAGGCAACACTAAAGGACACCAAGGAACAACCAAAGAATCATACGCAACACTGAAGGACACCAAGGAACAACCAAAGAACACTACCAAGGAACAACCAAAGGATCATACCCAACACAAAGGGACACCAAGGAACAACCAAAGATATCCAACACTATACAACACAAAGGGACACAAGGAACAACCAAAGAATCATATCCAACACTAAGGGACACCAAGGAACACCAAAGGATCATACCCAACACAAAGGACACCAAGGAACAACCAAAGATCATATCCAACACTAAGGGACACCAAGGAACAACCAAAGGATCATACCCAACACAAAGGGACACCAAGGAACAACAAAGAATCACACCAAGGAACAACCAAAGGATCAACCCAACACAAAGGGACACCAAGGAACAACAAAAGAATCATATTCAACACTAAGGGACACCAAGGAACAACACAAGGAACCGTACTCAACACTAAGGGACACCAAGGACAAACCAAAGGACCATACCCAACACTGAGGAACACAAATTATGGAATAACCATAGGATCATACCCAACACTGGGGAACACCAAGGAGCAACCAAAGGTTTCTTCACTAAGGATCGCGCTCTGCTTAACACAAGGGATATCGGCGAGAGAGTGCTCTTGCTCTTGTCTAAGGATGGCCATAAAATCGTAACATATTGCTTTTGTCTTTTAACTCTTCTCGCGTGGGTATGATTTGAAGACCTCTTGGTCGTCTTAACACAGAACTGTACCAGCGATCGAATGTGTACTGCTAATGTGTTGAGTGTACGAGTGACGTCACACTATAGCAGAAATCTGTAGAGACAAGTTGACGAGACTTGAGTAACAAATGATAACCTTAGTTGTCCATAATTCCAGATGTAATTACAACTTCAGTTGTTAATGTAAGGTTCATAAGGTCAGCCTGTTTAACGGAAGACAGCCAGCGGTCATAGCGCATGCGCTCTTACTCCTAAGCCAACCCTTTTTTTTTACTTCAGCTTTTTAAATTTTTTTTTTCAGATTTATTTCCTCTCTTTGTTCCATCAGGTAATTATAGCCGTCATCACAACTGGCAAGATGCACGCAGATTCCGAGTTAGGGAAAACGGTATTTTCTTTTTTCTTTTATTGGAGAAATAAAGTGAAATTTTCGTCTCTTGAAGTGAGTAATTTGGCCTTTTGGGGGCATTGAAACGAATTAACTCGTAGTCTTTTATGAAGACATTTTTTTTTAAAAGATAATCTTCATTCCATTTCTTTGCAAAAAAGAGAGAGAGAGAGAGAGAGAGAGAGAGAGAGAGAGAGAGAGAGAGAGAGAGAGAGAGAGAGAGAGAGAGAGAATAATTTTTGTGGAATTTATTTTTAACGTTGACGACGGGAAGCAGCGAAGTTCACCGAAAATTGACTGGATAATTGTTCACGTCACTTTTCGTCTGACAAAAAAAGTGATTTATTTCGGGTAACAGAAAAAAGAAAAGTAACTGGTCATAGTGGGTTACTTTACAACACTTATCAATAATGCCACTTGTAAGTGTACATATATATATATATATTATATATATATATATATATATATATATATATAGTCATTTATAAGTTTTAGTTTTGCTTTCTCTGCTTTATTTGACAATGGTAAGTCGTTGGAATAAAAAAAGAAAAAAAACAAAAAGAAAGAAAGAAAAAGAAAAAAAGGTACTTATATGAATTCTGCTGTTAAATTCTATCGGAAGATCATTAGTAAACGAAGCACACCAGGTTAACATCCGGAGGTAATTCTTTTACCTATTTTAGTGTATTTTCAATCGGAATTTTGCAAAAGTTTTGTCCTTGAAAGGTCTCAATACTGACCTTAAGAACCAAATAATGTATATAATTTCACATTAATAAAATGTCTTTGTAAAGACTTACTAGTTAATAAACGTCATCGAGTAGTTAGCATCAGGATCGGATTAAGTCCTGTAGACACCCTGAATACTTAAAAGATTCTTGTGCCTTTTTACATTTAAAGTCTACAGAATTTTTTTCAAACATAATAAAAAAAAGAAGTATATATCTATATTTTACACTGGTTCTTCTTCGGCAAACAATTGGTAATTCATGTCAATTCCGTGATAAAGCATATGGGTCAGCAGCTGGTCTGCAGCAGCCACCCGAGAATCTACCGGTTAATGTGAACGCTAAAGAAAGTTCTTTTGCTTGTAATATATGCGTCCGGGTTTGCAAGAGTAAAGTTGGCTCAAGGACCCGCATACGTATCAAGAGCCCCCTTCATGGGATTTCAGAGAGAGCCTTCTTCAGTAAATAAGATGGTGGGTTAGTTGTATTTCACGGCATGTCAACTCTTAGGTTTTGTTATGTCGAAGACGTTTTTGTTTTAGTTATTCTTGATAGGTATCTTTTCAAACTCATTTTTTAAAAACATTTTTTAAAACTCATTTTTTGATCTATTTAACCCATATCCTAGATGAGGTACTGACACTCCGGGTCAAAGGGAACCTGGGAGTAATGGCAAATGAAGGGATACTTCGTACTCCTCGGAGCTTCAGAATTGGAACGTCAACGCTAGATGCAGTTTAACGCGATACTCAGGACACTGACCCTCAGCTATCGCCTATTATCACATATGATTAAAATGGTTGGTGGTTTTCCATAAGAGCAATAGGGTCAGGAAAATTATATAGGTGTTAGGGCTCGATAGGACTAGCCGATTGATCGAAGGGGGTCTCTCCAATCGGCTGTCTAGCCTAAGTAAGGGGAAAAGTGGAGTGTTGAATATCATGTACTGCTTAGCCACCCTTAAGCATCACGTGCCACCACCCCCGCCAACAGGAGGGTAGAAGCGTATTAGAAAGGGATAAGCCTTATAATCATTAATCATAGGTCACTCGTCTGATGGAATGCTGGTCATTTTGTCTATCAGATCCCTATTTTCTTAAAAACACTCATTAATTTTCCAGGTGTGACGGTTACTAACTTGGACATTCGAATCTCGAATGAGGCCTCTCATGTTCAGTTAACTATTTTAAGGCTCATGTAAAAGATATGAATCTATGTCCCTTCACTCAGTTCTATTGGTAGAGGAATTGACAAAATACAACAATCTTTGACGGTGAGGCAAAAGAGTATCTCCGAGTACTTAAGTAAACTATGATCTCATCTGACCGTGGGAGTTATAACAGTAAAAAAAGGCTGTTGCGCTCATTACCAACCCTGACCATAGCTAGTCATTTCGGGAGCTTAGAAGAGTAGATCACGTGATGATGCGTGTGTCTGTGCGTGTTTTCTTTTCTTTTCCCGCCACGATCCCCCACCTTACCCTTGCTATCATGTTCACAGTTATATCATCATTATGAACCATCAAGTCAAGATTCCGGTGTGCGTGTGCGTGTACACACGTACATGTTTGTATGTGTATGAGTCAGAGGGTTAAAATATAGGACGACAATATCATTCTGTTTCTATTTTAATTATTATTTTTTTTATCTCTTCTTTTTTTCTTCTTCTTTCTTCCTTTTGTTTGTTTGTTTGTTTGTTTCAATTGATCACCCATTTTTTAGAATGGTCTTTTTTATTCATTCATTTAATTTTTTTTTTCGTATGGAATATTTCCGTTTTTTCTTTTTCACAGTTTCAGTTACACATGTTTTGTTTTGTATAAAATCAATCTCTGGAAATTCATTTACACTTTCTTTGGTCATTCATATTTTTCTTTCAATTTTTTCCGTATTCGCAGTTTTTAAAATCCATTTACAGACTTTCTTTATGTATATAACCATTCTTATAATATATCTTGATTGATTCATTCATCCATTCATTATTTCTAATTGTTTTTCCGTTAAGCTTCTTTCTTTCTTTTTTTCTTTCTGTTCTGAAATATAATCTACACATATTCTCTTTCTCATTCTTCCAAACGTTGAGAAAGGTATGAACCACTCACTCCAATCTATAGGTCGGTCCCAGAGGGCTATCCCCCCAGGCAATACCTGCCCCCTTGGGGACAGGGCTGGGTTTATTGTCCAGCGCCTGAGGCGCGCCCCTTGAGGGGGAATGCCGAAGGGATTGACGCAATTTTTGTTCTTTCCCACCCATGAGCTTCAGCTTGTGGGTGGGCCCACGTTAAAACGAGGCCTTGTGCCCAGCCCATACAAGTGGGGTATGAGGCAAATGCCCACTCCAATCTATAGGTAAAATATTACCACTACACTTTATTAACAAGGATGAATTTGGCATTAAATAACCCACGAAGGTTGATATGCCATTAAACGAAAGAAACCAAACCATTGTTGATTTACTTATCCACTTGATTCCTTTCTAAAAAAATTAAATTAAACAGTTTCTTTGAGATAATTTATTCTTACAAATGCTGTTAGATTTATTCACACATTTCTTTCTTTCTTTCTTTCTGAGTTTCCTAGCCGATCTCAACAATGTTGATCTCTGGATGGTCTCAATTCTTCCTCTGATTTCCAATTCTTCTAGTCTGTCTTCTAAATTTTTGATGACCGTTCCTAGTGTACCAACTACTATTGGTATCACTTTCTCCCTCATATTCCATATTTTTTCAACCGCTAGCAAGATCCAAGTATTTGTCTATCTTTTCGTTTCCCTTTCATCTTCACTCTGTGATCTGCTGGAACTACAAAACTACCAGTTGACAAGTTCTCTTTTTCTTGTTAATCTATGTATGATATCCTGGCTGGGATAAGGCGATCCGTTTGCATCTCAAAATCCCAGAGAATTTCATTCTCAAGAACAGATTCTGGTTTATGCATACACCATTTTGTTGTATGGCCAAAATTATTTTCCTGCACATTTCCCAGTGGATAACCTTCACAATCCAGTCGTGCCTAGCCTTGTATTCTTGTTGTGCTAGTTTGCTGCATTCACTTAATACATGGTTTATTGTCTCATCTCTGTCACCACAAACACTACATTTGATGTTCTTATCAATTTTTGCTTTGATATAATTCGTTCTTCAGACATTGTTTGTGCTGCAATTATAAGCGATTCGGTTTCTCTCTTGAGGTTTCCTTTTCATAACGATATCCAGGTCTTTTCGTGCGCACTCTCCCAAATTTTTCATTTGAAGTATCCATATAATTGTTTTTCTTCCTATTTCTGTTTTCTTGTTTTTGTTGATTGTCTGTTTGTCCATATGTTGCTGCTGTTGTTATTGGCGAACGTAATTAATCTCTCCTTGCTCTTTTAGTGTATTCTTCAAGTCTTGGATTATTATTATTATTATTATTATTATTATTATTATTAGCAAATATATGCACCCTCCGGGTGCTCGTATTTAAATTTTAATGTAATAAAATATTAGGGTACAATCGAAAAATTATTAGGGTACAATCGAAAAATAGAACAACTGAATCTTACTCTTCCATCACTCCCGTCTTTCATTGCTAAATTTTTCTTATTTAGTATTTAGTTAAAATAGGAAGTAAAGAATAAAATTACAGTTATTTCGTCTTGTTAATGCATTTCTTTTACAATGTATACCTGAGATTTTTGCTCATAATCATTAAGATAAAACCAATAATACTAAACACGTATTTATTAAAATCAAATTTTTAATATCAATATGCAAATTAGCCTTCCACTTCACACTGTTAAACCCCTATTTTGTTGTATATATAAATACAATTGCATATCATTAGTATGTAGATAAGACCAACAGTCTTAATGTAAAACAATTTTATTAATAATTGAGGTTTAAATAAAAATAAAATCATGGAGAATGTGACGTAAATAAGGGAATTGTGACTTGAGTAGTGATATAGTTTCGGTTACAGACAGAAAAACACATCATCTCCATTATAATAAGATTATCATATTTCGCAGTTCTAGAATGCCATTCACACAATTTTTATCAAAAATTTGTCTATAAAACCATTTTACAAATTCCCATTGATTTTCTAAATCTTTCTTTCTTTTTTTTTTTTTAGCAATTCTAAAATGTCATCTGCGCTTTCTTTTTTGTGTATAAAATTATTCTTACAAATATACACTGATTAACTCATTTGTCATTTTCTTTCTTGCCTTTTTCGCGTTTTAAAAATGATATAGTCGTCCCTTTTTCTTTTATATAAATCAACTCTTACAGTTTGCACGCTAATACATACATTCCAACGTACATAAGTATATATGTAAATCTGAGAAGACTTCTCTTGTGCATACTAAATCCTACAGGTTCGTACTCGTTTCTTCCCGCTCCCTAATTGGCGCAACCGGAACGCCTCCGGAGCCCGGATGACCAAATAAGTGTGAGTGTAAGTGGGGGCAATAGTGATGATGCTTCACTTGCAGCAAAATATGTACCGAATGACCCTGAAGCTGGGGCGGCCACAGCCTTAGGATCAAACAAAGGGATTCGAGATGAATGGAGACGCTTAAAGCCGGAAGTGCACTTATATCTCTCATTGGGGTGTTACGGCGTGGGAACGGTATTCTCAGGAAGACATTTTGAATTTAAGGAAAGTGGAAGAGATGTAAAAGTAAAGACTTCTATTTCCATGGAATCTACAACAGATACACGGAGAAGAAAACTCCATCGTCTATGGAAAGATTTCGGTTGGTTGGCTGATTTTGTTTTGCGGCATATCAACCCTTTTTTGTGTTGATATGCCCAATTAAGTGATTTTAATATTCGGTTTCTTACAGTACCTGCTGTTGCTTAAATAGTCACCCATCTAAGTATTGAACAGGCTCGTCACTGCTTAACTTTGGTGACCAAGTAAGAACCGATGCTTTCAACGTGGCCTGACTTTGAGCCCAAAGACTTTCGGTCTCAAAACATTCTTTTTCCACATACACTAGAAATGGTTATCGTCATAGGAAATATACACAAACGTGTTAAAGTCCTGGATGAGGCATATCACATAACGCTAATACCCTTAGGAAAGGTATGAATCCAATTGCTCCCCCTAGCTATGAGTAAATACTGGAGCACGCTGGGCTCTTTAAGCTTGGCTAGGTAATCAAATCTATGAGAAGGAAATCTCTGAATTCAAACTTGTTAAACCCATCTTAAGAAATTAACCTCGTGTGCAAATTATTTGTATCAAGAATAGTTACTTGAAGTTATAATTCTTTACTAAGAACTATTATTAGTTACTTGAAACCATATAACTGTGTGCAAGCACATGATTATTATTGGATACAAATAATTACTTGAAACCATATAATTGTGTATAGATTATTAGTATAAGATAGGAGCTCTTAAAATCCTACAGCTCAGTGTAAATTATTTGTATTAAATAAAGATACTTGATATCATATAACTATGTGCAAACACAATTAAGAAACAACTACACAAAAAATGTAAATGTAAACGCACAACGTACGCGATTCCCTAACCTCTTGGCATTACATAACCCGAGTAAGAATGTGTTCATCTCGCGCCCAGCATCGGTAAAACACTCTCTTGGTAATCGTTATGAGAAGTAGATGACTCATTTCTTCTCCATATACATTTAGATTCACTCTACTGAGGCCAGGTGTCGAGCTATTAAGAGGGTGTTAATTTAATCTTAACAGCCACCCAGTTAAAAAACAACAACAAAAAAACAACAAAAAACAAAAACAAAAACAAAACAAATAAACAAACAAACAAAAAACCACCCTAAAAAAATAGGCTTAGAAACCCATAAAAACCTTTAGGCTAGTATTACCCTTCCAAATCTGGAAAACAATAAAAATAATTGTATTAATTATAATGATAAAATAAAAATAAATAAAAAAATAAATAAAGAACTTGTCACCTTGTGGATTTTTCAGTACCCGGTGGATCTCAGAGTGAAAAGAAAATAAAACGAAAAGATGGACAAATACTTGGACCTTGCCAGAGGACTGGAAAAAACTGTGAAACATGAGGTTGAAGGCGATACAAATTGTGGTAGGTGCCCTTAGAACGGTTTCACGGGTTTGCAAAAAAGACTGGAGGAATTGGAAATCAAATGAAGAATCGAGACCACCCAGACAACAGCATTGTCTAGATCGGCTAGAATGCTCGGAAGATTCCTGGAAATCTGAGGAGACTTAATGTCACTCAGACTCCAGTGAAAAACCACCGCTAGTGAAAAAAACACACACAAGGGGTGAAATAATAATGATACTACTACTACTACTACTACTACTACTACTACTACTACCAATAATAATAATAATAATGAAATTAAAAAATAAAATTGAATAGTTATTAATTTTAGGGGTTTTCAAGGTATCAGAAATCTCCAAACAAATCCGTAGCTCAGAGTAAACAAGCAGTAACTCGTAGTAAATAAATAAAAGGAATAGAAAAAACAAACAAATAAACCATCTTTTAAATACGAATGTTTATCCTAACCATTAAGTAACCCTACATCCTTTATTTTTTAATAATGACCATCTTACAACCCATATGTAATATGAGTAAGTACTGCTAGTTTTTATAATCAAGTAGACTTGGTGATTATATTACACAAATTTATCGTCATTAAGCCATTCTATATTTTTTCTTCCTTTCTTATTTTACCTTTCTTTCTTTCTTTCTTTCTTTCTTTCTTTCCTTTCTTTCCTTTTTATCTATCTATTTTTCTTTCCTTCTTTTCATTTGATCTCTTTCTTTCTTATTTTACATTTCTTTCATTATTACTTTACTTTTTCTTTTTTATTTGACCTTTCTTTCTTTCTTTCTTTCTTTTTCTTTCTTGTTCGTTGATTTTCTCATTCACTCTTTTTTCTGTCATAAGTTTATAAGACAATTCATTTTTCGGCTAAAGTAAACAATGAATATTTTTTTCTTTCCAAAACACCTATAATACATCATTGTGTTATAATACGTAATAGTCTTGCAGATCATCTAATTGTGAGTTCGACACTCACTAGGAGCTTTATACTCGCAATTGTTTTGGTAACGTAATATTATACAACATCTATCTATCTATCTATCTATCTATATATATATATATATATATATATTAATTAGACAAAACGTGACCCCTTTGGGTCACCTATTAAGCCTCGCTAGATAATTGGGATTAGGAAAAATGTCTGTTATTCATTTTAAAAACGAATTAAAATCAATTAAATTGACCCTAATCTTTTCCCTAATCCCAATTATCTCTATTTTTTTTTACCGATGCTCATTATGTTACTAATTTTGAACTTAGACAAAAATTTGACCAAAAGTTGTTACATAATGAGCATCAGTAAAAAAAGCGAAATAATATTGAACATGGATTTATTTTTAATACATTTTAAACTATTTTGTTAGGCAATTTTGCTCAAATATATCTTAAACATGGCCGCCAAAGATGACGTAAGATTCGTATTTTATAAAATAATTTTACCCTCCCCCATCCAGATTGAAAATAAATTACCTAAAATCAAGGAAGTATCCGATTTTAATGAAATTTTCAGTATTGATTTATCAATGAATGAATTTTATTTTATTTCAAAACTTTCTGATTTAATTAAGTATTTCTGCTATGGTAAATTAATATATATATAAAAGTCTAAGCAACTATGCCTTCATTTTCGCATAACAAATGTTTTTAGTTGCTTCCGCGGAGTTATGACCCAGTTCGAACTCGCAAATCATAAGTTCCCGAAATAGACTACATTGCACGTTAATCTGTGTGGCTTTAAAATCACACACGGAGTGAAGCAATGCCCAACGTATCAGTGCATCAACTTACCATGATACTACCAACCAGATCGGGTACTTACAACGGTTTGAACAGCCTCGGTCCGGTGATATACACACCACAAAGTAGCACGTTACCAAAATATTGCAAAACCTTTGACTCACCCTAGTATTATTAAAACGAAACATCCGTGTCTAGTCTTGATAATTTTTCGTCTCAGAAATTTAGAGAGAACGTATTCAGCGCTTTGGTGTTTTGTCTTAGTACTTACACTCTTGTCGCAATGGTGTCTACACTGTAATTGTGGTTGATAAGCAATGATTTTGAAGTGGCCATATTACAATTGGTGACACTAGAATTCTAATTAAAGACTCGTAATAATGCCGCAAAGACCGTCCGACAATCTTCACAAGGATTATTCGCTTTTACTTTTCTGCAAGCATTTCCTCTCATCTGTCATGTAGTATGACAAATTCGAACGTCAAAGGAGCCGAAATTGAAAAATCACTTTACCAAATTGAAAGAACACTGAAAGATAATTGCATCAATCAGAGAAATATGTAATTGCGGTGAGTAATAATATTTTACAAGGCACGCATTGAAATGAGAGAAGAAATTGCAACGGCCTCTTGTGAAAAAAGAAAGACAAGCAAGAGAGGCAAGTGATAGCCGATGGTTGAAATATGGCGGTTGGCGGGAAAGTGAAAGGCGGGAAATAGACCGGCGGTACGGGTGTCGGTTAAGAGAGATAAACGAGTAGAAAGATGCGGGCGGTGGGAAGAGGAAGCGGTTGTTGGACAGAAAGAGTTACAGGAGGAAAAGGGGGTGGCGGTAAGGGTGGGGCGTTGGTGTCTAATCATTTAATCAACAAATACCAAGTTATGTCTCAAACCGATAATTCCAGTGGCTTGACGGATTGGAAGGCATCATGGTAGTCCGGAAATACAAAATGAGTGATGTGACACCTAACCATTGTCAGACTGGGAACGGGCGCCATTCCAACTGATTGCAATCTGTCCGCTACAATCTGACATAACGTTTACAGATTTTACTGTCATCTTTCTTCTTTCTTTCTTTCTATTTCACTTTTCTTTATTTCTTTCTTTGTTTCTTTCTATTTCACTTTTCTTTCTTTCTTTCTTTCTTTCTATTTTATTTTCTTTCTTTCTATTTTACTTTTTCTTTCTTTCTTTTTATCTTTCAATTTCATTTTACATTTCTTTCTTTCTATTTCCATTTCTCCCTTCTGTCTTTCTTTCTTTCTTCTTTCTTTCTATTTCACTTTTCTTTTCTTTCTTTCTTTTTTCTATTTCACTTTTCTTTCTTTCTTTGTTTCTTTCTTTCACTTTTCTTTCTTTCTTTCTTTCTTTCTTTCTTCTCTTTCTTTTCTTTCTTTTCTTTCTTTCTTTCTTTCTTTCTTTCTTTCTTTCTTTCTTCTCTTTCTATTTTACTTTCTTTCTTTCTTTCTTTCTATTTCTTCTTTCTTTCTTTCTTTCTTTCTTTTTATCTTTCAATTTCATTTTACATTTCTTTCTTTCTTTCTATTTTCTCTTTACTTATCTATTCGTTATTTTTTCTTAAAAAAACGTTCGAATTTGTCATATTTCTTAGATTTTCTTTGTTTCTTATTTTACATTCTTCCTTTATTTCTTCTTTTCTTTCTATTCTTTCTATTCTTTCGTATTTCCTTTTTTTATTTTTATTCTACCAGTCTTTTTCTTTCTTTCCTTCTTTCTTTCTTTCTATTTTTTGTTTTAGATTTTTTTCTTCCTTGATTTTTTATTCTTTTTTTTCTGTTTTTACATTTCTGTTTATTTTTCTTTCTTTTTATTTGAACTTTCTTAATCCTTTTACATTTTTCTTTCTTTACCCTAGAAATTCTTCTTCATTTTTCAAATTTTCTGATCGTTTCTTACCCACCAACCTCCCCATCACCAAACTGACATCCTTCACTTTTTCCTTCTTCCATTTCTTTAATGTTTTCATCCAATTCCTCAGTATAAAACTTTCAAATATTGTCAACCCAACTTCTTTCTCTCCGCTAAAAGATTCACAGAATCAACTAAAATAAAGAATGATAATCTTTTAGGCTTAATAACAAATCTTCTCAACATACAATTTACTGGGGTTATTTCACCCTGATATCCCCACCAAATTATTTTTTGTGGTTGGTAGTATCGCGGTAGTTCGTGCGCTATCACATTGTATATGGCTTCATGTGTAATTTGAAAGCCGTGCAGTTGGACGTGTAAAATTCAGGAACTTAGGCTTTACGATTTCTAACTGGGCGCAGACAAGCAAGCATATTTGTTGTGTAAAAAGTAAAGTTGTAGTTGATCACAGAATAGTAACCAAATGATTGAAGAAATTTCGCTCGGGCTGCAAGAACCTCTACAATCTGGCAATGTCAGGCCGTACTCCAAGCCACAGAGGCACGAGTACTCGATGAGTATCAGATGAGAACAGCAGTCTAGTGTGGTTCGTCACCTTCATGGCGTTGTGAAAAGCATCCGGAGTTGTCAATTTTGTGCCTCATGTAACCAAAATATTGCACAACATTTGACTCTGCCTAATTATTTGAAGACTACTATAACACTTGCGCCTTACTTTTTGGATACACCTCGTATCTCCAACAACATTTAGTCTTTGTTTTCGGTTCATATTTTATTTACCCTTTGCGGGTACAGTCACGTGTGACTCGTTTCTCTGAGCTCCATTTTCCCGGCAGTTATCATGTTTCGCGCGCTTTTGACCTGCCATTAGACTCTCGTAGTTAATGGCTAATTCCCCCGGGGATATCGAGGCGCATGCCAAAGGGTCGATTTGAAACTCCTTAATGTAATGAGAATTTTCCAATTGCCATCATTTTTTTTTCCTTCTCTCTTTTTCTCGTTCATCCGACCATTTTGATCCTCTGTTGCATGCACAATTCTCGTCCACCCTCACTGGTGTTTCTTTCCGAAAATTGGCCCACCAATTAATTCCAGGATTTGTTCCGATTGGATCCCTAAGTCAACTCGATCTTTTAAATAACTTCTAATTTTTATTTTATTTCTGTTGCCTCAATTGGGGGTGGATGAGGTAGAGGGGTTAATGAAAAGCAGATGGGGTGGGAGAGAGAAACTTTTGAATCCTTTCGATCTTTGGCTGAAATGGCGTTCTTTCATTGATTCAAACAATTACTTAATAAATTTACACACACAATCTTTTTCTTTCTCTCATTTTTTTCTTTCCGCGGGAGGCAGGCATGTAATATTGTCATTTCGAGGGTTTTGAATTCTTGTTGAAACCGCCCAAATTTAAAGATAACAAAACCACTTTTACACTAGAAACATTGAAAATAATAATAATAATAATAATAATAATAATAATAATAATAATAATAAGTGTTGATTAACAAAAAAGAAAGAACTTGTCAACTGGTGGATTTTGCAGTGCCAGCGGATCACAGGGTGAAGTTAAAGGAAAATGAAAAAAATTGACAAATATCTGGACCTTGCCAGAGAACTGAAAAAGTTATGGAATATGAAAGTGAAAGTTATACCAATTGTAGTTGGTGCACTTGGAACAGTCCCAAAAGGATTAGAAAAGGTTTGGAAAGTTTGGATATCAGAGGAAGGATTGAAACCATTCAGAACACTGCACTGCTGCAATCTGCCAGAATACTCAGAAGAGTCCTGCAGACCTGAGGAGACTTGCTGTCACTCAGACTCCAGTGAAAGACCATCAGCTAACACTGATGTGAAAACTCAAATAATAATAATAATAATCGAATGCTGCAAACTGGCCCAAAGGAGTACAAGACTAGGCACGACTGGGTGTGAAAGGAAATCCACTGGGAACTGAGAAAGAGATCAAGATTTTGACCATACTAACAAATCGTATATGCATAAACCAGAATCCATTCTATAAAACGAAACCCATAAAATTCTCTGGGACTTTGAGGTACAAATGGATCACCCAATCCCGGTCAGAAGACTAGACCTAGTATTGATTAACAAGAACTTGTCATTCAGTGGATTTTGCCATCTCGGCAGACCACAAAGTAAAAATGAAAGAAAACAAAAATATTGACAAATACTTGGACATTGCCAGAGAAAAGAAAAACTGTGGATATTCCACAGTTTTTTTTTCAGTTTCTTCATTAGTGAAGATGGTACCAATTGTTGCTGGTATCCTTGGAACGGTCCCCAAATGTTTGGAAAATAGACTAACGGAATTGAAAATCAGAGTAAGAATCGAGACCATTCAGACAACGGCATTGTTAAGATCGGCTAAAATACTCAGAAGAGTCCTGGAAACCTGAGGAGACTTGCTGTAACGTAGACTCCCGTGAAAGACCACCGGTTAACGCTGGTGTGAAAAACTCGCAAGGAGTGATATAATAATAATATAATAATAATAATAATAAAATAATAATAATAATAATAATAATAAACCAATTGTGCCAAAGGAAAAATGGAAGAATAGCAAGTGTAATTTATAGAGTAACAGAGATGAAACAGTTAATCACAAATAATATATCTACAAAGAAGAATCTATCCTAGAAAATGAGACACATAAAAATCTCTGGGAATTTTAGATACAAACGGATCACCCAATCTCGCCCAGAAAGCAAGACCTAATTTTAATTAACGAGAGGAATAAAACTTGTCATCTAGTAGAGTTTGGAGTTCCAGTAAAAGTGAAAGGAAGAGAAAAGATAGACACATACCTGGATTTTACCAGAGAGCTGAATAAACTGTGGAATATGAAGATGACAAAATTTATACCAATTGTAGTTGGTCTAAAAAGGCCTGTAAAAGAAAGTGGTGAAATTAGAGTTCAGGGTGAGAATCGAGACCACCAAGAACACAGCAGTTAAAATCAGAATACCGAGGCCTGTAGACATAAAGAGATTTATTGTCTCAGACTTCAGAGAAAAACACCAGTTAAAACTGGTGTGAAAAATTCGAAAAAAGAAAATAAGGAAACAAAAGAAAAACTAGAAAGGAAAATAAGAAAAGAAAAGAAAGAAAAAATCTTAGTTAAGCCAAAAGTCTCGTATGTATTTACCCAATTCCTCTGTCACGGACAGGATGTGACACAAAATCATTTTTAAGCAGATTAAAGCTGGTTTGAATTCAGAGTTTTCCTTCAACTAAACTGATTGTCTTACCAAGGCCAAAAAACCAAAAAAACCCCAGTCTTTCCTACTATTTACCTATAGCTGAGGACAGATTGATTCATACCTTTCCCAATGGTATTAGCGTGAAGTGAAATACAAACAAACTTTGAACTTACCGATGTAATTTCCTACAATGATAATCGTTACGCTAAACGCGTTTCCAAAAGTATGTAGATATATACCTGTGTTTGTTTACACACACACACACACACATATATATATATATATATATATATATATATATATATATATATATATATATATATATATATATATTTCCACTGGTTTGGTTGAATACCACAGAATTTTCAATGAGTTTCAACTGCTTACATTCAAGGCCTCATGTAAATTTTCCTATATCGTGGTCCAAAGGATGGAGAAAGTACCTGATATTTCCCAAGCTCTTTCGATCACAACCATGATCGTCTTCAGGGGAATTATTTGTAGTAGTTTCTTTTTCGTGGTGCGAGGTTTATTCAGTTGGGAGGATTTATTGTAGGTAGGGGTGCTATGGTTAGTGCGTCAGTTTTTAAGTATATTGATGCAGGTGTTAAATGCTATTTTATCTATGTTTAAAAAACAACTTTTGATAGTTTTGTTTAGTTTATTTACTTAATGGCAATCTTCTTGGGTTATTTAATGTCAAAGCATCCCTCGTAGAAGAACAGTAGTCGTACTATTTAACACATAGCTTAAGGGACGAGAGGGTTCTTACCTTTCAAAAAGGTATTTACCCACAAGTGAGCGTAACAGCGCGACTGGAGATCGAACTCACTTACTACGATGTCACAGTCCATCACATTAGCTACAACGCCACGGGGTCTCCCATCTTATTTTTTAATCAAATTGCTTGTATATATATATATATATATATATATGTATGTATGTATGTATATAATATATGTATGTATGTATATATATTATATATTATATATATATATATATATATATATTATGTGTGTGTGTGTGTGTGTGTGCAATACTGATGTTCATCAGTCTTCGTAAAGAAGGAAAGTGTTAAAGTAAAAATGAATATTTGTAACGATTTACCTCGAGAATTGCGCATAGGAAATTGGCGGTCATTTTACTGAAAACCTCCGAAAACTTGATTGATGGCAGCCATCTTTTTTATTTCATGTTACTTTTTCGGAATGAGAAAGCACAACTTGTAATTCGTCATTTAGCGTTAAAGCAGAAACAATCTTCGCTGAAAGACGATCTGTCCGGGAGCAAAATGGCCGAAGACTTATCCGTGGTGCATGGCCAACAGAAGGAAATTAGATATCTCATGTTCCTACTTACGAGCGGTTTATTAATAATTTATTTAGATCTATATACAGCGTCCATGTATAGAAACATTCGTGTATAAGGCTTAGTGTCCGTTTTGTACAAGTCTCCATACAAATGTATCTTCATAAGCTTTTCTTAAAATCAAAGTTTTTTTTCTAGTGCGCATGCGTGTATTCATTAAAGAAATTTAAGTCTAATTCTTATTAGACAATCGTCTTTGGTCATTTTTATGTAAGTACGTATGTATCCTATTGTATTGGTCACACACACACACGCGCACACACACACACACACACACAGACACACACAGACACACACACACACACATATACATATATATATCAGATCGGATTCCGATCTCACTGACAAGTTAAAGCGACAATCCTTCCAGGCTGTGGTTATATCAGTACTGCTGTATGGCTGCACTACCTGACCCTAACGAAGCGCCTCGAGAATAACTAGATGGAAGCTGCACAAGAATGCTGCGTGCAGTCTTGAACAATTCGTGGAAACAGCACCCCACAAGGAAGCAGCTGTACGGTCACCTGCCCCCCCCATCTCACAAACCATCAGAGTAAGAAGGACAAGGCATGCTGTTCACTGCTGGAAAAGCAAGGACGAGCTCATAACCGACATCCTCCTGTGGAAGCCAACACACTGACATGCTAGTGTAGGCCGGCCACCAAGGACCTACATTGACCAACTATACGAAGATATTGGATGCTGCGCGGAGGACCTCTCTGGGACGATGAATGATAGGAAGGGTTGGCGAGATATTGTCATGGATATCCGTGCTAATTGCGCAACATGATATATATATATATATATATATATGAGGGTCATTCAATAAAAAAGGTGAATTTTGTAATAGAACGACTCATATTTCACAAGAAAAATTGTGTATTGCACAGTTGATAAGACATTTCCCCTATTGTAATTTTTCTATCAACCAAAATTAATACATTGACTGAATATACCATTTTAATTGTGCTCGAAATTGTAGACCTGCCTGCTCTGTTTTCCTCTTGAATACTATTTCGTCATTCCTTAAATAATTTAGTCCATTTCTAAACATTTGTTTTCACTAAAACATGCTTTTCCGTACACATCTCACATTCTTTTGTTAATTTTTATATCGTTATAATTCAATCCCGTAGCAGTTCGTTTGAGCTGCCACCATTTTGTATAGCCTCAAAAATATTTTTGTGAGATTGAAATAATTTTTGCTATAAACCAATTCCAAACAATGCATAGTTTATGATAATTTATGGAAAAAATTCTGTTAAAAAAAATTTTACTTAAAAAACCCAAACACAATATCTACTGAATATGTATTTATATCTATTGGATTATATATAGAGATAGATAGTTAAGTCACCCGAATAGTACTACTAACATCCTGTAACACGGTACTATTTAGCACTCAGTAGATTTACCTGATGAGGAAGATGTCCCGACATCTTGCAAGACGAAAATAAGACCTGCCAAGGGAAACAATTTAGTGTTACCCCCACGATATCACATGGAATTGATCGCTAAACCAATCTCTATTTATTACAATAAAAATAAGTTACTTCCTCAAAATTGCATTTATTTGAATTATTTTATTGTTTATCTTTATTCATTTTACACAGATAAATGCTACATACTTAATCAAAATATTCACGTTTTGAGAGACATTAGCATAGTTCAAAATAATTTTAAACGTTATCTCAAACAGATCTATTTAACCTGGAGACAGGACGCTAACAGTTACAATCACTCCAGGTTAGGGTTGAGGGAAAATGACAACAAAGGGATGTCTACACCATCAGAATTGGTGTATGTATATTGGGATGGTGCGTAAATATTGCGTTTTTTTCGTGAAATTTGTTTGAAAAAAGTCGTGATTATGCACCAACCAATATATATATATATATATATATATATATATATATATATATATACAAAAATTTTTTTTGGCACAGCTAAATTTGTATATAATTTTAAAAAGTATCATACTTTATTGATCACCAATTTTAAACGAATTTCGCTCTTTTTTTTTAATTCGTTTGAAATTGCTGATCAATAAAGTATGATACTTTAAAATTATATATATATATAATATATATATATTATATTATATATATATATATATATATAATAATAAAAAAAAAAGAAAGAAATTCGTTTAAAATTGCTGATCAATAACGTATGATACCTTTTAAAATTATATACAAATTTAGGTTACCAAAAATTTTTTTGTATATATATATATTATATATATATATTGGGTTGGTGCATAATCACGACTTTTTAAAAACAAATTTCACGAAAGAACGCAATATTTACGCACCAACCCAATATATATATATTATAATAAAAAGGTTGCCAAAGTGGTTTAAATTTGGTTTACTTTCTTTTTATTTTAATTACACAATAGGAACGACACGTGTTTCATATTTTTAAAACTTTATCAAAGCCTATTGTAAAAAATAGATATTTAAACCACATTCTGAACTTTTTTCCTTATAAAATATTGACTTTTCTCTCGTAGGATCTACAACATTATATATATATATATATATATATATATATATATATATATAGTTATTTTATAGGATGCAAACATTTAAGGTGCGATTGTTACCATTGGTTTCAAAGCAGCGTGTTAGCCATTATCGTCAAGTTAATGCGCCCGTGAAAGAAATGCAGATATATATATATATATAATATATATATATATATATATATATATATATATATATATATATATATATATATAATAAAAACAATGATATTCGCTGCATTTCTATCACGGGCGCGTTGTCTTGAACGTGGCTAACACACTGGTTTGAAACCAATGGTAACAATCACACCTTAAATGTACTGTATCCTATAACAAATTATATATATATATATATATATATATATGCCCTATCACCGATATTGAACATTCTCTATTTTATAGATGTAACAAACTGCATTATATATATATATATATAATGTTGTGTATGTATGTATGCGTGTGTGTGTCTGTGCGCGCGTATGTATACAAAATTAGGTGGGTATTGAGATGAGTATCTATATATATGAGTGTGTATACCTGCTTTTTATGTGAATGTTGTATGTTCACTTATGTATACAATTCTTATGTTTGTATATGTACGTGGTTTATTCCCGCTAAAATATATCTTTCTGATTCTTGATTAATCACATGACCGAACTTAATTCAAGGGAATGACTTCGTTTGGCAGCTATGAGGGAGTGGTTTTACTTTTACAGTTGCACCGACCGGCCATAATTGAAAATATAACTTACTCCCGGCGACAGTCCAGAAGGAGTTAGACCACCAATGACAAAAGAGTGCTCACTGCACCGATACTGCAAATTGATGCTGTACATAAGCCATAACGGGCACGTGCAAATGGCGGCGGAGGCGGTGGTGGTGGGGGGTCGAGGTGAATGGTTGAAGGGGTGTATCATTAGAAAATACAGTACCTAGCGAAGATTGAGTGGTGGGGTTGGTGGTGCAAATCTCAGGAAGCATTTTTTTTTCTGTCCACCTTCCGGGGGTCGGGGTTTCGTACGAGGTTTACGCGAGATTTTCAGATTGGAAAATCAGATTTTTTATTGGTCGCGAATGGCCATCATGTTGGTCTTCCGGATTTCTTTGGGAATCCGACTAGATCGAATATTACGCGCCAACTCGACAAACGTGTAATCGGATACTGACAGATCAATGTTTCATAATTGAATCTGCGATAGATTTAGTGATGGGCCGCGGTGGTGTGTCTGGAGTTGGGCTGGCCGGCGGGTGGCGGTGGTGGTAGAACTATGATAACTGTTACGGTTGGAGCCGCTGAGTTGTGGTTGGTAATAGAAATGGGACGATTTGAGCCGAGCTGGTCTGGGTTGAGCCGTTGCGAGTGAGGGTGAGGGTGGGTGGGCATATGTAAGCGGGCGATAATCGACAATGAGGGCGGAGAAATGTAAAGAAAACAGATTGGCTGGTGTGTGAATTAGACACATTTGTTCATTCTTTTATGAAAATAGAGCCTCGATATGGGAAAGGCGATGGGAATAGTTGAGAAAGAAGGGAAAAGAGAAAAGAAAAGAGAAAATGTGGGAAATAAAGAAGGAATAAAAGAAAATGAGAAAGAGAAAAAGGGTAAAAAATATAATGAGGAATAGAATATAAGTGAAAAGAGAGGTAAGAGAGAGAGAGAGAGAGAGAGAGAGGAGAGAGAGAGAGAGAGAGAAAGAGAGAGAAGAAGAAAAAAAGGAAGTAAAACATAAAATGAAGCAATAGAAAATAAAGGAGGATAAAGTGAAATATACAGAAGAGGGATATATATATATATATATATATATATATATATATATATATATATATATAGAGAGAGAGAGAGAGAGAGAGAGAGAGGCAGAAAGGGGGAATAAGAACATTGAAAGAGGAAAAAAGAAAGAATGAGAGAGAGAGAGAGAGAGAGAGAGAGAGAGAGAGAGGGGAGAAAGAGAAGAGAGAGAGAGAGAGAGAGAGAGACAGATGAGAAAGGGGGGAATAAGAACATTGAAAGAGGAAAAAGAAAGAGAGAGAGAGAGAGAGAGAGAGAGAGAGAGAGAGAGAGAGAGAGAGAGAGAGAGAGAGAGACGTTGAAAGGAAAGACAAAAAAACGTGACTAGTTCAAAGTGAAAGGCTGAAATGGAAACGAAAGAAGAAAAAGAAGGGGAAAACGAAATAAAAGAAAAAGAAGAAGAAAAGAAGAAGTAGAAGAAGAAAACGGAACAGATAAAAAAGAGGGCGGATAATCTTCCATCACCGTGGAAGTTGGGTTGACTAGGCGTTGTCGATCATAGATAATTCAATTCTGAACGGCTGTGAATTCTTCTGTGGTTGTAATAAACGTTATTAGTGAGACATTTTAAGCGCCAACTTGTTCTCTCAGTTTCAATATTCTTTTAAGCATCATTATCCCCCCTCTCTCTCTATCAATATTCTTTCTCTTTTTTCTCCTTATTCTTATCTCTCTTTCTCTCTCTCTATCAATATTCTTTCTCTTTCTTTTCATTATTCTATCTCTCTTTCTCACTCTCTATCAATATTCTTTCTCTTTCTTTTCCTTATTATTATCTCTCTTTCTCTCTCTCTATCAATATTCTTTCTCTTTCTTTTCCTTATTCTTATCTCTCTTTCTCTCTCTCTATCAATATTCTTTCTCTTTCTTTTCATTATTCCTATCTCTCTTTCTCACTCTCTATCAATATTCTTTCTCTTTCTTTTCATTATTCTTATCTCTCTTTCTCACTCTCTATCAATATTCTTTCTCTTTCTTTTCCTTATTCTTATCTCTCTTTCTCACTCTCTATCAATATTCTTTCGCTTTCTTTTCCTTATTCTTATCTCTCTATCAATATTCTTTCTCTTTCTTTTCCTTATTCTTATCTCTCTCTCTCTCTATCAATATTCTTTCTCTTTCTTTTCTTTATTCTTATCTCTCTTTCTCTCTTTCTTTCCTTATTTCTTTTTCTTTTACCCTTCTTTTTCGCCAGCTATTTTACTCCTCTTTCTCACTTTCCCTCTCTCACTATATGTCTCTATCTACTTACCCTTTCTCCTTCTCTTTCCTTCTCTCTTTATTTCTTTTCTTTTTCTTCTCGTTTTCTGTTTCTAATTCAACCCTTTATTCGATTTCCTATTTTTCTTTTCTTATCTTATTCTCTCTTTTCTTTGCTTTCTCTTTCCCTTATCATCTTCTCCCCTTCACCCCCTCCTTGCTACCCACATACTCTCTTTAGTTCCTTATCACCCTCTTATGTTTTTTTTCGTAATTTTTTTCAAGTTTTCCGTCGCCCCCCCCCTTCATTCTTTCTACCACTTTCATCTTTCTTTCTCTATTGCTCCTTTAAAACGTTTATTCTCTCTATGCTTTTTTAAAAAATTACTTACTTTTTATTGAACTGTTTACTTCTTTTCGACTACAGACATTTCCTCTTTTTTAATTAGGGGGACAGAGAAAAGGAAAGGAGATAGATAGATAGATAGATAGATAGAGAGAGAGAGAGAGAGAGAGAGAGAGAGAGAGAGAGAGAGAGAGAGAGAGAGGGGGAATAGAAATAGAATAAAGAAACGTGATAAAACAAGCGAAAGACATTTTGAGAAATAAAACGAAAGAAAGTAAGAATCTAGAGAAAGATACCAAATAGAAGAAAGAGAGGGATAAGATAGACTTCAGTTTGGCGAGAGAAAGTGTGTATTTCTTTAGAAGAAGAAGAAGAAGAAGAAGAAGAAGAAGAAGCACAAGAAGAAGAAGAAGCACAAGAAGAAGAAGAAGAAGAAGAAGAAGAAGGGCATTGAAAGAGAATTACATTTCCATTTTGTCTTTACTTCTCTGTGTTAAAGCATGAAAGCCCAAACTTTCTGATCATAGAGGAAGAAAAAGAAAGAAACTTAGAGACGCCATCTTGATGTAATTCATCTCTCGCGAGAGACAAGCAAAGCTACTTTTTATGTTCAGTTGCAACCCAAAAGAAAAAGTAGAAAAAAATAAAAATGAAAGAGAAATAAAGATGAACCTTAGAATGAGTAGAAACCGGAGCAATCAACGATCTTACCCCCCTGGTGAGAACCTCTCCCTGGCTCCATTCACCCTGACTTTTTACTAATGCGTCGTTCGCCCGTGATGGAGACGGTAATAATTGATTTTGAAAGCTCATTGGATATCAGCAAAAATTGCCTAATATTGGGCGGGAACATTTTCGCTCGCTGATGTCGGCGAATCCCTTTTGGCCGGTCAACCAGCGAATAATTTGATTTGTCCAGGAAAAGCAAGGAAAGGTAAAATGATACAACCAATATATAAATAATATATATATATATATGATATATATATATATATATATATATATATATATAAAGAAAAAGAAAGAAAGAAAAAACAAACACAACGAGAAAGAAAGAATAAACTAAACGTAACAAATTTAGATAAAAAATAACTATCTAAGAATTAAGCTTTAAATTCTGTCAGTACATGAAATGACTGAACAACTCCCGGTAAATCTGTATTTTTCTAACGGCCGAATTAACCACCAAACTATATATACATACTTGAAAACAGATATAATTACCAGGCACGATTAGCGTAACGGTTATCGTCTTAGGAAATGAAATTGGCAACCTGAGTTCAATTCCTGATCAAAGCTGTTTGCATTTCACTTCCAGCTAATTACTCTAGGAAAAGCTGGAATCGATCTTCCCCTTCCTCAGCTATGGAGAAATTGTAAGCCAGATTGGGTTATTTTGCTTAGGAAAGGCAACAGGTCTACAAGAAACATCCTACCCATGACGAACGGGTTGGGTAAATACCTACATATATAGACAAGCCGTGAACCTATGAGGTCCCTGTTGAAGCAACAGACCATGATGGTACCGATCCTTCTATTAATTAAGAGTTGAAGGATTATATTTAACATTGCACATTTTTCTTCATTATATAGTAAATTTATGGAGGTGTGTGTGGCGTAATGATTATTATCGTAGAAAATGGACACGGCGAACCGAGTTCAAATCCTGAACGAGGATATTTGCATTTCACATAGCGTTTATGCCTTTGGGAAAGGTATGAATACAGTTCTTATTCATGCCTTTCCGAAGTTGACATTAAACAGCCTCTGATAAAATTTGAACTTGTAGCTTCTAGTTTTTAACAGCAATTCTATCTTCACATAATGCGATCATTAGGCTTTACTATCTTCTGATGACTTACGAGTTAGATGAGAGAGTTGTGAATAGAAAGCAAGAATAGGATTTTCATTATAGAAGATATGAGAATATGCAGCACAATAGACTTAAACAATCTTTGAAAACCTCTTTCTCGGATCTTATTTAATATAAATCCGATTCCATTTAATATTCCATATTCCATTGACCCCCTTTCTCGTAATATTCGTAATTCTTCAGAATGTAATATCGCCCGATGATCACAATAGCGTGAAAGTATTAGTTTGCAATACGTGATTTTAATTTCTATGTTATAATACCTACGTATATCAGAGTAAGAAATTTGAAAAACGCACAGATGTTTGTTTAGCAATGTTGTTGTTATTAGCTTATATTGCAATATTTCAATCTGTTTTGGATCATCATCAGAGCATGTCTATTATGAAAAGAAGAAAACAGTTTATTGAAAAATATGACCGGTTGTAAGGGAAATAACTCATAACGGACTTTTTAGAAAAGAGATATTTAGATTAAAAAAAAAAAAAAAAAAAAAAATAAAAATACGCACATGATGTTTATAGCATGAGATAACGGACTTTTACAAAAAAGAGATATATTTATATTTAAAAAAAAATTATGACAGGTACAAAGGAAATAACTTTTGGAACACGATCAACTTAAAAAAAAAAAATTATGAGTAAGATGAATCAAATTTATTACTCTGATACATATGTAAGTAAAGTCGCCGGGGTGGCCTAAAATTCGGTATCAGCCAGACAGCGAGGGAGTCTATCCCCTTTTCACAAGTGCTAGACCAAGGAGATTGCTTTTTAGCGTCTGAGGTGGAGCGCCACACCTATCATCAGGTCCTCACTTCACCGCACATATCCAAGCTGTGCTACTTATACACTGAGTTGGCGAAGGTCGGTATTGAACCAGGAACCTTGTGGTTCCCAGGCGGACGCTCTACCGACTGGTATACTACTTCAAGGGATCGGTTTAGCTCGGTCAGTAGAGAATCCGCCTACCACAATTCAGTGCATGAGTAGCAGAGCTTGGATATGTGCGGTAAAGTGGAGAGCTTATGGTAGGTGTGACGCTCCACCTCAGATAGTGAAACAACTCTGGTCTAGTGCTAATGAAAAGAAGAATCCCTTGCTGTACGATTGATACCGACAATAGGCCATTCCCCCGACTTTACTTTATTAGGGTGAATCAAATATTTTGTAATATTTTGGTAGGTGCTAGTTTTCCCCAAACACATTAGCAGTGGTTGATTTGCTAACTAATTACACCAAGCGAAGCGTCCGAGCAATTGAGCCACAGTGGACAGTTTTCAACAAATACTAGGGTGAGTCAAAAGTTTGGCAATATTTTGGTATATGCTAGTTTGCGGCACATATATTACGTGACCGAAGCAGTTCCAAGCCGTGGTAGGTAATTCCAGTGGTAGTTAGTGCACTGACACGTTGTGCATTGCTTCACTCCGAACATGGACGAGGCTGCTTGTATTTCCCATAGAGCTAAAACCCTTGGGAAAAGGTATACATCCATCTACTCTCCCTCCAGCTATGGGTAAATATTAGTGTATACTGGGCTCTTTAACATTGGCTAGGCAATCAGTCTAGGAAAAGGAAAACTCTGAATTTATACCTGTTAAACTCTGCTTAAGAAATTGACCATGTGTCATACCCTACTTGTGCAGAGAGAGATTGGTAAATATGTATGTTTATAAACAAAAGAGTAGTGGTCATTCATCTGAATAAAATACAACGTATAAATGCATCTTCAAATGCGATAGATACAGGCATGTAGGTAAATAGATGGATAGATATAAACAATACGAAGTAAATATATTTATATTAGATTAATGCCCCCCATATATTATATATATATATATATATATATATATATATATATATATATATATATATATATATTGGGGTGCATATATATACCCCCCCAACCCCCCCCCAAAAAAAAAAAAAAACTCACACATATACAACTAATGACAAATCCAGTTCCCCAACACACACATATAAAAAACAATTAAAACAGACACACACACACACACACACATACACATATATATTTATCTTGACCAATCCTTACAATCCAACATTCTGGACTAACACCTGCATTACCATTTTAACACTCCCCATCTAGAGAGAAGAAAATCCACTACCCACCCCCAACCACCCATGCCCCTACTGACAATCTACTGTTTTCACCATTTTGAGAATGTCCATCATTGAAGCAAGAACTATATTCAAGTCCTGAAGAAGGTCTAATAGACCGAAACGTTGCATCGTCGACAATAAACATCCAGTTTGTCTACCTTTCTCCATATATATATATATATATAGGCTTTTACATACATACTGATGTGTTCATTAAAACAGTTAAAATCCCTTTCCCATTTCGGAAGTTGACGATAGCCGAGCGGTTAAGCTGTCCGACTGATGCTGAATCAATCGGGTTTCTATCCCAGCTGTAAGTATCTTACAAATGTCTAGCCACACTGAAGAGACGTGATATGTCGAAATATGGTGTCTGTGGATGACTATATATATATATATATATATATATATATATATATATATATATATATACAAATGGGATAGATAAATAGATTGTTATGAATAAAGTAGATAGGCTGAGAGACAGGCAGATGGATAGATATGAACAGATATTAACAGAGAAACTATGTTAAGATAGATGTGAATAGAAGGACAAATGCATCCGATATATATATATATATATATATATATATATATATATATATATATATATATATATATATATAAACAATATGAACATGATAAAAAATTATTAGATAAAGACCATAGATATACAAAGGAACAAAAAGAAGTTGTAAAGATATATAGACTCAAGGGAAGAAACGTCGAAGAAGAAGACAATTATGTCGAAAATTGCCCTGTTGATAAGAGTCGTTAGAGAAAAATTTTACGAATTCCTAGTAGCAGATAGGAGAAAAAACACATCCAAAAATATATAATTTTAAAACAATCACCTAAATCTAAGCTGAGCATTCAAATGCGTATTGGATGATGCTGTTGGTTAATTTCCCTGTGGTGTCATCCAATCAGAGCGAGTTATTTTAGCCAGCCACTCCAGAACCATTCCACACAACAAACTCGTCCCACCCTAACGACCAATTCTCCGTTGGTGTTTTCCTCTTCCCGACTTTCTCTCAGGACATCTTTGATGAGTCTGGGGAAAGACAATAATAAGATTAGCCAGGCCGTTATTAGCGCTTAATGGGCAAAAAGAAAAATTAATAAATAATAGAAAAAAAAAATTAACGACTATTTGTCTTAAATTTAAACTGAATAAGATTAGCACAAAACGTGTTGGCTCGGCATGGTTAGCCAGTTAGTTACGAAGTTTCGGTACTCAAGAACAGGATTAAAAAATATAAATATATTGTCAGCCAATGAAACAACACGCCAGGTATATTGACGTGTCAGTTACGAATTATTCATAGATTTGGGCTTGGAATAAGGCATAGATTTCAGCTTTGAATTGTACTTATATTTCGACTTTATGCACTGATTTGCCATTGAACTTATGCATACATTTTGGCCTGAGATTGTGTATGAATATGAGCTTGAAATTATGCATATATTTGGCATTGAAATTAGGCATTGGTTTGGGCTTGAAATTATGACTATATTTGGCATTGAAATTATTCTTGAAATTATCCTTATGTGTGGGCCTGAAATTGTGTATAGATTTAAGCTTGAAATTATGCACATATTTAGCGTTGAAATTATGAATATATTTAGACTTGAAATTGCTACTGAGCAAGCTCATCGCTTCCACAAGTGGAAGCTGGAATGACGGAATTATTCGAACTGGTATCAGCATGGGATCAAAGAACCTGAAGAAAGGTCGCTTCAGACAGTGTAACATAAAAGCTTCTACTTTGAATGGTAGGCTGCTTTTGATGAAGAATATAACAAATAAATTACAAAAATATTACAAAATTTTTTATTCATTCTAGAATTTGTATAATTTTTGGCGAATTATTAGCAAAATATATGCCAGATAAAAATAAATGAAATATAACCTTATAATAATAAAAATTATAATATAATCTTTTGATAACCCCCTCTCCCCCCAAAAACCCACGACTCCCCACCCCCAAAACAACAATACTTAAATGAAAAAAATTAAGGTTTTGTTCTGTTTATTTATTTAACGGCATATCAAATCCTTGTGGGATATCTAACGCCGAGATTTGATTCCTCTGTAAATGCCTGTAATCATACTTTTATTTTCTGATGAATCTTTTAAATTGCACTTTTTTATTTGTCTATTATTTTGTTGAAAATAGTTATATGATATAAAACATTCATATCTATTACATATTTGCACGCAGTTGTATGGTTAAGCATTCCTATATCTTATTATAATGAAGATTGTGGGTTTGTCTATCTGTAACCGAAACTATATTACTATACAAGTCACAATTCCTTTAGTTATTTACATCATATTCTCCATGATTTTATTATTATTAATAAAATTGTTTTACATTACTTACACTGTTGACCATATCTACATATTAATAACATGCAATTGTATTTATATATACTACAAAATAGAGGTTTACAGTATGAATAGGAAGGCTAATTTGCATATTGATCTTAAAAAATTGATTTTAATAAACATATGCTTAGTATTATTGATTTCTAATTGTTTGGTTTTATCTTATTGAATATGAGCAAAAATCTCGGGGATAAATCTTAAAAGAAAACCCTTAACAAGAAGAAATAACTGTAATATTATTCTTTACTTCCTATTTTAACTAAACAGTTTAATTAGGAAAATTTACCAATAAAAGACTCGAGTAACGGAAAATGATGGAAGAGTTAGTTTGAAAGTTGTTCTATTTTTCAATCATACCCCCTCTGTTCAAAATCTTTTTATCTACATTCTTATTCAGTTTCATTAGCCTTTCTAATTTAATATGATATTTTATTATAAAATTTAACTAAAATACTTGCACCCGGAGGGTGCATATATTTGCTAGTAATACAAATAATTATATGTGTTTGTAGGAACTACACAACGATACTGCATGCTTGAGTTATAATTATCTTTCTTCCAAGCAGTAACCGTATCAATACTACTGTATGGCTGCATCACCTGTACTCTAAAGAAACGCTTGGAAAAACAAGTTAAATGGAAACTTCATAACGATGTTATGTGTTGTTTTGAATAAAACCTGAAAGCAGAACCCTACAAAACAGTAGTTATACGGTTACATACTTCCCAACACACTAACCATCCAAGTAAGACGGACAAGTAAGACAACTGTTGGAGAAATAAGGACGAACTCATATGAAACTATTGTATGGAATCCTACGTATGGACATATCAGTGCTGGCTGAGCAGCAAAAACTAACATTTATCAGGTCTTTGCGGACACTGGATGTCGTCTAGAGGACTTATCAAGAGTGATAGTCAATAGGAACGGAAAGAGAGAGAGAGAGAGAGAGAGAGAGAAGAGAGAGAGAGAGAGAGAGAGAGAGAGAGAGAGACTATTTCTAAGTATTCCTAACACCAATGATTTGCAAGAAATTATATGGTTTTAATTAACTAATAATAATAATCATCCTTAGCAAACAATCATCGCTTCAAGTATTTATTCTGTTAAGGTGCTATGGATTAAATAGATATTTTAAAAGATTACAGTGCTACCTTGAATTACGAGTTCACTAACTTTTCACTCGGTCGATTTTTTCACCAAGTTTTCACTCAGTCGATTTTTTGCTTTGTATTAAAAACTAAAATTTGTGGTACGCGCGAACTTTAGATACGCTTATGTTTATAACTTCTCTAAAAACATATATGTTTCCAAACTGATTACGACAAAGAAAATTATTTATAAAAGAATAAACATTAAAACATATTACAGCAGATAATTCATTACATTCTATTTTTTTTATACAATACAGTACTATTTAAATATTTAAAAAACGGAAATAAAAAATAGTTATTTTTGGGGGGACTGGAACGGATTAATGGTATTTCAGTTTATTTCAATGGAGAAAATTGATTTGATATACGAGCAAATTGAGTTAAGAACGGAATTAATTAAACTCGTAAGTCAAGTACCACTGTACTCGTTTTTATAGAGGAATGCCATATAACTGAAGTGCACAAAAAATGAAAAGATTATTGCAATGGAGCGTTGAAAATATAAATGGTTATTATTATAATGAAATATTTATAAACGAATTAATTTTTGGTATTAAATAACCCATAAAGAGTTGATATGCCATTAAACAAATCAACTAAAATAATCTTTGTGGAAGGACACTCTTTTTTTTATCCATTTATTTGTTCTAAAGTTGTTGTTTAAATGTAAGATTTTGATGAGAACCTTATTTCTCCTTCTGTCTGCTCTCCCGTTTCTTGACAAACGCTTTCATTCTAATACAGGTCACGAAAAATTATTATAAACATCTCGGTGTCATAATTCTTTAATAATTGTTTTAGATATTAATTTAAATCTTATTTAATTATAGTTTTGATTAAATTTCTGATTGTTATCTCAGACTGAAGAAAATGGTAGTTTATTTCACGAATTAATTACCATAATTACTCCCTTATCGTTATCAGCATCACAGTCGTCTGTGTGACAACGAATATCCCCATACTGAAATCGATCAGTACCGATAACATCGAGGGAGAAATCATTATTTTCTGCATTGCGACTTTTTTCTCTCCTTCCCACAAGTCCACACATTACGATCAGTTATTTAATTTATATTATAATCTATATACAGGGTGTTTAAAAAATTTTTTTATATCATTTGAGATGTACAGTGTGTTTCAGACAAATTGATATCATTTTGTAATTAAATAACTTGACCAATTCTCGTTCAAATGATCTCAAATTTTACCAGTATGTGTAGAAACAAGTTAAAATTATATGGTTAATGCTTTTTGTTTTTGTATTTGGATATTGTAGTGCATTTTCAAGGAAGAGAAAATTTAAAGTTCAATATTTTGATATACAGGGTGTTTCAAAACATTTGATATTATCTGAGATGTACAGAATGTCTTAGAAAAAATGATACCATTTCATAATCTAATAACTTGACCAATTCTCGTTTAAATGATCTCAAATTTTAATAGCATGTATAGAAACTACTAAAAAATCTGGTTAATGCTTAAACTCCCTTTCTTTTTTTCTAGCATTTTTTTTATACTGGAAAAAAAACAATAAAATAATTAAGATTTGAGATCATTTGAACGAGAATTGGTTGTTAGATTACTGTATATATCTTCCGAAACAGTCAATATTAATGTGCTGATTTTTTAACTATCGTTCGTGTGTATCACACTTATGGTTATATGGGGTGCTGCTTTCTTTCCTTAAACTAAATGGTTTAATAAAGAGCAGAGCAGAGCGAGAGAGAGAGAGAGAGAGAGAGAGAGAGAGAGAGAGAGAGAGAGAGAGAGAGAGAGAGAGAGAGAGAGAGAGAGAGAGACGCTTTAGATATGCCAACGCGGAGAAAAAAGTGAGGTGGTGTCGGAGAAGGAGGTAGCGAAGAAAGAAGGAAGTGTCCGGATGAGAATTGATAAGGTAGGGAAGTAAAAGGCGGAGCAGACAGTGGAGAAGAAAGGATTTAAAATGTCATTTAGAAATCATTATCTTTATGCCACCTTTCTATTTCTTTGACACACCTTTTATTCTGAAAAAAAAAGTTCCATTGATTCTTCATTTCTATCTTGGTAAATACAGCTTTAAACTTAGTACTTTTTTGACACACCTTGTATTCTGAAAATACAAGGTGTGTCAAAAAGTGCGAAAAATATCGATACTTTTTTGACATACCTTGTATGTATGTCAAAAAAGTATTGACGCACCTTGTATTTTCAGAATACAAGGTGTGTCAAAAATGTACCAAGTTTACCAAGATAGAAAGGAAAAATGAATGGAACGTTTTTTTGTATATCTCCCGATCCTCTCACACTGTCGACAATGCTTAGAATATGCTGACTGCTTTTGCCGAGCGGTAAGACCCCCACCCAACACATAAAAAAAAGGTGTTCTGTGTATGACACTAAACTGCCCCGGTGATGAGGCTCCAGTTCTGGATCTCTAGGGAGTGTGGTGTCACTCTTTTGTTAACATTACTCCCAAGTCAATTCTGACTGTTACGGTCCATCTAGGGATCAAATAAAGAATGTTTGAAAATTATTAGTATTAGATAGGAATGCTTAAAACCATATAACTGTATATAAATTATTTGTATTAAGAATGATTAATTGAAGTAATAATTGTTAATTACAAATGATTATTATCATGTGTGGTTTGTCTAGTTGTGGTGGATCATTAGGTCATCCTGTCACAAAAATAGTCCATTAAAATTCCCTCCTCTAAAAAACCTAACAGGTTATTAAAAATCCCTCCATACTTATAGATTAAATATCATTATTATTCGAAAAATAACTGAATTACAACAGCGATGAAAAAAAAAGTTTGTATAAACTGAGAGAACTTTTAAAAACAAACATCAAAAAGAAAAGAAAACAACAATCAAACAAAGAAACAAAACAAGAAAAAAAAATGAAATAAAAAAATAGAAATAGAAAACAAAAAACCCTAAGAAAAAAGAAAAACAAAAAGAAAAAAGAAAAGAAAGATGATTTGGTTTGTTTTGTTTTGTTTTACGGCATATCAACCTCAGTGGGTCATTTAATGCCAATAAAGTTTTGAAATAAATCAATTCTTAATGGATAATACAATTTTTTTATAAATACATTTTTCTATTTAACCCATAGATGGGACCCTAACAGGTACTACCACTCCGGGTCAGAGTGGATCAGGGAGCAATGGTGATGAAGGGGTGCTCCACATTCCCCAAACCTCCAAAACTGGAACCTCACCATCAGATAGAGTTTAACGTCATTCCCAGGACATGTAGACCCTCAGCCACCGCCTTCTAGCACCCATATGATAAAAAGGGGTTGGGGCTTGCCATAAAGGCAATAGGGTTGGGAAAATCATATAGGTGCTAGGGCATGACGTGGCCAGCCGATTGATCGGAGGGGGCCTCTCCGACCGCCCGTCTAGCCCAAGATAGGGCCAACATGGATATATTGCATGTCATGAACTGCTCATCCACCTGGGCTCTATCCTTAAGCATCACGGGTCGCCACCCACGGCCAACAGGTGGCCCCATTGGGGGAGTCTTACCACTCTGCAGAGGTGCAGTCGGTGCATTTTAACACCGCAGCCGACAGGGTGGAGAAAAGAAAGAAGAAAGTGGAAAAGAAAACTAAAGGAAATAAAAAAAATATAAAACATAAAAAATCAAACAAAACAAAACGAAACAAAGCGAAACAAAAATCAAAATGAAGCAAAAAAGAAAAGAAAAGTAAAAGAAAAAAAAAACCCTACTCATTTTAAAAGATTTTGGTTTACTTTGTAATTTTACTATTTGGTTTCTTTCCTATTTGAAGTCTACCGTGAAGCTAAGGGTATGATTGGCTGTTTAACATTATATTTTGTACGTAACACTTTTTCCTGAAATTTCAATTCAATTCATTTGAGCTTATGATTTATAAGTATTTGTTTACTTATCTAGACTTAAGAGTGTATGTTTTATGTATACATCGGCTATCTATCTATCTATCTATCTAGATTAGTCTCTCTCTCTCTCTGACTGTCTCTCTCTCTATATATATCTGACAAACCAGCATCAATGTCAAATCACTATTAATAGATTAAATATCATAATTGTTCGAAAAATAACTGAATTACAATAACTACGGAATATCAATCGACTTAGAAAAATAAAAATTATCGACTGAAAAGAACAGAATTTGGTTCAATTTTGAAATTCACCATGAAAGTAAAAGTATGATCAATATTGAACAATATATTCATATTTTAACATTTTGTCCTACCATTCTTGTTTAATGCTAATAAAAGATCATGACAGAAGAAAAGAAATAAAATGTTAAAATAAACTTATATCTAGAGTTAGGAAGACATCAAAATACACAGAAATCAGATCATTATTGGTGTGAGCACAATCCTCAGACACCATAATACTATTAAGTTGAAAATTGTCGAATTCTTTCATGCAATTGCTATGACAATTTCATTCTTTTTTTCTTTCTTTTTTGATTTTTCCATGAGTTCTACGCGTTTACTCAATGAAGAATTCTTTCTTTCTTTTTTTTCTTCCTTCCTTCATTTCTTTCTTTCTTTGTTACCCTATCTGAGCCACTTGTTCGTCGGGCTGCTTAATGAACATGTGAGTTCAAACCGGAACACAATACCTCGACTCCAGCAACAATTACAAGAACAGAGAAGAGAACTAACACGTCGACTGTTGGTCACGTAAGAAATAGGGGAACGATGTTGTTTCCTTTTTGTTGATTAGATTAGAATAGACACCTTCGTTTTATTGATTGGCCCATCAGAAAGAAAACAAAAGAGATGTTTAGGAAACCGAACGGAAAGCGCATCACCCCCTCCCCCAAATAACATATACACAAAATGACTTGTTGACATTTGTTGATTGAGAGGTAAATAGGGTATTTGTGAATGATAAGATTTGTTCTTTTTTTCTTAAAGAGAGAGAGAGAGAGAGAGAGAGAGAGAGAGAGAGAGAGAGAGAGAGAGAGAGAGAGAGAGAGAGAGTTGAAGAGAAAGGAAGGGAAGAGAAGAGTGAAAAAGGAAAGAGTTAAAGTGTGTATATAATGAAATAGTGGAAGTATACACACACACACACACACACACCACACACACACATATATATATATATATATATATATATGCATGTATACAGGGTAATTAGAAATCTTCTATGAGAGTACCTTTATGATACGATTTCAAACAGTCTCCATCTGTCTAAACAGGTGTGTCCATATGTAGGAGTTCATTCTTTTTTTTACACACATACACACACACGTGAGCGTTCACACACATATATCAAGTATTACTATATAATACTAATAATTCATATAATTATTTTCAGAGCTTGTTTATACTCTGTACTATCAAGAACGGAGACGAAAGTGATATGAATTCAAACGAAAACCTTTGAATTCATATCACTTTCGTCTCTGCTCTTGATAGTACGGGGTATAAACAAGCCCTGAAGATGATTTTTATAAAATCGAAATATTATTCAATATTAGCTATGAATATGTTATAAAATGTTTTCATATAATTATATTAGTAAGTAAGGTTGGTGGAGTGGCCTATTGTCGGTATCAGCCGGACAGCAGGGGACTGGCATCGAACAAGGAACCTTTCGATTCCTAGGCCAATACTCTACTGACTGAGTTAAACCTGCCCCTTAAACAATTATTTATATTAAATTAATAATCATATAGTTCAAAGTAACTATTCTTATTTGATAATAATCTGAACATAGATATATCATTTCAATTAACTAATGATAATAATCATCCTTAGCAAACAATTATTGCTTCAAGTAACTGTTAATACAAATAATTTGAATACAATTATATGACATCAAGTATTCCTATCTAATCTATTAATAATGGAGATTCGCTTCCGGCTTTTGTCTGTAACAAAGATTACGTCACTGCTTACGTCACATTACCCAAAATCGTCATAACATAGAATAAATACACTCAAAATTTGAACATGCAACATTAGACAGTCCTCATTGTTTTTTAAAAACAAGTTTTAATAAATACATGACTGGTATTATATATCTATATATAGTTTGTTTTATTTTAATACATATTTAAAGTTTACATTTCAAATTGTTTTTATCTTTTAATCCTTTAATGAATTTGATGATGTTACTTACTTAGGGTACAAACTCTATGACATTGAATTTTTTACTCCCATCCCTCAGGCAATATGTTTCAAAAATCTATTTTTACATCGCTCGGAAAGCGTTTTTTATTTTGTATTAGTACATATAATTTTCAAACGTATCTATTTGACCCATAGGTGTGACCTTAATGTTATGGAACAGAGTGAAAATGGCAATGAAGGAGTGATTCCATATTCTCCAGACCTGCAGCACTGGACCCTCACCACTGAATGCATTTTAATGTCATACCCAAGAGACCCACATTTTATGGAGGAGGAACCTTACTCGTCTGCAGAAGATGCAGTTGGCGTATTCTAAGCCCTTCCAACAGGGCGACAGATAATTTACACAGTTTCTTAAAAATGAATATTTTTAACGCTTCATTGCAATCATTTTTGTTAATGACATTTTTTTAAAATTTATCATTCCTTAGCACAGTTATATGGTATTAGCAAGTAGATATTTATCCAACCTGTCTGCCACGGGTAGGATGTCGCAAGTATGGGCATCCTGCGAGGAACGAACTCGGTATTCACTAGTAAATATGGGATTAGCAAGAATAATCAAGAATATTATATAATATAGATAATTTGCAAATAGTTATATTATTTCAAGAGTTTGTATCTATTAATAATAATAATAATGTATACACAATTTTGTAAATTCCTATCTAATAAATAAATTCCTATTTAATAAAATCTTTTGATTATACAATTATATGACACATAGACAATATATATATATATATATATATATATATATATATATATATATATATTGCTTAATTGAAGTCATACCTAATTTTTGAAAATTAATTAGTTAATAATTAATTAATTTAAGTGGGCATATATGTTTAAATGTAAGGCTAAACAAATCGAGAAAATGTCAATGCCTGAATGTACATTTCGACCTATTAGGTCTCATCAGCAAGATTATAGACATGGGAGACTGCTCCGTGTGTGACTCGAAACCTCGACTGCCAAGCTGACAGGCGGGGACTCTAACCGTTACACTAGCTGGCCATTCGCAGATTCTTCGTTTGTTTTGAACTTATTTATATTCCACTTTTTATTGACTTGCTACACGACAGTATGAGAGTAAGTAAACAAACAATGTGTTTATTTGATATGGCTTTTAGCCGACAATTTTTGGAGGATATGTGCTTAATTGAAGTCATACCTAATTTTTGAAAATTAATTAGTTAATAATTAATTAATTTAGGCGATTAACTAATTAATTTTCAAAAAATAGGTATATTAGCTAAAAGCCATATCAAATAAGCACATTGTTTGTTTACTTACTCTCATATATATACTGTCTGGATTATAAAAAATAAAAATACTGTTTGTAAGCATTAATGAATGGTGAATCTAAGTATTCAAATAGACTAATATTTAAGAAACATAGTTAACTTACCTGTTATGTTCAAATTGCTACTGTGAATGATCCTGGATTCAGGAGATATTTATAGTAATTGTTGTTTGCCGTTGACTTCCGGTTTAGGATGTATGATAGCTGGATGTGAATTTTTTGAAATCAAGCTATCTTACTACCGGCTGATATAATATATAGTATAAAGGGCACATAGAATAAGATAACACTGCATAGTGCCTGTAAGTTTCACGTTTTGGGGCTGCTGAAAGAGTATCGGAAAATGAATAAGTTTGTGAAATTTTCTCCAGCTTCAAGGTCTGACTACAAACTCTTCTGTTCTGTAACAATATTCCATCAACTTTCCGGATACAACTCGATCACAGTTTCGAAGCATTTCGCCCCGTTCTCAGTAATATGAAAAAAAAAAAAAAGATAAAAATTGCCTACGTGTAAATTTACTCTCACCAAATTTCTTCGAGATCGCCTTTATTTTGATTTTAGTGCCAACTCAGCCACATTTTCCTTTTCCACTCATCTTGCAAGGCAGGCAGGTTCGCGCTCGCCGTACTTCACAAGGTAAGTATCTTATCTCGATACAAAGTTTATACTTAATTGTCTAAAGATTTTTGTCGAAAATTACTATATATATATATATATATATATATATATATATATAAAAAAAAAAGAAAAAAAAGAAAAGAAAACAACAAATAAAAAAGAAAAAGAAACAAAACAAATAGTAATTCTTTTCCGTCCTTCTACCTTGTACAAAGAAATTTGCTGAGGAATGAAAAAAGAAAATGAAAAGTAAAGACAAGTGGAAGAAAAATAATAGGAATAAAATAGAGAAATTCTTTACAATAAAAACTGAAAAGGCAAAAATAAAAAACAAAAATGCAAAAAAAAAACTATGGGAGAATTATAAGAAAGGACAAAAAAGAAAATTTTATGAAATAAGGGAAAGAGAATAAAATGGAGAAAAAAAAATGGAAAATAAGGAAACTTTTGTGAAAGAAAAAGAAAAAAACATTTTTAAGAGAGAATAAAAAGAGAATGAAAAAGGAAAAAATGCAAGAAAAATGAACATAAGGAAATTTTCGTGAAAAGGTTTTTTTTAAGTATGATAAGAGAAAGAAAATACAAGAAGAATAGATAAAAAAGGAAACTTTTGTGAAAGAAAAATAAAATAAAATTTTAAAAAGGAACAAAAAGAGAAAGAAAAGAGAAGAAATGAAACGTAGGAAAATGTCGTGAAAAAAAAAAAAAGAAAAGAAAAGATTTTAACAAAGAATAAAAAAACGGGAAGAAAATCTACGAAAAAAGAAAAAGTTAAGAAGAAAATAAAAGAGACGGAACGTTGAGAAAAAATGTTGAAAAAAAAAATTCTTTTTAGAAAAAACAAAAAAGGAAAAGAGAAAATTTTACGAAAACATAAAGGAAAAAAATTTAAAAGAAAGAAAAAGTAAAAAAGAACAATGATAAAAAAGACACAATTTTTATGGGGGTGAAGGTTTTTTGTTGGTTAGACGGAGGGAGAGAGAGAGATATTTACTGTGTCAGTGGTAAGTGTTTCGTTGCATATCCGTAAAAGTTCGATTTGTAATCTTGAACTAATTAGACCTTTTGAAATCTCCGGCAACAACCTGTTGTTAAGATAATTAACAATGTATAGAAATAAAATTGGGAAAGTAGGGAAAATAGAAAAAAATTGTAAACAAGAAAAATCCCAAAAAATAAACACTCTTCTTAAAATGTAGAAATACAGAAACAAAGTAATAAAAATAAATGTAAATAAAAAATCCTTCACCAACGAAAAGAACTGAAGTCGGAGAACGACAAACAAAACATAACATGTCCTACAAACTCGCAACAAACTCTTTACTTAGTGTCTTTATTAACTTTTATTCAAATTCTACTCACCAAAAGTTAATTGTAAATGATTTGCGACCTGTTTCGTCTTTCTTATATTGTTAATTTGAATTTACATACTTAAGTTAACAAAGGCGAACGACAGGTACTAAATGAAGAGATAAAAAGAGACTGAATTAGTTGGTAATGAACTGGGTGGGGTTGAAATGCAGTGTGTCAGGAAGGAGGGAGAGAACAATGTGTATAATGGAAAGACAGAAGGTGGTAGTTGGTGAGGGGAGGGAAATGAGGTGTTAGGTTTTCAAAATAAATGCCGACATAGGAAAGTGCCTTGCCACAGTGCCCTACCTTCACAGTAAACAACCTAAATAAAAATATATTGACAAAATTAGACGCCTAAAAAAGGCTGATTAAGCAATTTCTTCTTTTTCTTAAAAGGTGAAACAGTGGAAAGGAGTCAGGTTTTTCATTGCGGAAGAATAGTAAAGAAACTTGTCTCGTAGTCCATCACTTTTCAGGGGGGGGATTGATTTTCATTCAAATGTAAGGCTTCTTGACGTTATAAAAACACTATAGAAAAGCATTAGCAATGAAGTGAATACAATTCTTGAGAGATGTCTAGTATTTTTGTTTTTGTTATGTCTCTGGAATAGACATTGTCTTGTCGAGAGTCGTAGATATTTAACTCACATCCCACGTATGCGGGTGTGACACAAGGTTTTGTCGAGAGTGACAACTGAAATGCCTTTACTTGGGATATACTGCTTTTATAGCGGTACCTCATTTACATATGATATTACACCCCCCTGGATCCAAAATGGCTTTATGCCCTTCATAGATCTTTGACTTCTGAAGATTCTTGGAAATCTAAACGGGTTTTCTGTAAGAGTATCCTGATAGTCTCTGGTATAGATGTTGTCGAGAGTAGTAGCCGTCTTGCCTTTACTGAGGTGGTACTGCATTTATAGCAGTACCTCATTTATATATGATACTACACCTCCCTGAAACCAAAATGGCTTTATGCCCTTCGTTGATCTTTGACTTCTTCTGAAGACTCTTAAAAATCTAAACGGTTTTTCGACCACTTCAACTTAGCCAACGCTGCGAAACATCTAATCCGAGTTTCGACGTATTCTGGTTCATCCAACGAGGTTAGATATCCTACCGGTGATACAATATTGTTATGAAGTAACGCAGCCAAACTGCCTTTACTGGGACGATACTGCTTTTATAGCAGTACTTCACTCACATAGGATACTATAGTTTTCATGTTAAGCTAAGAAAAAAAAATCATTACTTTTGGGGTCTCTTCCATTTTGGATTTCATATTTTAGTAAGTTAAGGTAAGGAAAAGTAATACATATTGCTGTGAGTTTTGCGACACTGGATGTCTTGTGACTTTAGTTTTATGTCCTGGTGAGGAAAGCGCAGTAACAATGATGAGAGTTTGATCCACACTGGGTGTCTTGCATTTCTGATATGTAGTAATAAGGTAAGCTATAGAAATATCATTTATATTGCTGTGAGTTTGATACATAGTGGTGTTGCATACCCTTTTTTACTTCTTACTTCTGGTCGTATTTTCTTCTGACCGGCTTTGCTATTCTGATCGTCTTTGGTATATCTTCTAACATCTTGACTTGGTCTGGAATCTTCTAACGTCTGGAGTTGACTTGGGGACTTCGGTCTGGTTTTCTGTTAGGGATTTCTCCTTATCAGAAGCCCTGTGTCATTGTTAGTTTTTAGATAATAAACACAAGATTTCGATTTACTTTTGATCTTATTTTATTGTTAAATCCCCACCAAACATCTGCGCAGATAAACTTACATCCTACCGGGCTCGGCTCCTACCTGCTAACTGACTGAGACTTACTTACTATCCTTAAACCGGAAGACAGGGTCTTCTATGCCTTCCGGTTCTCACGATTTATCCCCGGAAGGCAAGGTGAGAGTGAGGTCAAGCGCTGTCACTCACTCTCAAGGCCATCAGCTGCACTAATCGCCATTATGTTTCTATACTACCTTATATAAGTATTAGGGATCTAATAATTATGTAACAATGGGTGTCTTGTATATTTTGACTTTATATCATAGAAAGATAAACTAAGAAAATAATAATAATGAGATTTTGATCCACACTGGTTGTCTTTTAGTATTTTTGTAAGATAGGCTAAGGAAAGCTCAGTAATGTTAATGAGATTCACACTTGATGTCTGGCATTTTTTATGTAGTTTTAATATAGACAAAAGAAATCTCTGTAATAGGGACACGTTTGATCTATATTGGGTATGCTGCATTTTTTGGCTTTATGTCATAGGAAGATAAACTAAGAAAATATTTATAATAATGAGAATTTGATCCACACTGAGTGTCTTGTATTTTTTGTTTTATATAGTTGTAAGATAGGCTAAGGAAAGCTCATTTTGATCCGTTCTCATTGCCTTGCATCTTTGGTTTTATGGTGATGGAGGAATTGATTGATACTTATATAAAATGTTCACTCTCTCTTTCTCTTTCTCTCTGTCTCTCTGTCTCTCTCTTCCTCACTCTCTCTTGCACACATACACACACACTCACTGGTCCCGTAACCTGGTTTGATTATGTAGCGTGTCTCGGACAGGAAAAACCGGGCATAGTCCATCCATCTCCAGGTCTACAACTAGTTTGAATTATGAGTTTTTCCGTCTTCTAGACCGGTTGTCATAGAAAGGTTAAAGAACCCAGTCTCGTCTACGATAACCATTGCGCAACGAGTGCGTCCAACACACACACACACACACACACAACAAAGAAGCACTCGTCGTATAAAATGGACACGGCGACCCGAGTTCAACCCCTGGAACAGGTTGTTTACATTTCACATAGCGCTAATACCCCAGGGAAAGATATGAATCGAACTATTCTTCTTCCAGCTATAGGTAAATAGTAGGACAGACTGGACTCTTTAGCCTTGCTATGACAACCGGTTTAGAAAGAAAACTCTGAATTCAAACCTGTTGTACTTCCCCTCCCCAAAATGACCATTCTATTCGTAGGCGGGGGTGGGATTGATAAATACAACCAAAACTAGATAGTTCACTCTTCCCCGCTATTTTATACATAGAGAGAAAAGAGGAGATTCGTAGCCTTCCCAAAGGAATTAAAGCTAAGGAAACATAACCAATACATAAAAAAGAACAGTTTGAAAATCTGTTGAACTCCTCTTAAAAATTGACCTTGTGTCTCAACCTGCTCGTGGCGGAGGGGTTGGATAAATAAATACACTTACAAAACAAACACTTCAGTGTACGTATTTAAAACACTTATAGACAGTTTTTATACACTCATTTACGCTGCAAAGAGAAAGAAATAAACAACAGCAAGAAAAATGGTAAAACGGAAAGAAGAATTATCTCACTTGACAATAGTAAAATCGACACATGCTTTACACCTTTTGAAATTAAATTCGATTAAGATAAATGTTCTGATAACAACATTTAGATGTCTCATTTTTATATAATTGATTTAATTAAGTCTGTCTGCAACCTTACTTTATGTTTGAATGCAACACCGACGACACAATACACTGGAGGCTCATTCTATTTAGACGATTTTTTTTAAACAGCAAAATAACTGACATCCGAAAGTAAGCGTCTATACTTAAAAAAAAAGAATCATTATCATTGCAAGAGCCTTTCGATCTACTGAACTAATTCTTTGCGTTGCTTTTACTGTTACCACAACTTTTAAGCCGATTCATTCTACAACCTTCTTCAGGTGTGTATAGTAGTAGATCGTCGGGGTGGCCTAAAGTCGGTATTAGCCGGACAGCGAGGGAGTATATCCCCTTTTCACTAGCGCTAGACCAAGGAGACTGTTTTTAGCGTCTGAGGCGAGGCACCACACCTACCATCAGCCCCTCACTTTACCGCACAGATCCCTGTACTACTCATTCGCTGAGTTGGCGAGGGCCTGTATCGAACCAGGAACCTTGTGGTTCCCAGCCGAGCACTCTACCGACTGAGCGAAACCGGTCATTATATAATACTGAGAATAAACATTATAATTCCAATAGTTCGTTTTTTTTTATACAAGCGAACTAATTCTTTATATTACAGATGTTGCTAACAGGGTTTCGGCCAATTCCCTCTACAGCCTTCATCAGAGGATAGGCGGAAAATTATAAGCATTTGAGAACATGTTGACTTACTTCAAAGTTTATTTTGTTTTGTTTATATATATATATATATATATATATATATATATATATATATATATATATATATATATATAATTTCAATTGACTAATAATAATCCGTAGCAAACAATAATTTCAAGTAAATGTTAATACGAATAATTTGAATACATTTACATGACATCAAGTATTTTTTATCTAATACAGATAATTTTCAAACAGATCTATTTGACCCATAGGTGTGACATTAACAGGTACTACTGTTCAGTCACAAGAAAGAAGCTGGAAGTAATGGCAATGGAAGAATGACTCCATACTCATCAAATCTCCAGAACTCGATCCTCACCACTGTCATACCCAGGGTACCCCTCCTCTATGCATGTGCGTGTGCGCGTGCGAGTGTCTGTTAAAATGTGAGAATTTCGGATGACCGAAAGTCAGTGAACGATCAGTTTTACTAAAACCTTAACGTTTGGCCATATCACCGCTCTCCAATAGCTGTTTCAAGGGAGGTAACTGCCTTTTCATTTCCGTTCAGGATAGAGGCGGTTGTCAGCCATTTAGCATTAGATTACTAGTAATTAAGCCCCACGGAACAAGACAGTTATATTGTCATAGACTGTTACAGAAAACGTAAAGGAAATAATTAGTGAATTGAATTGGGCTGCTGATCTGGACGTGGGGACAAGAATATTGTGTAATGTGGGGTTGACAGCTTACTTCTTAGCAGCCCGTGACAGTCGTCATCAAATTGACAGCTGTGAATCTCATGTTCAGCCAAGCATGTCCGATCAGTTGGCCGACAGCTTAAAGTTGTGTTGGGCACCTCTGGCCGCCTCCGGGGGGATGGATGATGGCCGCCCCCGGGGTGGGTTGGTGTTTGATGGGTGATGGGTTTGATTCGAGGAACACTTAACTGACTATTCCGGTGAGTTTGAATCTACAGCGGATGAATAGTAGAATTAAAAAAATATGGCGAAAATGACAGTGATTATTGAAGGTGCCTATAACGAGAGAGTGTGAACTCATCATCATCATCATCATCATCATCATCATCATCATGTCGCGCTAGCAGCACGGATATCCATGGCAATATTTCGACAACCGTCCCTATCATTCATTGTCTCCGGGAGGTCCCCTGCGTATCATCCAGTATCCGTGCAGAGCTGGTCAATGCACATCTTTGCCGGACGGCCCACACTGGCGTGCCCATGTGTTGGCTTCCACAGAAGAACGTCACTTGTGAGTTCATTCTCTGCTTCTCCAGCAATCCAGTGTGTCTTGTTTCGCCTTACACTGATGGTTTGTGTGATATGGGTCAGGTGGCCGTACAGCTGTTTTATCGTGGGGTGTTGTTTTCACGTCTTGTTTAAGACTGCACGCAGCATTCTCGTGCAGCTCCTATCTAGCTTATTCTCCAGGCGCTTCGTTAGGGTCAAGGTGCTACAGTCAGTTATAATGACAAAGGAAGTTATCATTTGTGTTCCAGTAATATCATTGGAATTAGCCAGATATTACTGGCATCAAACGTTGCCGTTCATACTAGATTTGGTTTACTTTCTTTGTTTAATGGCATATAAAACTTCGTGGGTTTATTGTATTGTCCTCGGCCGGAAAACGAAGCTTCCGGCAAAAAGACAAAGAGAAATATAAAAATATATATTTAAAAAAAAAGGGGAAAACAGAAGCGAGGCTTTCCGGTCAAAGAAGCAGGGAGAAGATAAAGAAATATATAACAAATGTCAGTTATCAGATCAAAAGATAAAGATGCGTAGGAGTATCTATCAATATAAAAGGCCTGAGGGTTCGAGCCGACAGGTCAGTTAGACAGAAGTCCCGGAACAGAGCACAAGGAGCGACCGTCGCCACGGTCCATCGCTGCCAACAGGCAGTGAGGTTCGTCCACCCCTTCCACCTCACCATCGCCAGTCATCCCAACAGTAGTAGTAGTCATCGTCAACCCTTGGGCATTCCTATTGTCACGCTCGCCACCCACCAGCCGAGAAAGAGAAATAAATACAAAGTTCCTACCAAGTCTTTGTACAATCATTCCCAACTTTTGACTACGTCATCGAAGTGATTTCTTTGTAGAAAAAGTGTAGAAAAAAAACCCACAGTAAAATCAAGAGTTAATCCTGAGGTTAACTTTGCTTTTCTGTGCGTATCAAACATCCTCACGTTAATTCAAATATATATCTTTCTCATTTTTTATTTTTTTGCCAGTGTGGTAATAAAGTCACCAACCTAAAGTCACTGTATTCCTTTGAAGTTGGAAAATTACCCATGATGCACTATTTACTATTCTGTCAGCAAGGGAGACAACTTTCCATTTACAAGATAGGTGAGCAGCAAGAAAACGAAAGAAAGAGCCATCTCTCCTAAGGTAATAAGAAGCAGCGCATGTTTTAGCTGGTATATGGGGATGACACATGAGAAGGGATTCCCGAATGCGAAAAAGAAATAAGACTGGGGAGGGGGTGTTAAAGGGTTTCAAATGCATTGGTGGCATTTTCTAACACCGATGGCGTTGGCCTGCGGTTCGCACACAAGAGTTCATTAATGCATAATTAATTTCTTAGACAGATCTGAAAATATTCTGCCTCAGCCCAACTCCACCGCACTCATCCACCTGAAATAATGGTGACACTTTTGAAATTGATAGTTAAAATGGCGGAACTTAATGGCGGGAAAATTACAATGGCGAATACAGGCGTTGAAGTGTGTATTAGCACAGACATAATTTTTAAATGTTAATAATGTGGTCGCTGTGGTTGTTGTTTTTGCAACTTTTTTCTCTCCTTTTTATGCGGTCACGATTATTGTTTTTGATTGTGAGGCGCATGCGCCGATCCATAAGATAAGTGCAAAATGTGGGCGATCTGGGTGATAGGGGAAGAGTAGTTTTAACAAAATGGCGGATGGTGGCGATGTTATCACCACTAAAGGTGACGCGGGATTTTGAGAATGTAAGGTTGATTACAAATGGGAACGAAGAGTAAAAATGTAGCCGACACAGGGAAGAAGAAGAAGAAGAAGAAGAAGAAGAAGAAGAAGAAGAAGAAGAAGAAGAAGAAGAAGAAGAAGAAACAAGTATCGAAATGGAAGAAGTAAAGAACGAGTGAAGAAGAAGAAGAAGAAACAAGTATCGAAATGGAAGAAATAAAGAACGATAAAGAAGAAGAAGAAGAAGAAGAAGAAGAAGAAGAAGAAGAAGAGAATCAAAATGGTTGAAAACTAAGAACGAATGAAGGAGAAATGAAAGAGAAAGGGTAAGACGATAAGCTTAGAAAGAAAGAATTGAACTAAAGACTAAAATCTGAAAAAGGGAACAAAGAAAATTATCAGAAGAGGAGAGAGAGAGAGAGAGAGAGAGAGAGAGAGAGAGAGAGAGAGAGAGAGAGAGAGAGAGAGAGAGAGAGAGAGAGAGAGAGAGAGAGAGAGAGAGGGTGGGGGGAAATAAAGACAAAATAAAATTATCATTAAGAGAAAGAAAAACAAAAGAAGGAGGAATGGAGAAAGTTGAAAAGAAATAATCGAAAGAAAACGAACAGGAGAAGTATTGGTGATTTACTAATGAAACGAATTCAAACTCCAGCCGCGCTATTATATTCACTTTTGGACTAATACTCTTGATAAAGGTATGAATCCCCCAGCTATGGGTTAAATAGTACCACTAGTGTTCTTCAATAAGGATGCCTTTAGCATTAAATAACCTACGAAGGTTGGTATTTCATTAAACAAATAAACCCCCAAAATACAAACAAACCAAAAAGCAAAAAACAAATCAAATAGCGTTTGCTCTAAATAATGTGTAAATTTTGTGTTTTAAAACTTAATATGAACTAATAAATTTTTATTTTTAGTTTAACCGATTAAAAGTTGTACAAATGTTAACTTTAGCTGCTACAAATTTTAAAAAGTCAATGCGTATTATACATGAGATTTTTTCGAAAATTGTATAGTCCAACATCAGAGGTGCGTGCTATTGACGAGCGCATGTTATACACAAATAATTACGATATATATATATATATATATATATATATATATATATATATATATATATATGGTATAAAAAAATGGACTCTCTCATCGATTTTGTACTCCCTTTGAGCTAGTTTGCTGAATTTTCTTAGTATATGATTAACTGTCCCGTTTTTGTCTTAACACTTGCTATTCTGTTGCGTCTGATCTATTTTTAGCTTTGATGTAGTTTGTTCTTATGATATTGTCTTGTGTTGCAATTATGAGAAATTCAGTTTCTCTCTTGTGATTTCCTCTTCTTAGCCATGTTCAGGTTTTCTTGTGTGCAATTTCCTCAGTTCATCACTTGAAGTATCCATATTATTATTATTATTATTATTATTATTATTATTATTATTATTATTATTATTATTATTATCAAATAGGAATAATTACTGTAAAGTATATTTGCTTGCAAATTGTTAATACTGTATAGAAATGCTTGAAGCCGTCTAAGTGAGTACAAATTAGTTGTGTTAAGAATAGTTACTATAATTGTTTACAAATATTTATTATTATTAAACTAGCTTAAAAGTCTACCCATCGGCTGATAATTTATCTAGCTGTTGTGGAGGGCACTTGATTGGGCCTGTAGTCCAACAATGACATTTCATGATTTGAGTACATATTAAATTTTATTGTACAAAATATTCAGCGCAAAAGAACATGTAAAAAATTCGCTGAAAACAAAAGTAATTAAAACTTGGGAATTCGAAATTTCAGGATTGCGGCTCTGGATTCGGCCCGGAATGTTTTTTTATTTTCCCACGGAGTCGGACTTATTCCAAAATGGTATGTTATGTAGGGCTACGGTATCTAGGATGAGAATATATTCTTTAGGCCATATAATAGTTTGCAATTGTTTACCAGAAAGATCTGACTTCGGCATCAAATAACCGAACAATGATTGACACGCTGTAAAAACCCAATTCAACCAACCAACCAACCAACCAACTAACCAACCTCCTATATCCATTTTTGTTTACCAAAAATTTCTCAACCACCATCATCCTCATTCAGGCCTAATATAAATGTTTGAGAAAAATCATGGTAGCTTGTTTGGATGTTATTATTGTGTGGTAGTTAATGCACAAAGCCTGAGGCATGATGCACCCAGTGAGAATCGAAGTCCCTAATAATAATCTGCTGGCCAAGCTCGCTAAGCATTGCACAACGTGAGTCGCTTACAAATGGAATAGAGGTAAATGAAAAATAGATGCTAAACGAAAACGAATTGGAAAATAAGGAAAAAGAAAAGCAAGAAAAAGAGAAAGATAAAATAAAAATATTATTTTAGAAATTAAACATGCATTAAAAGAAGTTGAAGGAGTCAGAATGGGGGAGGATTTTTTTGATGAGAAGGTGAGACTGGGGCAATTGTTTGCAAAGTCCATGCCTGATAAGGTAATTGTTGTACTGACTGCGAATTATCTTTGACCCGTCATTCATTAAAATTACGATAACGATTCGAAGGGAAGAATCAGATGGCTAAGATATCAATGATGGCGGAGGCGCGTTGAGACCACCGTGAATTGGATAACGACAATAATGAGGTTAAATATAATAACAAGAATGAAAAACAATAACAAAACATAAAAAAACCCAAAAAACAACGGCAAAAAAAGAACAGAAGAAAAAACACAAACAAAAAAACAAAAAATTAGAAATAAAACAAAAATAAGCGCAAACAATGAAATAAACAAACACTGCTGCTGCTGATAGAAATAATATTCATTATGGCGCGGATATTGTTAACGGTGTTGATGACGGTGAAGAAGAAGATATTTTATTTAATTTTCGATGGCTATCGTAAATAGTTCTGAAATAAAGCATTCATTGCACTGTTTGTAATTATAACAGTTAACACCAACGTTGACTTACGAGATTTGCGAAAGACTATTTTCACTTTTTTCTCCCCTCTCTTCTTCAGCTTTTCATCATTTTCATTCAGGAAAACTTCAGTTTGAATCTATATCAATAATTGGGAAGAGTTTGCTTGTCTGTCCTCTATAGACCGCCAAACGGTTTGATGTAAAGCTATCAAATGTATTCGCCCTGTCGACAGGGTATAGAATACGCCGACTGCATTCCCTACAGAAGAGTAAAAACCCACCCCTCTCCTAAAGCAGAAGGGTATTCTGGGTAAGACACTAAACTGCATCTGGTTGTAAGGTCCTAGTTTTTGAGATTTGGAGAGTGGTTCGGATTATTGCCAATACTCCTGGATTCAGTGGTAGTACTTGTTAGGGTCCCATCTATGAGTAAAATATATCCTTTTAGGATACTGAAGGTTTTACTTGTTTAAAATGATTGCGAAAATACGTTTTTGTATTCTATATAAATGGAAACCATAATTGTTAAACTGACTTTGGCATAAAATAACCGACAAAGTTTGGCATGCCGTAAAAACTAATCAACGTAATTTGTATAAAGTTCTTATACTGAAATAATTCTCTCTCTCTCTCTCTCTCTCTCTCTCTCTCTCTCTCTCTCTATATATATATATATATATATATATATATATATATATATATATATATATATGTATCTATCTCTCTCTCTCTCTCCTCACTCTCTCTCTCTCTCTATATATATTATTATATATATATATATATACATATATATATATATATATATATATATATATGTATATATATATATATGTATATCTCTCTCTCTATATATATATGTATCTCTCTCTCTCTCTCTCTCTCTCTCTATATATATATAATATATATATATATATATATATATTAATATATATGATTAAAAGTGGATGAATAAAACCGGATAAAACACAACTTTTAATTACATTTAGTTGGATTTTAGCCAATCTGTTATTTCCTCATATATATATATATATATATATATTATATATATATATATATATATATATATATATATATATATATATATATATATATATATATATATATATATAGCCAATCTGTTATTTCCTCATATATATATATATATATATATATAAATAATTATATATATATATATATATATATATATATATAAGATATTTGGATGTTTGTTTTTTAGAAGCATTGTAGAATAAAGTATATATTATTATTTATATTTTGCTGCACGATGTTCTACACACCGAACAATTCGTTGTCGAGATTCACTTGCCATGATTATTTTCTATAATTATTGAATTTTATGCGATATATGCATTGATGTTGCCTTCAAGCAAAATATAAATAATATATATATATATATATATATATATATATATATATATTATATATATGTACTATATTAGCTAATTATACAAACATGCTTCACACCGACTATAATATAAAAAAGATTAAAAAGTCCTTAAGCATTATAATACAATATAGAGAACCCACTATTAATAGAATTAATTACGAAACCGGCGATAATATTCTTAAATTCTTAAATATTCTTTAATTCTAGATAACGTTCAAATAGCATCTCACCCACCTTTAGATGTGTCTGTCAATCTTATCTGTCCCTCCAAGTCTTGAGTATGAACCAAAAAGTGACTGGGAACATCCTCGTAGGAAATAATTACCCACCCACTGTTAGATGAGTCTTTGTCTCACTTATCTGTCCGTCCAAGTCTTGTGTATCAACCAAACGGTGACTGGGAACTTCCTCCTAATAAATAATTACCCACCCACTTTTTAGATGTGGTCTGTCACTCTTATCTGTCCCTCCAAGTCTTGTGTATCAACCAAACGGTGACTGGGAACGTCCTCGTAGGAAATAATTACCCACTCACCTTTAGATGTGTCTTTGTCACTCTTATCTGTCAGTCTAAGTCTTGGTGTATCAACCAAACGGTGACTGGGAACGTCTCCGTAGGAAATAATTACCCACCCACCTTTAGATGTGTCTTTGTCACTCTTATCTGTCCTCCAAGTCTTGTGTATCAACCAAACGATGACTGGGAACGTCCTCATAGGAAATAATTACCCACCACCTTTAGATGTGTCTTTGTCACTCTTATCTGTCAGTCTAAGTCTTGTGTATCAACCAAACGGTGACTGGGAATGTCCCCGTAGGAAATAATTACCCACCCACCTTTAGATGTGACTTTTATCACTCTTATCTGTCCTCCAAGTCTTGTGTATCAACCAAACGATGACTGGGAACGTCCTCATAGGAAATAATTACCCACCCACCTTTAGATGTGCCTTTGTCACTCTTATCTGTCCCTCCAAGTCCTTTGTATCAACCAAACGGTGACTGGGAATGTCCCCGTATGAAATAATTACCCACCCACCTTTAGATGTGTCTTTATGACTCTTATCTGTCCCTCCAAGTCTTGTGTATCAACCAAACGGTGACTGGGAATGTCCCCGTAGGAAATAATTACCCACCCACCTTTAGATGTGTCTTTATCATTCTTATCTATCCTTCCAAGTCTTGTGTATCAACCAAACGGTGAATGGGAACGTCCCCGTAGGAAATATTACCCACCCACTTTAGATGTGTTTTGTCACTCTTATCTGTCCCTCCAAGTCTTGTGTATCAACCAAACGATGACTGGGAAACGTCCTCGTAGGAAATAATTACCCACCCACCTTTAGATGTGTCTTTGTCACTCTATCTGTCCCTCCAAGTCCTTTGTATCAACCAAACGGTGACTGGGAATGTCCCCGTAGTAAATAATTACCCACCCACCCTTAGATGTGTCTTTGTCACTCTTATCTGTCCCTCCAAGTCTTGTGTATCAACCAAACGATGACTGGGAACGTCCTCGTAGGAAATAATTACCCACCCACCTTTAGATATGTCTTTGTCACTCTTATCTGTCAGTCTAAGTCTTGTGTATCAACCAAACGGTGACTGGGAACGTCCTCGTAGGAAATAATTACCCACCCACCTTTAGATGTGCCTTTGTCACTCTTATCTGTCCTCCAAGTCTTGTGTATCAACCAAACGATGACTGGGAACGTCCTCGTAGGAAATAATTACCACACCACCTTTAGATGTGTCATTGTCACTCTTATCTGTCCCTCCAAGTCTTGTGTATCAACCAAACGGTGACTGGGAACGTCCTCGTAGGAAATAATTACCCACCCACCTTTAGATGTGTCTTTGTCACTCTTATCTGGCCCTCCAAGTCCTTTGTATCAACCAAACGGTGACTGGGAACGTCCTCGTAGGAAATAATTACCCACCCACCTTTAGATGGGTCTTTGTCACTCTTATCTGTCAGTCTAAGTCTTTTTATATCAACCAAACGGTGACTGGGAACGTCTCCGTAGGAAATAATTACCCACCACCTTTAGATGTGTCTTTGTCACTCTTATCTGTCCTCCAATTCCTTTGTATCAACCAAACGGTGACTGGGAATGTCCCGTAGGAAATAATTACCCACCCACCTTTAGATGTGTCTTTATCACTCTTATCTGTCCCTCCAAGTCTTGTGTATCAACCAAACGATGACTGGGAATGTCCCCGTAGGAAATAATTACCCACCCACCTTTAGATATGTCTTTATCACTCTTATCTATCCTTCCAAGTCTTGTGTATCAACCAAACGGTGAATGGGAACGTCCCCGTAGGAAATAATTACCCACCCACCTTTAGATGTGTCTTTGTCACTCTTATCTGTCCCTCCAAGTCTTGTGTATCAACCAAACGATGACTGGGAACGTCCTCGTAGGAAATAATTACCCACCCACTTTAGATGTGTCTTTGTCATCTTATCTATCCCTCCAAGTCCTTTGTATCAACCAAACGGTGACTGGGAAGTCCCCGTAGTAAATAATTACCCACCACCTTAGATGTGTCTTTGTCACTCTTATCTGTCCCTCCAAGTCTTGTGTATCAACCAAACGAGACTGGGAACGTCCTCGTAGGAAATAATTACCCACCCCCTTTAGATATGTCTTTGTCACTCTTTATCTGTCAGTCTAAGTCTTGTGTATCAACCAAACGGTGACTGGGAACGTCGTAGGAATAATTACCCACCACCTTTAGATGTGCCTTTGTCACTCTTATCTGTCCCTCCAAGTCTTGTGTATCAACCAAACGATGACTGGGAACGTCCTCGTAGGAAATAATTACCCACTCACCTTTAGATGTGTCTTTGTCACTCTTATCTGTCCTCCAAGTCCTTTGTATCAACCGAACGGTGATGGGAATGTCCCCGTAGTAAATAATTACCCACCCACCTTTAGATGTGTCTTTGTCACTCTATCTGTCCCTCCAAGTCTTGTGTATCAACCAAACGATGACTGGGAACGTCCTCGTAGGAAATAATTACCCACTGCCACCTTTAGATATGTCTTTGTCACTCTTATCTGTCAGTCTAAGTCTTGTGTATACAAACGGTGACTGGGAACGTCTCTCGTAGAAATAATTACCCACCCACCTTTAGATGTGTCATTGTCTCTTATCTGTCCGCTAAGTTCTTGTGTATCAACCAAACGGTGACTGGGACGTCCCTCGTAGGAAATAATTACCACACCAGCCTTAGATGTGTTCTTTTTCACTCTTATCTGGCCCGTCCAAGTCCTGTTGGTATCAACCAAACGGTGACTGGTGAACGTCCTCGGTAAGGAAAATAATTACCCCACACCTTTAGATGGGTCTTTTGTCACTTTATTGTCAGTCTAAGTCTTTTATATCAACAAACGGTGACTGGGGAAGTCTCCGTAGGAAATAATCTAAGCGACACCACCTTGTAGATGTGTCTTTGTCTACTCTTTATCTGTCCCTCCAATTCCTTTTTGTATCAACCAAACGGTGACTGGGAATTCCCCGTAGGAAATAATTAAAACCTCAGCTCCAGCCTTTAGATGTGTTCTTTGTCACTCTTATTGTCAGTCTAAGTCCTTGTGTATCAACCAAACGGTGACTGGGACGTCCCTCGTAGGAAATAATACCACCACCTTTTAGATGTGTTCCTTTGTCACTCTATCTGTCCGCTCCAAGTTTGTGTATCAACGCAAACCGAACTGCTGGGAAGTCCCTCGTAGGAATAATTAACCACCACTTTAGATGTGTCTTTGTCACTCTTATGATCTGTCGCGCTGGCCAAGTCCTTTGGTATCAACTTAAACGGTGACTTGGGTTACATGGGTCCCCGTAGTAAATTAATTTACCCAATCCACCTTTAGAATGTGTTTTGTCACCTGCTTATCTGTCAGTCTAAGTCTTGTGTATTAATAAACGCCTGACTGGGACGTATCGTTAGGAATAATTACCTCACTTCACCTTTTAGATGTGTCCTTTGTCACTCTTATCTGTCAGTCTAAGTCTTGTGTATCAATCAAACGGTGACTGGGACGTCCTCGTAGGAAATAATTACCACCCACTTTAGATGTGCTTTTTGTCACTCTTGGACTGTCTCCAAGGCTTGTGTATCAACCAAACGAGGACTGGGAACGTTCCTCCGTAGGAAATAATTACC
>CM042149.1:96307899-96315404 GCA_023376005.1 Doryteuthis pealeii | reverse complement strand
ACGACGTTCCCATTCCACCGTTTGGTTTAACAGACTTGGGAAGAATAGATAAGAGTAATAAAAGACACATCTAAGGTGAGTGGTAATTATTTCTACGAGGACATTCCCAGTCACCGTTTGGTTGATACACAAGACTGGGAAGGTAGATAAGATGACAAAGACACATCTAAAGGTGGTGGTTAATTATTTACTACGAGGACGTCCCATTCACCGTTTGCGGTTGATACTCACAAGACTGGAAGCGGAGATAAGAGTTTGAAACATAAAGACACATTATAGGTGGGTGGTAAGATCCTACGGGGACGTTCCCATTCACCGTTGGTTGAGTACAACAAGACTTGGGGAAGGATAGATAAGCAGTGATAAAGCACAATTTAAAGGAAGGGGTAATTATTTTCCTAAGGGGACGTTCCCATTCAACGTTTGTTGATACACAACGTTTTGGCAAGGGACAGATAAGAGTGATAAAGGCACATTTCAAGGTGGTAATTATTTCCTACGATAGACGTCCACGTCACCGTTTGGTTGATACAAAGACCTTGGAGGGAAGATAAGAGTGACAAAGGACAAAAGGTGGGTGGGGTAATTATTTCCTAGAGTTAAGGACAATAAAGAGTGGACAACAGTGAACCAATTCACTCGTTTGGTGAACACAAAGCACTGGAAAAGGACGATAAGAGTGACAAAGACACATTCTATCAGGTGGTGGGTAATTATTCCTACGGGACGTTCCATCACGTGTGTCAACGCACCATGCTTGGAAAAGAATTAGATAAGTGAGTGCACAAAGACACATCTAAAGCGTGGGTGGGTAATATACTTCCACAGGGACACCCATTCACGTTTATTGAATACACAAGACTTGGAGAGGGACAGATAGAATTCCCGTATGAAATAATTACCCACCCACCGTGTCTTTTTCATCTATATGCTGTCCCTCCAAGCTGCATGTGAACTTAAACGGTGCAATGGCGAATGTCCCCGAGGAAACTAATTACCCACCCACCTTTAGATGTGTCTTTGTCACTCTTATCTATTCTTCCAAGTCTTGCGTATCAACCAAACGGTGAAGGGAACGTCCCCGTAGGAAATAATTACCCACCCACCTTTAGATGTGTCTTTGTCACTCTTATCTGTCCTTCCCAGTCTTGTGTATCAACCAAACGGTGAATGTCACTGTTGTCACTCTTATCTGTCCTTATTAGGAAATAATTACCCACCCACCTTTAGATGTGTCTTTGTCACTCTTATCTGTCCCTCCAAGTCCTTTGTATCAACCAAACGGTGACTGGGAACGTCTTCGTAGAAAATAATTACCCACCCACCTTTAATGTGCCTTTATCACTCTTATCTGTCCTTCAAGTCTTGTGTATCAACCAAACGGTGAATGGGAACGTCCCGTAGGAAATAATTACCCACTCACCTTTTAAATGTGCCTTTATCACTCTTATCTATCCTTCCAAGTCTTGTGTATCAACCAAACGGTGAATGGGAACGTCCCCGTAGGAAATAATTACCCACCCACCTTATAATGTGTCTTTGTCACTCTTATCTGCCCTTCCCAGTCTTGTGTATCAACCAAACGGTGAATGGGAACGTCCTCGTAGTAAATAATTACCCACCCACCTTTAGATGTGTCTTTGTCACTCTTATCTATCCTTCCCAGTCTTGTGTATCAACCAAACGGTGACTGGGAATGTCCTCGTAGAAAATAATTACCCACTCACCTTTAGATGTGTCTTTATTACTCTTATCTATTCTTCCAAGTCTTGTGTATCAACCAAACGGTGAATGGGAACGTCCCCGTTGGAAATAATTACCCACCCACCTTTAGATGTGTCTTTGTCACTCTTATCTGTCCTTCCCAGTCTTGTGTATCAACCAAACGGTGAATGTCAATGTTTGTCACTCTTATCTGTCCTTATTAGGAAATAATTACCCACCCACCTTTAGATGTGTCTTTGTCACTCTTATCTGTCCCTCCAAGTCCTTTGTATCAACCAAACGGTGACTGGGAACGTCTTCGTAGGAAATAATTACCCACCCACCTTTAAATGTGCATTTATCACTCTTATCTGTCCTTCCAAGTCTTGTGTATCAACCAAACGGTGAATGGGAACGTCCCCGTAGGAAATAATTACCCACTCACCTTTAAATGTGCCTTTATCACTCTTATCTATCCTTCCAAGTCTTGTGTATCAACCAAACGGTGAATGGGAACGTCCCCGTAGGAAATAATTACCCACCCACCTTATAATGTGTCTTTGTCACTCTTATCTGCCCCTCCCAGTCTTGTGTATCAACCAAACGGTGAATGGGAACGTCCTCGTAGGAAATAATTACCCACCCTTTAGATGTGTCTTTTTCACTCTTATCTGCCCCTCCAAGTCCTTTGTATCAACCAAACGGTGACTGGGAACGTCCTTGTAGGAAATAATTACCCACCCACCTTATAATGTGTCTTTGTCACTCTTATCTGTCCTTCGCAGTCTTGTGTATCAACCAAACGGTGAATGGGAACGTCCTCGTAGGAAATAATTACCCACCCACCTTTAAATGTGTCTTTGTCACTCTTATCTATCCTTCCAATTCTTGTGTATCAACCAAATGGTGAATGGGAACGTCCCCGTAGGAAATAATTACCCACCCACCTTTAGATGTGTCTTTGTCACTCTTATCTGCCCCTCCAAATCCTTGTGTATCAACCAAACGGTGAATGGGAACGTCCCCGTAGGAAATAATTACCCACCCACCTTTAGATGTGTCTTTGTCACTCTTATCTGTCCTCCAAGTCCTTTGTATCAACCAAACGGTGAATGGGAACGTCCCGTAGGAAATAATTACCCACCCACCTTTAGATGTGTCTTTGTCACTTCTATCTGTCCCTCCAAGTCCTTTGTATCAACCAAACGGTGAATGGGAACGTCCTCGTAGTAAATAATTACCCACCCACCTTTAGATGTGTCTTTGTCACTCTTATCTATCCTTCCCAGTCTTGTGTATCAACCAAACGCTGACTGGGAACGTCCTCGTAGAAAACAATTACCCACCCACCTTTAGATGGGTCTTTATTACTCTTATCTATCCTTCCAAGTCTTGTGTATCAACCAAACCGTGACTGGGAACGTCCCCGTAGGAAATAATTACCCACTCACCTTTAGATGTGTCTTTATTACTCTTATCTATTCTTCCAAGTCTTGCGTATCAACCAAATGGCGAATGGGAACGTCCCCGTAGGAAATAATTACCCACCCACCTTTAGATGTGTCTTTGTCCTCTTATCTGTCCCTCCAAGTCTTGTGTATCAAACAAACGGTGATGGGAACGTCCTCGTAGGAAATAATTACCCACCACCTTTAGATGTGTCTTTTTCACTCTTATCTGCCCTCCAAGTCCTGTATCAACCAAACGTGACTGGGAATGTCCTGTAGGAAATAATTACCCACCCACCTTTAGATGTGTGTGTCACTCTCATCTGTCACTCCAAGTCTTGTGTATCAACCAAACGGTGAATGGGAATGTCCCCGTAGGAAATAATTACCCACCCACCTTTAGATGTGTCTTTGTCACTCTTATCTGTCCCTCCAAGTCCTTTGTATCAACCAAACGTGACTGGGAACGTCCTTGTAGGAAATAATTACCCACCCACCTTTAGATGTGTCTTTGTCACTCTTATCTGTCCCTCCAAGTCTTGTATCAACCAAACGGTGACTGGGAATGTCCCCGTAGGAAATAATTACCCACCCACCTTTAGATGTGTCTTTGTCACTCTTATCTGTCCCTCCAAGTCCTGTGTATCAACCAAACGTGACTGGGAACGTCCTTGTAGGAAATAATTACCCACCACCTTTAGATGTGTCTTTGTCACTCTTTATCTGTCCCTCCAAGTCTTGTCTATCAACCAAACGGTGATGGGAACGTCCCGTAGGAAATAATTACCCACCCACCTTTAGATGTGTCTATGTCACTCTTATCTGTCCTCCAAGTCTTGTGTATCAATCAAAGGTGACTGGGAATGTCCCCGTAGGAAATAATTACCCACCCATCTTTAGATGTGTCTTTGTCATTCTTATCTGTCCCTCCAAGTCTTGTGTATCAACCAAACGGTGAATGGGAACGTCCTCGTAGGAAAATAATTACCCACCACCTTTAGATGTGTCTTTGTCACTCTTATCGTATCTCCAAGTCTTGTGTATCAACCAAACGGTGACTGGAACGTCCGTAGGAAATAATTACCCACCCACCTTTAGATGTGTCTTTGTCACTCTTATCTGCCCTCCAAGTCCTTTGTATCAACCAAACGGTGCTGGAACGTCCTCGTAGGAATAATACCCACCCACCTTAGATGTGTTTTTGTCACTCCTTATCTGTCCCTCCAAGTCTTGTGTATTAACCAAACGGTGACTGGGAACGTCCCCGTAGGAAATAATTACCCACCCACCTTTAGATGTGTCTTTATCACTCTTATCTGTCCCTCAAGTCTTGTGTATCAACCAAACGGTGACTGGGAACGTCCTCGTAGGAAATAATTACCCACCACCTTTAGATGTGTCTTTGTCACTCTTATCTGTCCCTCCAAATCCTTTGTATCAACCAAACGGTGGCTGGGAACGTCCTCGTAGGAGATAAATACCCACCACCTTTAGATGTGTTTTGTCACTCTTATCTGTCCCTCCAAGTCTTGTATATTAACCAAACGGTGACTGGGAACGTCCTTCTAGGATATAATTACCCATCCACCTTGAGATGTGTCTTTGTCACTCTTATCTGTCCCTCCGAGTCTAATGTTCAAGTAAATGTTATTGTAATTTAGATTTTCCAAAATAAACCACTAGTCTTATTCAGCATCACCTTAGCGAGACAAACAAAGCATTGTTAACATTGATAAGATTTAGACAAATGATGACCACTTTTTATACCCTTGTAAAAGTTTTACATGAGAACCAAAAGTACTCGGAATGCAATTTTCAAGATGACAACACTAAGAAAATTCTTAGAAGGATTGATAGTGGAAAAAAACAAACTTTGAAACATCTTTGGATCCTGTTTTTTTTCAACAAAATGTGTTAAATATAATTATATATATAAGATTAATATATATATATATATATATATATATATATATATATATATATATATATATATATATATATATATACATACCAAACTTGTTGGTAAATCCTCGCGGTGAGAAAAAATCGAGCAAATAGTTTGATTGTAAAAATATACTACCAAACCTCACCTGGGGAGAAAAAAAATTTTCGAAAAAAGAAAAGACCAAGATAATCGTACCAACCAAAAATTATCTATTGGTACCATATTTGCCCAAAAGAAAAAAACAATTCATATGTATAAATAAAAAAGCAAAATATTATTACACATTTAATTCATTTTTAATATATTTAAAACGAATGTTTTTGGTCAATTTCGATCGCGTTCGGCCATTAACGCTCTTGAAATATGGCATGTTTACAAAATTCATGTAAAATTTTTAAAAAATTACCAAAAATCAGGGAATTATCCGATTTTAATGAAATGTTCACTATATATTTATTAATTAATGAATTTTATAATGCATCAGTTATTTTATTTCAAAACTTTAATTAAGCATTTTTACTATGAAAAATTCATATATAAAATTCATTTAAAATATAAAAATCCTGATGTTAAGTTTAAAAATATCGATGTAGAATATTTTCTTTTATAAGATAATAGCCAATTAAATAATTATCGAAATGAGTAAAAACGAAATCTCCAAAAAAAATTTTATATTTTTTTTACATTTTATTTTCCGATTTTCGGTACTTATTTTAAAAAATTTAGAAAATCCCCCTTAAAATTTTTTTTATTCACAACTTCGGTCTTTTATCTTTTTATTTCTACTGTAATTAGTATCAAACGCTGACCAACTCACCGAGATTTTACGCCCCCAAAATAAGGGGAGGGGTCAAAATTAAGTGACCTGAAAAAAATGAGAAAGTTTTGAAATAAAATAAACAATGAATTATAAAGATCATTCATTGATACATAAACACTGAAAATTTCATTAAAATCCGATAATTCCCTGATTTTTGGTAAATTATTTTCTGTAGGCGGGCGGGGGAGGGGCTAAATTCATTTTGTCGTAAACAGATTTTAGGTGAATTTTGGATATACCTAAGTTATAAAGAAGACCATATCCTCCCCAAGTAAGTCTCTAATCTGTCTGTCTCTCTCTCTCTGATATGTCTCTCTATCATCCGAGAACTATCTCACTCACCGTTTATATACCAGTCATTCTATATGTTAGATGTAGATATACAACATTACAATGAAGACCCAAATCGTTTTATATAGTCTTGTATTTTATAAATTGGAGGGTTCCAAAGAATAAATAAACAAATTAATAGTCTCACCCTGAATTTGAACTCAACTCTATGCTTTAACTGTTAAATTGTCTTCATTTCACACGGTGAGAATCTAATTCACTATACCAGATAATGTTCTGCAAAACTTGCTCTACAGTGGGCGCCGATTGGTTGATTTTATATTCACGCGAGAAACGTTCGTTCGAGTGTAAGAATGATGGCTTAACTCGCTTCAACTATTTTCTTTTTGAAGTGAAAAGGCCTTTCTTATCAGTTCCCTGAGGCAAAGACCTCCCTATGCATAAAATAACCCTGCACGGACGACAAAGCCTTCTTCGTAGACTGATATCGAAACAGTAAGTGACAGAAGCGGAAGCGCTTGATGGTTAAAGCGCCTACCCCGTTCAGAAGACATTTAATGCGGGGTGGGTGTAGGAGGTTCAGTGCCGGCAGCTTATCTTCCAATTCAAACCAACGACGAACGATAAAACAGAATTGCAGTTGTTGCCGTTCAGAGTTGATAATAGTTTTGTGGTTAATATATCGTAAAGCAGTTGATTTTCACTATTTGTCTTTGGAAGGCATGAACCTCAAAATGCAACTATTCCTGTTCAGAGTTTATGATAGTTTAGTGTTTAAGATATCAGTGAGATGAAATCAACAGCGCTTGATAACTGATATTTTCTCGTTTATGCGATTCTCAAACCAAGTTTGGTTTGAAAATCACAGAGGTGGAAAACTGTCATTTACCAGGCGCCGTTGACTTCATGTCTTCACTACTCTAGATTATATATATATATATATATATATATATATATATATATATATAATATATATATATATATATATAAAGTATATTTTGACAGTATATTTTGGCTTATAATTTCCCGCTAATTCTCCTTCCCCCATTCGCATAACATTTCTTATAACACTGTGAGTTCCACCTCCTACTTACTCCTACCGCTACCTGGTTTGTTTAAAAAGAACCAGGAAAACATCTTACTACTCTACACCTGACGATGGCATTAAGCTGGCCAGACAATTGTAAAAGATCTAAAAGAAACTCGTCAGATATGAATGTCTGTCGTTTTTCAACGAACCCCCCCCCCCACACGTATATATATATATATATACCAACAATTCTGCACGAGCAGTATG
>CM042149.1:96282899-96305399 GCA_023376005.1 Doryteuthis pealeii | reverse complement strand
TCAATCTATCTATCTATGTCAGTATATTAATATATCTATCTATCCATCTATCTATGTCAGTATATCTATCAATCTATCTATCTATGTCAGTATATTAATATATCTATCTATCCATCTATCTATGTCAGTATATCTATCAATCTATCTATCTATGTCAGTATATTAATATATCTATCTATCTATCTATGTCTATATGTTCATCTATGTATCTATGTATCTATCTATGTCCGTATGTTCATTTATCTATCTATCTATCTATCTATCTATCTCAGTATGTTCATCTATCTATCTATCTATCTATCTATCTATCTATCTATCTACCTAACTAACTTTTTTTTATCATGGTCTGTTATTCATATATATTTTCATTTTTTGAGAAACAAGTAAATAATAAGAAATACTTAATTAGAGTTTATACGCCTACACATTAATAACATAACTAATCGCACAATATTTAAATTTCCAAATTTTAAACAATAAAAATTAGCTAATTACTTTTCTTAATAAAATAATTATTCACATTTAATTAAACTTTATTAATTAGGTTAATATGATATGTATTTCTCCCAAGTTGACGATATAAAATAATTATATAGCATTATCGCTTAGTTAAGACTAACAATCCGGTCGAAACAAAAATGTTTGAATCGATGAATTTCTTGAGTGTCATTCATTTTAATTATTTTTCTTTTTGTTTCTCAGAACCATTTTGATGTTTTAAGATGATATGAAAAGTATATTTGAAAATCATCTTTCCCGTTACTAGAGTGAGTCAAAAGTTTTGCAATATTTTGTTAAGAGAGACAATTCGTGAGACACAATTCGGCAGCTCCAGATACTTTAGTCGAGGCCGTGAAGGTGACGAACTACACTGGACTTGCCTGATAACCTCCGCGTACAACCCACCGGATTTGCCTCTATGGCGTGGATCACGCCCTCGGAATCCACGCCCTCGGAATCCACGCTTTTAAGCCAATCTAAATTTGCCCGATCGTCAATGTTCTTGCAGCCTGCGCGAAATTTCTTGAAACATCTGGTATTACCCCCACCTTTCGTCAAACAAATGTTTTTCGCTGTTTCGGCGGCGTTATGGACCCGTTCGAACTCTTAAAGCATACGTTCCCGAATTTTACTATGTTGTACGTTCTGTGTAGCTTTCAAATCACACGCGGAGGGAAACAATGCACAACGTGTCAGCACACCAACTACCACGATACTATCAATCATAGCGGGTATCTACTGCGGTTTGGACTGATTCGGTCACATGATATACGCGCCGCAAACAAGCACGTACCAAAATATTGCAAAACTTCTGACTCATCCCAGTACGCAGATTTTACCTTTGTACTAACAATTGTTGTTGGTAACCGGGCAATTCCATGTCAAATCATCAAGAAAAAAGTAAAATTGTCACCTGCCCCTTTCAGTTTTTCTGAAATTTTGTACAGATGTGAACTGTCTTAAAGTTAGATATACCCCAAAATTCCAATACCCAAAATTCCAATTCCCAAAATTTGGCGTATTTATGTCAATTTTTAGCTCTCCAAATTTGGTGGGATTCGCGAAAAATGGTGATTTTTTGTAATCTATTTTGTCTGTAAAATGAGTTCTATAGCTTCCCTACTCCTAAAAGTGGTTTATAAATGCATTTTTGCCAAAAGAACCCATAAATTCTATCAGAAAAGTCTGAATCTTAACCAACTTTAAGTTATTGACGATTTTTCTTTTTTCATACCAAGATGTGGCACTGCATCTATGACAAATCTTTTTCTATTATTATTTCACATATAGTGGACATTATTTGTACTAAAAAGATAATTTGGTGTTTGTTCAGAACCCCCCCCCTCAAATTTGGAGGGATAAAAATCGACATAACGCCGCCAATTTTTGGAATTGGAAGCTCAATTGGGAACTGTCCACAGCTGTACAAAATTTCAGGAAAATTGAAGGGGGGGGTGACATAACTTGGATGATTTAACATGGAATTACCCAGCCGTCCATTTTTAAGTGGCAACAAATATTGTAAAATTAACTTTATTTACAAAGATTAAATAGAAGAGTCGTACATTGTATTTGTTTCTCCTTTGTTATAAGAATCTATACAAGACTACTGACCGGGAAACTCAAAGTTTCGGGTTTATTAATGGCCCTCACAAACTCAGCGCATGAGTAGCACGGCTTGTATATGTACAGTAAAGTGGCGAGCTGATGGAAGGTGTGGAGCTCCACCCCAGACGTAAAAAACGATATAACTGGTTTAGCGTTGGTGAAAAAAAGACAGACTCCCTCGCTATCCGGCTGATAGCGACAATAGGCCACTCCGTCTAATTTACTTTTACTTACAGTAGGAAATATAATTCTAATTCTGGAAATCTCCTGGTCTGTAAACAACAAGTTCTGGGTTCAGCTGTCAATAAAGAAGGTCCTGCTGAGTCTTCTGGGACATGAAAGGACTCTTCATTTAGACAAACAGTGCTTCCTATTGCCAACTCTTTAGGCAATAATATATATATATATATGGGGAAAGAGAGAGAGAGAGAGAGAGAGAGAGAGAGAGAGAGAGAGAGAGAGAGAGAGAGAGAGAGAGAGGATAAATAGTTAGATAAAAACGAACAGCTGTGCCTACATTAGAAGATGATTTTGTTGCTGTCCTTGGAATGGTTCTCAAAGGCCTGGAAAAGTGACTAGGAGATCAGATGAAGAATCAAACCCATCTAGATAACAATGTTAAAATCAGCTAGAATACTAAGAAAGTTCTGGAGAAGGGGGTGGGAGACTTACTGTTATTCAAATTTCAATGAAAAACACCAGTTAAACCTTGCGTGAAAATCTTGCAAAGAGTAAAATTACAATGATGCAGTGTTACCCACTTTTTAAATGGGATATCACAAGGGCACAGAACGTATTAAATAACCCATAATGAGTTGATATACCTTTAAATAAACCAAACCCACTATGCATGTTATTTGTTGAAAATAAGGTTGTTATTGTTTATGTTTCTTACTATTGTCCTCCTGTTGGTTGTTTATATTTACAAAATTTTGGCCACTCTACTCTCTGACCTTCTTCAGGCAGCTTGTTGACAATTTCTATTAAATATAAAGTTAATTTTCTTCCAAATCAAATTCTTTTCAAATTTCTTTCTTTCTTTCTTTCTTTCTTTCTTTCTTTCTTTCTTTCTTTCTGTCTTTTTCTTTATTTTTTCTCACTCTTTTTTCTTTCTGCCTTTCTTTCTTTTTCTTTTTTCTTTATTTTTTCTCACTCTTTTTTCTTTCTGTCTTTCTTTCTTTTTTCTTTATTTTCTCTCTTTTTCTTTCTTTCTTTCTTTCTTTCTTTCTTTTTCATTTATCTTTATTTTCTCACTCTTTTTTCTTTCTTTCTTTCTTTCTTTCTTTCTTTCTTTCTTTTTCAAATTTATATTTCATTATTTCTACTTAAACATTATATAATCAAAACTAATATTAAAAGGTATTCATTATCAAACTCTAGACCGGTTTAGCTCAGCCAGTAGAGCACTCACCGAGGAATCGCAAGATTCCGTGTTTGATATCGGTCCTCTCTAACTCAGCACATGGGTAGCACAGCATGGGTAATTTGATCTGTACAGTAAAGCATCTGTGAGCTGATGGTAGACGTGGTGCTCAATCGCAGCAAAAACAGTCTTCCTGATGTAGCACGGGGGGAAAGGGGATAGACTCCCTTGTTGTTTGGCTGATACCGACAATAGGCCACTCTGCAGACTTTTTATTAACAAACTCTACAACTCTGAAAGTCTGGAACCATAAATATGAATGTGTAGCAGTTAAAAAATAAATGCCCCAATGTATATTTATGCAATGTTATATTTGGTTATAGTGTTTCAACACAGAAACTCTCTAGTGAATACTAGACTATATAAACGCTCAAGAAGTGTTCCAAATATTCTACGTAGAATAAATCTTTCCAAAGTCTATCGGTGTTATTGTTTGTCGTTACAGTGGCTATTCATTTCTTAACCTTATATCAGTACAGAAAGAAGACTTTCCAGTTCACCATCAGTACTAAAGAATATTTTTATTACTTGGATAAAACAGCTTTATCCAAGTCTTACCCTGGGATAGACGTGTACTTAATTTCGTGTTTAAATATTTATGAAATTATTAATGAACGTGTCGGAGAAAATTCTTACCATTCTACTCTCAGTACTTAGGAATCGAGGTTTTGTGTCGGCAACCCATCAACTCAAGGAGAAGTCCGACACAAAACCTCTGCTGCATTCCAAGGAAAGGCTAGGGGAGTAAACCCCGAAAACAAATCAGGAGCCGGAGTCCCTAAGGTGGTGTAATGCTGAAATCCACTGCTACCCATTGACTCCTGCGACACCACCGTTGCCAAACTGCATTGGTTCCTTACCTTTCCTTTGGATCACAACGGTAATGTGGAGAGGGGGATTTGCTGCATGTGCAATAGCTCATCCTCCATATAAACCCGCCCAAAAATTGTTCTTAAAAAAACAAAAGAAAACCTTGACACAACTCCACCGTCTCTCGTAGACGGAAAGCTGCTAACCAACTTAGGAATCGTTATATTATCATTATAACCAGATCCCACCCCGAGTTTTTTTTAATCTCTTACCCGGTGTATAAGGTTACTTCAGCTAGTATATATATATAAAGAAGCATACAAACAAAGTCATGCGCATTTCTTTTTGTAACCTAACGCATAAACTGCAGACGACCACATTTAGGGGGTAAACTTAGCTGTAAGAAGATTGTTTCGAGTACGTCTACCATTGAAACAGACGCAATTCTCGCTTCAATAAACACATAATATCTATATTCCGATCATTCGAGAGGCAAGCCTTTTTTTTAAGTAAGAGAAATGAATGACGAATAAAATCCAGTTGAAAAAATAGGCATAATAAAGAGAACAAGCGTATGATAATTCATAAAATGCGACCAATTTACTACGGACATTTTCCTGAAGCATGTTAGTTTTTGAAGCACTAATATAGATCATTTGAAAATCGCTTGTCACAATTTTTTTCTAACACCAGCAGAATCATCACACACACACACACACACACACACACACACACACGCATATAAAAAATATATAAAATAAATATTAAACCTGAAAAAATATCACACGTAAAAAATATATAAATCTTTATGCTACAGAAAAAAAAATCTTTAAAAAATCTAAGAAAATATTAAAGAAACACTAAAGCATTTACCCTGTGTCTAAGTAGTATTTACGAGAAAATCACGTGACGAACATGATATATATATATATATATATATATATATATATATATATATATATATATCCACACCCGTCGCCAACCCGAGAAAAAAAAAAGAATCATTGAGCACCTTTATTTTTTTTCAGCTTTTTTTATCTGTATATTTTTTTTATTCCCTTTATAATTTGTTCCAATTTCTCGGATCAGTATTTGAAAATTTGCCGACATTAGCATGAGAATCTTTTCGTCTGACTATTCAATTTAGGCAGACGATCGACTGAGTCGGACGACAGAGTGTTGTGAACTGGAAAACAACGACGATTTCATAATGGACGAAAATCAAAATAGATATTAGCATATACAATCATCATCTGGATTGGCCTCTTTTCTTGTCGACAGCATCAGAAACTGGCGGTGATGATGAAAGAATACGTTATGAAATTCAATAATAATAATAATAATAATGATAATGATAATAATGTAAAAATTCGAATAATAATAATAGTGTAAAAACTCGAATAATAATAATAATAATAATAATAATAATAATAATAATAATAATAAGAAGAAGAAGAAGAAGAAGAAGAAGAAAGGTAAAAACTCGAATAATAATAATAATAATAATAATAATAATAATAATAATAATAAGAAGAAGAAGAAGAAGAAGAAGAAGAAAGGTAAAAACTCGAATAATGATGATAATAATAATAATAAGAATAATAATAAGAATAAGAATAAGAAAGGTGTAAAAACTCGAATAATAATAATAATAATAATAATAATAATAATAATAATAATAATAATAATAATAATAGTAAACAAAAAGATATAAGACACAGTGAAACAGAAAATGTAGGATGTTTAGAGACAGAGAGGAGACGATCAACTATACAATAAGCGAATACAGCAAACTAGCACAGCGAGAAATATAAGAAGTACGACCGGGATGGAAAGGTGATCCACTGGGAATTATACAAGAACCTAAAATTTGACCATACAATAAAATGGTATTCTCACAAACTAGAATTCGTTCTTGGGAATGAAACGCAAGAAAATTCTATAGGACTTTTAGATACAAGGGAATCACCTCACCACAGCTAGAAGATCAGGCCTTGTAATAATTAACAAGAAAAAGAAAACTTGTCAACTGGTGGATTTTGCAGTCCCATAATATCACAATGTGAAGGTGAAAGAAAACTAAAAGATAAATAAATACCTAGAGTTTGCAAGAGAGTGGAAAAACTGTAGAATATGAAGGTGAAAATTATACCAATTGTAGTTGGTACACTTTGAACGGCCCCAAAGTGTTTAGAAAATAGATCGGAGGAACTGGAAATCAGAGGAAGAATTGAAGAATTGAGGTAACAGCATTGTTAAGATCGGCTTGAATGCTTAGAAATGTGCTGGAAACCCGAGGAGAATTTTTGTCTCAGATTCCAGTGAAAGTCCACCAGTTAACGCTGTGTGAAAAACTCGCAAGAGTGAAATAATAATAATAATAATAATAATAATAATAATAATAATAATAATAATAATAATAATAAAGACGCAGCAGAATAGCAAGTGCAGAATGTGTGGAGACAGATGAAACGGTTAATCATTAAATAAGCGAATGCAGCAAAATAGCATAAAGGGAGGACAAGACTAGGCACGACTGTGTAGGAAAGGTGATCCACTGGGAATTGTACAAGAAAATCAATTTTCACCATACAATTAAATGGTATATGCACAAGCCCAAATCTGTCCTGGAGAATGAGACCAAGAAATTCTCTGGGACTTTGATCCAATCGGATCACCTAATCTCAGCCAGGAGACCAGACATAGTATTTATTAACAAGAAGAAGGAACTTGTCATCTCGTGGATTTTGACGTTCCGGCAGACCGCCGAGTGAAAGAGAAAGAAAGCGAAAAGATAGACTTGAACCTTGCCAGAGAACTGAGGAAACTGTGGAACATGAAGGTGAATGTCGTAACAATTGTAATTGGTGCCCTTGGAACGGTCCCTAATGGTCTGGAAAATAATTTGGGTGAATTGGAAATCAGAAGAAGAATCGAACCATCCAAACTACAGCATTGTAAGATCGGCTAGAATACACAGAAGTCCTGGAGACACGAGGAGACTTGCTGTCATTTAACTTCCAGTTAACCACTGGCTACGGGAGGTGTGAAGAACTCGAAAATAATCGAGCGCTATAGACTGGCAGAAAACAAACACATAAGTCACACGAGTGATTGGGCGGGGAAAGGGATCCACTGGGAATTGTGCAAGAGACTGAAATTGACCATAATGAAATATGGCATATGCTGATAAAAATCTATCCTATCCAATAAGATGTATATAATTCTCTGCAATTCAGATATATAAGGATAATTCCATGTCAAATCATCCAGAAAAAAAGTCAAATTGTCACTCACCCCTTCAATTTTTTTCCAGATGGGAACTATGTTAACATTAAACAATACCAAAAATTTGAGCTTCTAATTCAAAAGATTGGCGGAGTTTTGTCGATTTTTAGCTCTCCAAATTTAGTGGAGTTGGCGAAAAATGGCGACTCTTTGTAATCTCGTCGTGTCTGTGAAATGGGTTCTAGAGTTTCCCTAAAAAATTAGTTTATAAAAGTATTTTTACCCATGAAATCCAAACATGTTATCAGAAACGTCTTAAAGTTAACCAATTTTAAATTATTGATGATTTCTGATTTTTTCCTAACAAGATTAATATCCCGATGTGGCACTGCATATATGACAAATTTTTTTCTATTATTATTTCCCATATATTGAACATTATTTGTTCCAAAAAGATAGTTTTATATTTGCTCAGAACCGAAGCTACAACATCAGTTAAAATTTTGCAAATCAGAAATCATTAATAGCTTAAAATTGGTGAAGTGGTTACGTCGGGGAGCTGTAAACTATCGCTTTCTTATCGCATTAAATTGTCGATAAAAATGCCTTCAAACCGGTAAAAAAGATATTTGTCAATAAAAACGCCCTCAAACTGCTAAAATATATTTCAAAGAGGGGGGGATATTTACAATTTCTTGTTGGCATACAAACTTGGGACAGGACTGTAAAATATAGCTTTCATATCGCAAACTGCTATGCAGTTCATAACTAGCATAGTTCCCTTTTTCAGTAGGCGCCGCCTAGCGTATTTTAGGACAGGAGGCCGAGACGACAGCATCCGAAAATCACCGAAATTTCATGAAAGGAATGTATACCTGGCTAGTCCCCTTTGTAAGATACTCTGGGCCAAAATAAATAAGGGGGGGGGTTCAGACAGATGGACCAAAGAACAATTTGATGACAATACACAAAGCCACTATGTATAAATAAAATAAGGAAGAACAGAACTCACCAGTATTCCGGATTGAGAAGATGAAAACAAATCGAGGAATATTTAAAAAAATGAAAAAAAAAAAAGAAAAAGAAGTTAAATAAAAAGATTGGCTGATTTCTGCTGGCAGTAACAATAATATCAAAATAAACAGAAACTTGCAGACAAAGAGAAAAACAACAATAAGAAATCTAGAAAAAAAAACGGTGAGAAAACAACTGTATGGATACTTCAAGCGACAAACTAAGGAAATTGCCCGTGAGATGACCTGGACATGGCTAAGAAAAGGAAACCTGAAAAGTGAAACTGAATCTCTTTTCACAGTAGCACAAAATAATGCCGTAAAATCAATTATATCAAAGCAAAAATTGATAATACTCAGAAGAATAGCAAGTGAATGGTATGTGATTAGATGAGACGTTTAATAACGTTATAAGTGAATGTAACAAACTGGCTCAAAAGGAATGCAAAACTAAGCACAACTGTGTAGGAAAGGTGATCCACTGGGAATTGAATTGTGAAAGTGATTAAAATTTGAATAAACATGACATTTTGTATATGCACAAACCAGAATCTCTCCAAGAAAATGAGGCGCATAAGATACAAACGGATCACCAGATCCCGATTAGAAGACCAGACCTGGTTTTAATTTATAAGTTGAAAAAAAAAAACCTATTATCTAGTTGATTTTGCCGTTCTATCGGACATTCCACATTGTCATTGTCATTGGCAATTCAGTCTCGAAAGACTATGATAAAAGTTTTTGTGTGCCCCTGGAGTTGCAGCGCCTCCTGTGACTATGAAGTCCTATGTTTGAGAAACATTCTCGACCACAGATTTGCATTTGTAGGTTGTCCCTGCAGATAAGGATCTTCCGATGCTTTGTTGCCGTTGCTTTCTTATGGACCTCTTAGCTTCATGATGCCGTATCAGGGTGAATTCTGACATGCACAGTCCTCTACGGAGACTCTGCCGCCACCGAGGGCGGTCTTGAGTCAAATTTTCCCAGCTGGAAGGGACAATGCCAAAGCACCTGAGATCATTTTTACAGACATCCTTGAATCGCAGGGGCGACCTATCTGTCTTTTACCAGATGTTAGCTCTCCATACAGGATGTCTTTAGGATTTATTAGATTTATTTATTATTTATTTAGGATTATTTAAATAAAATTATCTATTTATTTATTTTAAAGTTACTTTAATCCATTTCTATTAGTGACGTTTAAATTCATTTCTATCTGCCGCGTCTCGGATTTTAACGGATATCCATAGAGTGAAAATAAAAGAAATAGGAACGTAAACAAATACTTGGATCTTGCTAGAGAGCTGAAAAAACCATGGGACATGAAGATGATTATAACAATAGCTGCTACACGACCCCCCACCAAAGCCGACACTTGGTCAATAACTATTCGCTTCGTTGGGAAGATTATATTCTTCGTAATATCAACTTTGTATTGATAAAATATAATCTGTCTAATCAAGCCAACTAATAATTTTCTGACGCTGCTGAGCATAAACTATTTGCAAACAAAGCGTTAGTTGAAGTCAAATAAAAAAAAAGAAAACTTAGTCTAGGCGTTAAACACTTTTGTTCATCTCTTCTCTTTTCACATCACAATAACTCAGAATTGATTAGTGACTGATCGAATTTCGAGGTTTCTTGAAATGAATATCTTGGAAATTATCTTGGCGGAACAATTTTCACTCGACGTTGGCTAACGTATTGGAAATATATAAAAACAATTCAATACAGACGTTAAAACAGCAGCCGACGACGCCATTACTGCGTCTTTATCAAGCCGGCTTAATCTTACAACAGCTGCGGGGAGCATCATAATAAACTTGGCATCACCCTTATCCCGTGGTTCATGCTTAATCCGATTTTGAGAGAGTGAAACCGTATCACTAGGAATGTGGAAATTTGCAATGAGCGGCGTCAGTTAATTTTCGACGGAGCCTTTCGTTGAAACATGAGTGGCCATTTTGTCTTTGGGGAAGAAGTTGCTGATCGAATGCGAAGAAAAAGAAAGTTTCACTCAGACTTGTGCAATGTGATATTACAGAAAAATATGAGTCTTAATTGCGCTGGGAAAACTCGTGGCTAAGTTAGATAAAATACTTATTACACGTTAAATTCTTACTTCTTGATACTATTCAAAATTCGATAACGTCTGGTGTTCGAAATTAATTGAAAAATCTACTCCAATATGCAACATCATATATACTAGCAAGAATATGCACCCTCCAGGTGTAAATATTTAAATTTTAATGTAAGTAAAGTAAAGTAAAGTCATCGGGGCGGCCTAAAGTCGGTCTCAGCCAATCAGCGATGGAGTCTATCCCCTTTTCAATAGCGCTAGACCAAGGAGATTGTTTTGGCGTCTGAGGTCGAGCGCTACACCTACCATCAGCTCCTTACTTTACCGCACAGATCCCTGTGCTACTCATACGCTGAGTTGGCGAGGACCGGTATCGAACTAGGAACCTTGTGGTTTCTAGCCGAACGCTCTACCGACTGAGCTAACCCCCTAAATTTTAATGTAATGAAATATATAATATAAATTAGAAAGACTGACGAAATTGAATAAAAAACTTGTGAAAAGATTACACTTATTCTAATTATATTTTAATTAGTTTCTATATAAAATTATTAATAGGATGATTTTAATACGTTAGAGAATAAAATAATGATATTAGAGATCAATAACACCAAGTAATTATTTATTAAACCTGGTTTTATAAAACCAATGTTATGGAGCAAAGCGGACGCGAACGTGTCTTGCGTAAAATGAGTGGAAAAGGAAAATATGGCTGCCTTGGCATTGTAATTTAAATAAGCGAATCTCGAAGCCATGGTATTTGGCGAGAGTAAATTTGAACGTATGAATTTTTTTTCCAGATCGCGCTGTGCATAAAACCAAGCACGACCGAAAAGGGACGATACGTTTTGAAACCGTGATCGAGTTGCATGCTGTAATATTGTTACTGGAAGGAAGATTTTGTCGTCGGATTTGACGTTAGAAAAAGCGATTATCCAAATCAGTTTCGCAAACTACAACCAGTATGCAAATTAATCACGCCATATTTTATGTAAACCTTTATTTCTTTATAAGACACATTGCAGGATTTTGGAACCCTGGTCTTTGGATAATTTTGTTGTGGAGGGAGATAGAGCAAGCTTCTATTATTCTATAATCATAATTATTCTCTCTCTCTCTCTCTCTCTCTCTCTCTCTCTCTCTCTATATATATATATATATATATATATATATATATATATATATAAAGTTAGGTAGTATGGACAGGAAGTTAACGATAGATATGGAGCACTATTTACTTATAAACATAGCACTATATATATATATATATATATATATATATATATATATATATATATATATTTATAAGTTGACTAAATATCCTTGATAGAGCATATAAGTTAGGGTAGCGTGGATATGAAGTCAACGGTACTTGGCAACCGACAGCAATTTTAACTTCTCTTGTTGATCTTCAGAACTTAACATTCACGGCTGTGTTCTCAGCAGAAGGGTAATATCATTCCAAGAGTGTCTTAACTATAATGCTTAACTGAATCCGGTAGAGAGGCTCCAGTTCTGGAATCTGGGGAGTGTGGAGTACCTCCTTCTTTGTCTTACTTTCAGGTCCACTCTAATCCGGAGTGGTAGTACCTGTTAGCGTTCCATTTATAAAATAGAGACGTTTATTTAAAGAAATCAGCTGAAGTCTAAAAGAATTGATAATGAAACTATTTCATAATGGAACGGTAACCAATTCATTTTGTAATAACGTGTAATATTTGAATTTAAAAGTTAACTGTTACATCTGAGGAAGTCTCATGGAAAAGAACCAATATTTTGTTACATAATGGATATTAGCCTATTTATTATATAAGGATGTGTAGGAATATTTAAATTCAAAAGATAATAGGTAATTCGTTAGTCATGGAAAATAACCAGTAGTTTAATTGACAGCCTTTGACCCCTTATTGACCTGTTAGCAGTTCTTTGATTGGTTGGTTTGGTTATGTGACAACCCGGTCGTGAAACGGGTTAGTTAGTTAATCAGAGTGAAGTAGAATTTCTATCAACGCATTTAGACATTCCATGTGGCCACAGACACTGAGTTCTTTTCTCCGTGCTAGAATGTTGGGTCTTGGGGAAAATAAAAGACGTCAAAGTTAAAATGAGTCTTCGTGTTCATTAATAAGAACAAGAAATAAACGAATAAACACCCAAGCCAAGCCAAGATAGGAGATAAAAGAAGTAGCCAAGTCAAAATAGACGATGATAAAAAGATAAACTAAGAGTGAGAATACGGTGATCTAACAAAACGACAGAGATGAAAATAACAAAATGTGTTAAAAAGAAAATCTGGAAATAAAACGTAGAAAATATTCTCGCATTAATAAACGTTCGAGGAAACACCATAAAACCTATCACCAGGTATCAATTATGTTTATGTACTCGACTTATATTCGAGTCTTCCGATTTACTTGTTTTTTTTCGTCGTAATTCAACTTCGTCATATACTCAAGTATCTATGATAATTTATTCAAAACAAAATGCATGTCATTTTTTTTTAGTGATTTTGCTAATTTATTTGGTTATTTGGAAATTGTCTGTAATTTTGAAATAAAAGCAGAAGAGAATTCATTCGAGTCATTTTGATTTGCGCGGATGTTAAGAAATTAGAAAAGCGATTATTTTTCGGTCTGTGGTATTTGACTCGTAAAATCCATATGGATAAAAAGCAAATAAAATTAAAAAAAACAAAAACAATCATGAGAGAATTATAATTGTTTCAGTGTTTATTACAACAAGACCTTTCTAATTCTGAACAATCCGAAATTGGAGAAACTATTTAATTACCTCAAAGTTGAGAAAATAATGCATTTTCTGAAAATAGGAAAAAATAATGGATTATCCTAAAATTGGAGAAATAATAGATCATCCAAAAATAGAAAAATAATGGATAATCTGAAAATAAAGAAAGTAATGAATTATATGAAAAGAATATGGATACTTATTTATCCGAAAATAGGAAAAAGACTAAATATTTACAATCTCGATACTTTTTGATCATACCTTATATATATATATATATATATATATATATATATATATATATATATATATATATATTTGATCATACATATATATATATATATATATATATATATATATATATATATATATATATATATATATATATATAGCGTTGATAGTTCAATGAGAAATCAAAACAATATATATATATATATATATATATATATATATATATATAAACTGCAATAAACAACCACAAACAACCACAACCGATAATCCCACTGAAGACGACCATGGGCATGGTTGAAAGCGTTTGACTACAAGATATGGGAAAACTTTTCTACCATCTGGACACAGATATAAAAAAACGACAAGAAGGCTTGAGTGTATAATCATCAAAAAATATTCTGTGGTTTTACAAATCCAGATTAAATAATTTGCTGCCAAAATATACACTAAATTTTTTTTTATTCTTGCATCATATATATATATATATATATATATATATATATATATATATATGTGTGTGTGTGTGTGTGTGTGTGTGTGTGTGTGTGTGTGTGTGTGTGTGTGTGCGTTTGGGTGTGTTGGCAATAAACAGACCATATATTTTATAATTCATATTGAATTAAAAACTAAGAAATAAAGGCAAGATGACCGTCCGGTTTCGTCCTCCCTCAACAGAGCAAAAATCAAGGAGTAAATTACGATCAAGAAATATAAAATTGAGGTAAGTAGGAGAAGCCGAAGAGGAATAGGGAAATATTAGAGACTAAATGGAAAAATATTGAATCCAAGCAAACATTTCCTCTGCTTACAGAGAGAAGGCTTGCTTGACAAAATATATAGAGGGTCTCCAATATTTTGTTATGAAAGGAAGAGTGTGACTTATTCAGAATAGAGAACAAGTCAACACTGAATTTATTAGCACAATTACGGTTATTTATAAGGTGTTCGGCAATCGAAGACCTATATGTATTGTTAAGTAAGTTGTTTGGGTAAAAATTAGAATTTCGTAGGAACATGTTGGTTATTCCTGACGTCTAGTCTTTGGTTGGTTCTTTCTATGTAGTGCAAACCACAACTACATTTAAATAAATAAACGTGCCCCAACAGCTAGAAATATAAGGTATGTAAAAAAAGTATCGATATTTTGTACTTTTTGACACGCCTTGTATTCTGAAAAAAACAAACAAACAAAAAAACCTAACAAAACCTTCCATTCATTCTTCATTTCTATCTTGGTATGGTTTGCTGAACACTGTAGCGTCGGCTGATTAAAAATATCATCCTTCTGAACATTTTTATATACTTACACACACACACACACACACACACACACACCACATATATATATATATATATATATATATATATATATATATATTATAAAAAAGGTGTGTCAAAAAAGTATTGAGATTTTTTGTTCTTTTTGACACACCTTGTATTCTGAAAAAAAATAACGTTCCATTCATTCTTCATTTCTATCTTGGTAAATACAGCTTTAAACTTGGTATTTTTGCCACACCTTGTATTCTAAAAAAATAATGAATGGAACGTTATTTTTTTTTCAGAATAAAGGTGTGTCAAAAAGTATAAAAATCTCGATACTTTTTTGACACACCTTGTATGTACAAATTGTTCTATGACCAAGCTGTATGTGGAAAGGATGGAAACATGTTTACTTAATGATCAAGAGGAGTAAAATATGTCTTTACTGTTTCATGACAAGGGCAGGAGACAACGTCTCTCCAGTTCAAATATCATTCATATGACGATAACCATTACGCAAAACCCAAGAGATCAGAAAATGAAGAAAAAATAAAAAGAGATGGAAGGACATTTTAAAAAAAAGACGTGAGTTTAAAAGAAGTTTATGGTAGAAAAACTTATTAGCCGGGTAAATATTTTCCCTTTGTCTATTCGATTATTTGCTGAATGTTTGTTCACGCATTTCTTTAGTGAACGACACAGAAAAAGACTGAGAATTAAGAAACCCGGTGGCAGCCATTTTGAAAGAGCGAGAAAATCAACCGTTCAGTCAACATTGAATCTAGAAGATAATTCCATTGCATCTGTGGATGCATTCATCCCGCAAACACTCATGCATGGACGTTTGCTGTTTAAGGTTTATTCACGAATATATATTCAGAACAAATACTTCGTAGGGAATGCTTAGAAATTTTGGAAAATGAGGAAAGATTTGAAAGGTAAAGAAGGAAAATGAATCTGAAAGAAGTGTGACATCTTAAAAGAGTGAAGTCTTAAAAGTGTGAAGTCTTAAAAGAGATTAGGGAAGAGTTTTATAAAACGAATGAAAAAAGAAGTAAAAGATGTGTGAATGAATGGGAAAGTGTTAAAAGATGTAAAAGCATCTACAGTGCTATCTTGACTTACAAGTGTCCCAAATTACGAATTTTCCGAGTTACAAACTATCAGTCGGCACTTTGTGTTGAGAGCTAAAATTTTAGTTACGAGCGAGCTTCAGATACGCTTATGTTGAAAGTTCACTAAAACATTTAAGCTTCCAAATTTATTGCACGAAAGAAAAATATTGTTTATAAAAACATAAACATTAAAACATATCAAAGTATGTAATTCATTGCATTCTATTTTATTATTATTTATTTCATTTTATTATTATTTATTTTTTATTATTTATTATTATTTATTATTATTTATTATTTTATTATTATTATTTATTTTATTATTATTTATTCTATTTATTATTATTTATTTATTATGTCTTTATATAGTGTAGTGCTATTTTTCTTTTTAAAACGTAGACAATTGGTGTGTTTTTCTTTGGGATGATGGCTGAAAAGGATTAATAGCATTTCAGTTTATTTCAATAATGAAAAAATGATTTGATATTCGGAGAAATTGAGTTACAAGCAGAACAAATCAAACTCGTAAGTCAAGTTGCCGCTATAATTACCCACCACATCAGATAGGGTGCGACACAAGGTCAATTTTCTAGCGAAATAAAGCTGGTTTCAATTCAGAGTTTTCCTTCTTCTAATTGCCTTACCAAGTCGGAAGAACCCGTCTGCCTTACTGTTACTATTACCCATAATAAGCGAGGAGGTGGATTCACGCCTTTCCCTAAGGCAACTGCATGAAGTGAAACGGAAATAGCCTTGTTCAGAATTTGAACTCGGATCGCTGATTCTATTTCTTACGATGATAACCAATTCACTAAGTAAACATAAAAGTAAAGGATAGAGAGCTGATGAATTCAATGACACTTCTATGTTTTCATGTCAGACGCTATTTTGATAGACTGCCTTTTCCTGCGAAAGTGCAATAAATACGTGGTTAGATGGTTGCTACTCTATACCACTAACATCTTCCTCTAAGATTGGGAGACGATAAATATAATTGGGGACATTACTTTCGAAACGACAATAAAGTACCATTATATAACAAAATATATAAGAATAGTATTTATAGCTGAAAATTTTCCTTATCCATTATTGGTTTTGTGTTATCATTATTCCTTTGTCCTTTAGTCAATTTGTCTGAGTTCCTCCCTTGTTCATTTTAAGAATGGTCAGGAATCGTACAAGGAAGTTTTGAGGAGATTTTGCCACAGAGCTTAATTTTTTAAAAGTTTTCTTGTTCTTCTGGGTACTATTTTCTTACTTTTTCTTTCATCTATTTGTTTGATGGTGTCCACTTCCAAAATTCCCGGGTGTTTGTAATTATCTCCCCAAATGTTCTTATATTTTCCTGATTCGGAAGTTCCATTCCATCCGTTATTATCTTCTTCTTTTCATTATCAGCATGACACAGTTTTTAATCCCATAATACATTCCTATATCTTGGCTGTACATTTTTATAGTTTATATATATATATATATATATATATATATATATATATATATATATATATATATATATATATATATATATATATATATATATATATATATATATATAAGGCCCGGTTTAGCTCAGTCGGTAGAGCGTCCGTCTAAGAACCACAAGGTTCCTGGTTCGAAACCAGCCCTCACCAACTCAGCGTATGATTAGCACAGGGATCTGTGTGATAAAGTGAAGAGCTGATGGTAGGTGAGGCGCTCCACCTCAGACGCAAAAACAATTTCCTTGGTCTCGCGCTAGTGAAAAGGGAATAGACTCCCTCGCTGTCTGGCTGATACCATCTTAGGTCATCCCAACGACTACTATATATATATACCAACTCCTCCGTACGTGCAGGATGTGACACAAGGTCAATTTCTTAGGCGGAGTTTAACAGGTTTGAATTCAGAGTTTTCCTTCTCCTAGACCTGTTTACCTAGCCAAAGTTAAAGAGCCGAGTCTGCTCTACTATTTACCCATAGCTGAAGGGAGAGTAGTTGGATGCATACATTTCCCAAGTATCTTAGCGCTATGTGAAATGGAAACAGACTCGTCCAGGATTTGAACTCGTCCATTTCCACAGGACTCTAACCATTAGACCACGCACTTCCAATGCGCCTTTTTATAATTTGTATAAGGGTCACTAGTTATTTTTCACTTTTGTAAAATATCTGAATATCATCATATACATAAAAGGTAGTGAGTATATGAACAAATAATGTTTTGTAGCTGAAAACTTACTATACGCAATATTGTTCTAGTGCTTCCTGTGTCATAGTTTCCATGGGAATATATGAAGGCATTTTTTCAGAGCGACCCTCGTAGATACACACGTACAATAAACGTGGTGGTTCAAAGTCGGTATTAGCCAGACAGATTATGTTCCTAGTCGGACGCTCTACCCATTGAGCTAAACCATCCCCGTACAACTAGATCCAAATCAACACACACACACACACACACACACACACACACACACATAAATGCATTCTGTTTCGTATTTACTCTCCATGCCAATAGAACTCATATGAAAGGAAATAGACACGCATTAAATCCAATCTGACGTTGATCGTGTTGAAATGTGCTGGATTTATCTGATATTCCCAACTGGAGACGGGGGAAAGGAAACGTGGTTTCACTCGGGGAGTAATGCCTCGTTTTGGGAATGCCTTTTCAATTGACTCGACACAAGTCAGCCGTCGACCAACTCGACACAATTACTCATTTTGTCTTTTCGCCTCGTGTCAGGGACGCAGGCGCAAACCGTTCAATTCCAGCCCCGAGACGTGGCGACGAAGAATTTGAATAAATTAAGTGCGACTATCAAAACTTTAATTGAATTAACATTAAACGCAGCTGCGATAGCGTATAAACAGATGGGCTGCTGGTTGCGAGCCACGAGTAACTGGGTTAACCGACGGCCACGGGTTGAATGAATTTGTACGAAGGATGAAAGGAGGGTCGGATTGTGAAAGTGAAAGTAGAGACATAAAGTGAAAGTAGAGGCGAAAAAAAAGTACAGTTTGACATAAAGGGGGAAAAGAATCATATTAAGAACATTCACAATGATAGAAATAAAAAGAATATTTAGAAGAAGAAGAAGAAGAAGAAGAAGAAGAGAAGAAGAAGAAAGAGGTGGAGGAAGTCAGAGAATTTCCAGACAAATAAAAAGAAAGAATTATGACTCATGTAAAGGGAGGGGTGGAAGCAACAATAAAACAACGATTGATAAAAATTGGGTGAGGGAGTGGAAATGAAAGTGATAAAATAATAAATAATTATAATGGGTACCTTACGGCCAAGTCACACTTAAAGCAATCGTTCCTGCTACAGAACCAAAATTAAGCACCAATGAGCCTGATTAGTATTTAGATGAGTGACCACTTAGGAACAGTAGGTACCGTAAGGAACGTAAGGCCGGTATGCCAATTTAAGCAAAGCTTAGTAAATAATAATAATAATAATAATAATAATAATAATAATAATAATAATAATAAGAAGAAGAAGAAGAAGAAGAAGAAGAAGATGGCGTTTAAACAAAAAAGTGTAAAAAACAAAAGAGAAAGATGAGAAGCAAACAGTATTGTTATAATAAAAATAATAGACAAAGAAGAAGAAGCGGAGGAGGAGGAGGAGGGAATGAGGAGAAGAAGGAGAAGAAGGAGGAAAATGTATAGAAAAAAAGAAAAAGGATAACGAGAAGACGACGAAGGAAAGAAAGCAGAAGAAAAGAAAAAAAAATGATGAAAATGAAGGGATGGAAAAAGAAAAAAAAAAAAAAAAAGAAAAGAAAACGAGAATACGACAAAGAAGAGAATTAGAAAATAATAAAAACGAAGTAGAGATAATAAAAAAGAAAAGAAAGAAAATGTAAACAACAACAACAACAACAACATAATAATAATAATAATAATAATAATAATAATAATATAATAATAATAATATATAATATGCTGTAAAAACGAAGGATGGGAAAGAAGGAGAATAAAATGGGAAGATAACAAAACAGAAAAAGGAACGAAATGCAACCCCCCCCCGAAAAACACTAAAAGAAAAAGAATGTGAATGAAAAAGCGGAAGAAAATTAAAAAAAGTAGTTTTAAGATGGTTGGTTGGTTTTTCGGGACTATTCATTACCAAAGTCATTTTATTTATTTCAATTAACTATTCCTATTTAATAGTCATTTTTAAACAATTATAGCCTCAATTATTTTTAGTAAAAATAATTTGTAAACAGCTATATGGTTATATATAACTTCCTATTTAATATTTTGTAAACAATTTAATATTTTCAATTAACTAAACCTGTATAATTCTAAAAATTTACAAGCATATATATGGCACTGAGTAATTATTCCTATCTAATAAAAGTAATTTACATACAAACATAAGGTTTCAATTATTCCTAATACTCATAATTTGAGAGCAATCTGATATAGTTCACAATCATTATTAACTGGCAAGTATTTCATATTTATTTATGATATCAAAGGTTTAAAAGCCAACGTATAAATATAGTTCAAGATAATTCTAAGCATCATCTCTAACATATCCATTTGAACCATAGATGGAACCCTAACAGGTACTACCATTCCGGATCAGAGTGGAACTGGGAGTAATAGCAACCAAAGGGGCTTCACATTTAACAGAGCTCCGGAATTGGACACTCAACACCGGATGCAGTTTAGTGTCATACACAGAACACCCCTTTTTGGGTGGGGGGGCCTTACCTCTTGTAGGGGATGCAGACGGCGTCTTTTAAGCCCCGTCGACTGAGAGAGAGAGAGAGAGAGAGAGAGAGAGAGAGAGAGAGAGAGAGGGGTTAAGATGAATAAGATTATAAAGAGATGAAAGAAAAACAATAATGTGGAAAGAGAGGTATCCATTTTTGTGTGTTACTCTTCTTTTGTGTTGTTTGTGGTGGGAGGTCTTACTCCCCCTCAGCAGGGGATATGGCGGTGTATTTTAGGTCACGCTGACAGGGCGGAGATTTAAAAGAGAAGGCAATGAACAAATTGAATAAATAAATCAGCAGGAGAATAGGGATGGGAAGAAGTAAGAAAAAGAAAGTACACATTAAAAAAAAGGAGGAAAGTAGAAAGAGAGAATAAGAGGAAGAATCGAAAGATGAAAAAGAGAACAGAAAGGTTGAAGTAAGTTGAATCAGAGAATGGAAATGAAGGAGAAGGGAAAAGGGGGAAAAATAAAAAAGGAGAAGAAAGAAAGAAAAGAAAGGAATAAGCAGAAAATAGATATAGAAAGAGAGAAGGAATGAGAAGGAAGAATTTAAAGATGAAGCGTAGACTAGAAATAAATAAATTCAAACAGAGTGTATTAATGAGGAAATGAAAAAAAAAAAAGAGAAAAAAGGAAAAGACAGAAAATAGAAATGTCGAAAGAGAGAATGAAAGAATTGAGAGAATGAAGAAGTGAACAGAGAATGTAAGCTGAAACGGTGAATGGGGGGATAGGGAAAAAGAAAGAAAGAAGCTGAAAAAATACGTACAAAGAGAAAGTGAGAAGGTAAATTTACACAGAGAGAGAGAGAGAGAGAGAGAGAGAGAGAGAGAGAGAGAGAGAGAGAGAGAGAGAGAGAGAGAGAGAGAAAGGGAAATTAAGAAGTAGAAAAATAGATGTAGAAAAGAATGAATAGAAGGAACAATCTAAAGATGAATCGTTGAATTGAATGAAGAAGTGAAGAAAAAGAAAAAGAAAAAGGAAAAGGAAAAAGAAAAGAGAAAGAAAGGATGAAGCAGAAAAAAAAAAAAAACAAAACAACGTAGAAATGGAGAAAGGTAGAATTAAAAGATGAACAGAGTAAGTGAAACGGAGAATCGAGGTGAGGGAAGGAAAAAAAGGCAAAAATAAATAAAGAAATAGAGAAAGAAAGAAAGAAAAGAAAAGAAAGGAAGAAGCTAAAAAAAAGACGTAAAAAGAGAGAACGAGAAGGAAGAATTTAAATATGAAGAGGGAAGAGAAAAAAATAAGCTGAAACGGAGAATAGGAATGAAGAAAAAATGAAGAGAAAAATGAAGAGAAAGAATAAAGATAAAAAATATAGAAAGAATAAGAAAAAAAACCTCATTGAATGAAAAAAATCAAGAGTGAAAGAGAGAGAGAGAGAGAGAGAGAGAGAGAGAGAGAGAGAGAGAGAGAGAGAGAGAGAGAGAGAGAGAGGGGGGGGTATTGTAAGATGAGAACTGAAGAGAACTGAAAGGCATTAGCAAAAGTGTTGTCGTGTCTGTTGGCCGTTGTGGTGTCGGAATTATTGACATAGGCGCAATTTATGAATTGGCGCGAAAATGAATGCAAAGCATTTACACGTACATTCGGGATTTAATTACGCCGCGGAGAAAGGCGGAGAAGGCGGTAAACAGGCTGATGCACTTATACACACAGACAGACAAGAGACACAAGCAAGAGTACAGAATGAAAGAGTCCGCGTGGAAAACACAGACACAAAATGTGGATTTTTATCGGAGAAAATGTTTTTTAGTAAGGCCGAA
>CM042149.1:96265399-96277899 GCA_023376005.1 Doryteuthis pealeii | reverse complement strand
TTCTAAAATGATGTACTCTGCTTAAAAATTGGGTAATCTGAACAATAGCTACATAAATGAGAGTAACCTCCCTTTGTTTCATTTTCATTTCACCGTAAATATACTCTAATAATAGGAATTTGTTCGAATCAATACAACTGCATATTTTAACAACACGAAATATCTTAAAATGTGTTCTTAATTGTGCTTGCGCATTATTTGAAATGATTTTAATTGTTATTAAGAACACATTTTATGATATTTTCGTGTTAAAACACGCAGTTGTATTGATTCGAACAAAATTCTTATTTTCAGTGTAGATTTACGGTGAAATGAAAATGGCCGACCAAAACACACGGCTTCTTCAAAGAGAAAGAAACAAGAGCATATTACTCTCATTTATGTAGCTAATGCTTAAATTGACCTTATGTCACATCCTGCTCGTGACAGAAGGATTAGGTAAATACAAACACACAAGTCGTCACTTCAGTAATAGCGAGGAAAAAATGAATAATTACTCGTAACGCAACAAATATAGCGCCGAAAAATCAGAGTGGACTTGGAGTAATGGCAACAGGGAGGAGGTAACTCTACACTCATTTACTCCAGAACTGGAACCTCAACACCAGATAGAGTTTAGTGTCACCCAAGATATAGCTTATTTTGGAGAAGGTGACTTAACCCTCTGCAAAGGATGTATCCGGAGTCTTGCCGATCCAATACTATTAATTTTCAAGCATTTGACCCATAAATGGAACCCTAACATGTACTACCACTCCGGGTCAGAATGAGTCTGGCAGTTATGACAATGAATTTTCTCTAAAGCACTAGAACTGATAAAGTTTAGTGTCACATAGAAGGCACACTTTTTCTTTTAGGTAGGGGCAGCTTCTTAACCCCCGCAATATATTTAGTCGACATATTCTCGGCCCCGCCGACAAGATGTTGAAGTTTATGGCAATTATGTAATATGTACAGGCACGTGCCCATCATGCATAATTTACGAAATTTCAAAACGGACACTGCGTTTTTTTCCACAGAGAAACAGGAAAACGGTTAATATTTTAGTGAGCTCGATTCTCACTGGGTGACCTATACCTCTGTTATTGTGCCAAACTAAGCTAAGTCTCGTAAATAACAACTATATACCATATTCATTGTATATAATTTAACTAAAATCATCCTACCGTGTATACTCGATTATAAGTCGATCTAATGTATGTATTATATAGTCTACAAAGTCAATAATATTGTCTATAAACTTTAGAATGTAGTCTATAATCTATTAATAATGGACATTCGCTTCCGGTTTTTGTCTGTAACAAAAATTACGTCACTGCTTAGGTCACATTACCCAAAATACCGTCATAACATAGAATAAATACACTCAAAATTTGAACATACAACATTAGACAGTCCTCATTGTTTTTTAAAACAAGTTTTAATAAATACATGACTGGTATTATATATCTATATATAGTTTGTTTTATTTTAATATATATTTAAAGTTTACATTTCAAATTGTTTTATTTTTTAATCCTTTAATGAATTTGATGATTTTACTTACTTAGGGTACAAACTTGCTGACATTGAATTTTTTACTCCCTTCCCTCAGGCAATATATTTCAAAAATCTATTTTTACATCGCCCGGAGAGTGTTTCTTTGTATGTACTAGTGTCTATAATATAGTCTTCAATAACTTATATTATATAGTCTTCAAAGTCTAGAATGTAGTCTATTAAATCTATAATGTAGTCTATAAAATATATTATATAGTCTGTAAGGTCAATTATATAGTTTATAAAGTCTGAAATATTGTCTATGAAGTCTATGATAGTCTATAAGTCTGTATGCGTAAATCCTCGAGTATAATCCGCACTTTTTCCCAAATTTGAAGGTCAAAATCCCTAGTGCGTATTATATACGAGGTTAAAAATGAAAAATATTTTCTAAGTAATGTCGGGTCTCTATTTGCTGTCCGGCAATGTTTATTCAGACGCATTTTTTAGAGGTACAGCACCTAAAATTCCCTGCGTATTATACTTAAGGGCGGACTATACTCGAGGATTTACAGTAGATATTTACAAAGACTTAGTTGGGATATAAGGTCGGAAGTGTGAGGCACACAGTGAGAATCAAACTCACTGAGAATGGTCTGCTAAACATGCTTGCTAGCCTTTACACCACGTGTAATATAATCTATAAAGTCTAGAATGTATTTAATAATGTTTATACTATAGTCTATAGTATATTCTAACATTCTATATATTCTAGACTGTAGTCTATAAATTCTATAATAAAGTCTTTCTTTTGTTCATCCTTTGACGATCTCTTTCCTACTTTCACTTTCTGTTTTGATAATTTTCTTTTCTTTTCTATTTTCTTTCTTTTCCTCATCTTTCTATTGCTCTTTCTCCCCCCTTTTTTTTGTTCGTTATCCTCATTTATTTCATTTCCGTTTTAAATCCTCTCTTTTGTTTCTCATTGAGCGACTCCCGGATTTTCTCCTTACTCTCCCCATCTCATCCTCATCCTCTTTATTTTCTAGTCTCTCATCCCGTCTCTTGCTTTTCACATTGTCAACGAGCCCCTTTCCTAACCTAATTCGGGTACAATAGTTTATAAGAATCAACACCGATCCGTAAATAGCAGGTGAGAAAACATTTAGGTCAAAATCAGCCTACGCTTCCCCATCGTTTATTTCCTTTTGACCTATTAAAAAATAAAAATAAAGAAAATTCCGAGAGATTCTGAGCTTTTTTTGTAAATAATACATTCTATTATTACGACCTTTGACTTCATCTTAGTCAGCAATCAATTTTACTGTAAACACATTCCAATGCATATCAAGCATTCATCAATTTTGAATATACTTTAGAGATAGATAGATAGATAGATAGAGATATAGATATATACATAGAGACAGTTGTGTGTGTGTGTGTGTGTGTGTGTGTGTGTGTGTGTGTGTGTGTGTGTGTGTGTGTGTGTGTGTGAGAGAGAGAGAGAGAGAGAGAGAGAGAGAGAGAGAGAGAGAGAGAGATGATTAATATGCCATATGTTGCATTGGATCGATCAGGGCATAAAGTGCATGCGAACGAAAGAAAAAAACAAAACAAATTCCACTGAATTAACAAGTCGTTTTCTGTCTGCTCGCTTTTTGTTCCTCGACAAGTTCAACAATTGGCGAGATCAGTTAGCACACTGTTGTTAGTGAGATCTATTCCCACTGGGTGCAACATTCTCTTGACCTTGTGTCAAACTAAGCTAAACTTAGTAAAGATTTGGTTTGGTTTGGTTGATCTGTTGCCCAGCCTGTTAACATATTCATCTCCATCCAATGTGTGCGTGTGTGTGTGTGTGTGTGCGTGTGCGCGCGTGTGTGCGTGCGTGCGCGTGTGTGTGTAGTTCTGCGTATGTATTGAGCATTTTAATATTTTTGTTATCATTCCGACTCATTCGTTTTTTTTATCCGACAGTCAAAATTATAACTCCCTCGATTTTTCCCCCGTTGATTCCGTCATTCTCGCTTGAAGGCACTTACAACGCATGTATCGCATAAAATTCGATACTTTATATATATATATATATATATATATATATATATATATATAGAGAGAGAGAGAGAGAGAGAGAGAGAGAAAGACGGGGAGATTTGGTTTGGTTCATTTCACGGTACATCAACCCTTTATGGTTTATTTAATGCCGAAATTTGATTAATTTGTAAGTGTTTGATTTTAATTATAACAATATTTTCAATGTTCAATTGCAGTTTTCAAATTGCAGTTTTTATTTGTCTCTGAATATTTTTTGGGGCACAGTTATATCCTATCAAGTATTCCCATAAAATACAAATAATTTGCACATACTTATATAAGTGTGGGCAAATTATTTCAATGTTTCTATCTAAAAATATAGTAGTAAATACTTAGATCGAAATACTTAGACTTACTAAATATATAGACTTACTAAAAATAAGTCGTCGAGGTGACCTAAAGTCAATATCAGCCAGACAGTGAGGTAGTTTATCCCCTTTTCACAAGCGCTAGACCAAGGAGATTATTTTGGCGTCTGAGGTGGAGCATACCTACTATCACCTCCTCATTTTACCGCACAGTTGTCGAGGGCCGGCATCGAACACAAAACCTTGTGGTTCCTTGTCGGACGCTCTGCCGACTGAGCAAAGCCGGTCCTATTACTAATTCGTACACAAAGACCCTAACAGGACTCTACATCTGGTCGTAGGACTATAGTTCTTAATCTCAGAGGAGTATGGAGTCACTGCTTTATTGGCATTTCTTCAAGTTTCACTTAGAAATTGTCCTTGTGTCCCATCCAGCTCCAGGGTGGAGGGATTGGGTAAATGAACACACAAAGTTCCACTCGGGTGGTAGTATTTGTAAGGGTACCAGCTATGGGCCAAATAGATATGTTTGAAAATTATTAGTACTAGTACAAAATAAAAATCACCCTTCGGGCGATGTAAAAATAGATTTTTGAAACATATTGCCTAAGGGGTGGGAGTAAAACATTCAATGTCAGCGAGTTTGTACCCTAAGTAAGTAAAATCATCAAATTCATTAAAGGATTAAAAAATAAAACAATTTGAAATGTAAACTTTAAATATGTATTAAAATAAAACAAACTATATATAGATATATAATACCAGTCATGTATTTATTAAAACTTGTTTTAAAAAACAATGAGGACTGTCTAATGTTGCATGTTCAAATTTTGAGTGTATTTATTCAATAAATGTTTATACTATAGTCTATAGTAAAATCTAAAATTCTAGAAATTCTAGACAGTAGTCTATAACTTCTATAATACACTCAAAATTTGAACATGCCAAAAATCGTAGAATAAATTTTATTCTATGTTATGACGATTTTGGCTAATGTGATGTAAGCAGTGACGTAGTTCTTGTTACAGACACAAACCGGAAGCGAATCTCCATTATTAATAGATTAGATTGGAATACTTGATATCATACAAGTATGTGCAAACAAATGATTATTATCAAATGGGACTAGGTACTTTCAAAATAAAATTGTGTATAAATTATTAATATTAGATAGAAACATTTTAAGCCTTATAACTGTGTGCAAATTATTTGTATTAAAACAAATACTTATTATAGACAAATAAAAAAAATGCAATTAAAAAGATTGCAATGGAATGTTGAAAATACAGTCATTATTTTAATCAAACATTATCAAATGAATCAAATTTCGGCATTAAATATACCATAACCCATAATATATTAAATAAACCAAACCAAATCAACCCCCTGTAATTTATATATATATATATATATATATATATATATGAAGACAATTGTGACCGAAGTTATCATTGTTCTCTACCGGATTCTGTAAGAGAGAAACAAAGAGTATTTTAAATTTAAACTGGAAATATTGTTTTCAGCAAAAAGTGTGTCACGTTTGTTCGGTCGGTGTTTCACGTTCGTTCGGTGTAACAGTTTTTATAAGAAAAAGAAATACATCAAATTCAAAAAATTCACATACACAATAGAACATTACGTAGGATTATGTGTTATTCTCATACATCAAACCGTCCCCCAAAGACAAGGCTTTTTTAATATATCTCCGCTCGAGCAAGATGTGACACAAGGTCAATTTCTTAAGCGGAGTTTAACAGGTTTGAATTCAGAGTTTTCCTTTTCCTAGACTGGTTACCTAGCCATGGTTAAAGAGCCCAGTCTGCTCTGCTATTTACCCATATCTGGAAGGAGAAGTGGATTCCTACCTTTTCCAATGGTATTAGCGTTAAGTGAAATGCTTCGTCGAGGAATTGAACTCGGGTCGACGAGTCCATTTTCTACGACTCTAACCATTACACCACGTGACTCTCTACTAAAATATATCCTCCTTATCTCTACCCCCTTCTCTTTATTTTATTTTTATCTATCTTGTCTTTTCTTTTCCTTCTCTCCTTCCTCTTCCTTCTCTCTTTACTCTTTCTTCTTTTCTTTTCCTTCTCTCTTCTCTCTTTCTTTTCTCCCTATTAACACTCTTCGTCTTTATTCCTACTCCCAACCTTTTCTTTACATTCTCTTTCTCTTCCTCCTGTCTATCCGAACGATCACTCTCTCTTACTATTAGGACCTTTTCTCTCTTTTCTCTTCCTAATCTCCTTTTTCCTCCTCCTTTCTTTCATATTCCTTCTTTCCTTTTTCTTCCTTCTCTCTTTTCTCGTCCTTCTCTACTCCCACTCTTCCTCTGTGTCTTTACTCCCACTCTCCTATTTATCTTCTCCTTTTATTTCACCTGTCTCACCTGATGATCACATTCTTTTCTTCTCTTTTCCCATCCACCACTCTTCATTAACATCCATCCTATCTATTTCCACGATTTTATCTTTCTCCCATCCTCATATATTTACCAAGGAGGCGCGTGGTCGAATGGTTAGAGTAGTAGGAAATGAACTCGTCGACCCGAGTTCAATTCCTCGACGAAGCTGTTTGCATTTCACATAGCACTAAAACCCTTGGGAAAGGCATGAATCCAATTCCCCCTCCAGATATGGGCAAATAGCAAGACTGGGCTCTTTAATCATGGCTAGGTAACCAGTCTAGGAGAAGGAAAACTTTGAATTCAAACCTGTTGAACTCCGCTTAAGAAATTGACCTTGCCTCACATCTTGCTCGTGCGGAGGGGTTGGTGAATATATATATATATATATATATATATATATATATATATATATATTCACTAAGGATCTTTCTGACTGCCTCTTCTTTCATTTTTCTCTTCATCCTTTCCTTTTCTTCGTTCTGTCTCTCTTGATTATCAATATTTTTACATCTATTTTTTTCTATTTTCTCTTACCCCCTCTCTACTATCGTTCACCCTGTCTGTCCTTTTCCCCCTCCAAATCTCTTTCTCTTCTCCTTCTGTCGATCACCTTCATTGCTCATCTCTTTCTTCTCTCTTTCTTCTCTCTCTGATCTTTCACTCTCATAACCTTTTTTCCTTCCTCCTACATATTTCCTACCTGCCTGTCTACCTACCTACCTATTTACATACCCAGTCCACCTATCGACTTACCGGTCTTGTTCAGCCATTTGACTTCGGTACAATATGTGTACCTTGATATAGAAACATAATTTAGATAATATGGTTCTCCTTTGCTGAGCTTAATTAATTTTGATAAGTTGGTGTTTAGATAATGGTTAACTTCCCGGCGGGAACCAATCTTTCTTCAGTCGAGTTTTGTTCGGCCGACACTGCAAGATTTCCTGTCGATCCGAAACATGACTACCAACTCCTCGCTAATTTCCGCTGGTTCAATTGCTAATGAGACCAGTACTTACTGTCTCTTTGCATAGGGATTAATCTGTATTTTATCGACTCTACTTTTGAGAAGGGCGGAGAGCTAGCAATGGCGGGTGGGGTATTGAAAAGCAGACTGGAAGCGTGGTGATGGGGGTGGCTGCAGTGTTGGGAGTAGCGGTGACGTCGATCGGTGTCGTGGTAAGAATAGCGATGCTGGTTTTAGTGGTTGTAAATCCAGTGATGCCGCTTATAGAGAAAAGTGAATGGTGGTGATGCTATCATGTTTGAAATGATGACGGTTTGGATAAAGTTATCACGGTAGTAGCAGTGAAGATATCTAATGAAAACAATAATATCATCGTGTTCTCATTGAGGATGACGTATCTGGTAGTTTTACCAAAACGAGGCGCTGTAGCGATTGTCTGCCCCTGCTGGTATGGACTTTTGTCCAAAAGTGTTATCTTTCCTTTCCACAAGGGTTTCGTCACTAGGTGGCACTACTAGCTGGGTATTTAATCTCAGCCCGGGAAGCCCTCCCTCTCTCTCTTTTGGGCTGGCATCCACAAAGGATGGACTAGATACGCGGTATCTCTGTCCATTAAGTGGGTGGGGCTTTGCCCCACAACTATATGTAAGTGACTCTCGTATTCTTCATGAACTCTTTCTTACTTTCAAAGGACTTTCGGCCTATCTGTTTGTATCTTGTAATGTATGTGATGTTTCGCGTGCTCAGACAATAAAGTCTGTATTGTTGTTATGTTGTACTTCTTTGTTCGGATTTGATTATGTGTATATTCACCTACGTTAGAAGGTTTCTCTGAACCTTCTAACGTATTATAACAACCATTAATTTAAATCAAAAGGTATTGAGACTGAAGCTGTATTTACCAAAACAGAAATTAACGATGGATACATATTTTCGTTCCACTATAGTGGATACAATTCTCTAACATCCATTATAGGATAGAGATAGTAATTTTGTGATACGTGTTAAAAAGTGTCGAGATTAAAGCTGTATTTACCAAGACAGGAAACGGACGAGGTGACACGAATTCAACTTTTGTACAAGACTGGTTGCATTTCCTATAGCACTAATACCCTTATTAATATCCATTTTCCTCCCAGCTATGGGTAAATAATAGGGCAGAATGGCTTTTAAAATTAGTATGGCAACCGGATTAGGAGAAGGATAACTCTGAAGTTAAACCTGTTAAACAGCGCTTAAAAATTGACCTTGTGTCACACCCTTCTTGTGCGGAGGGATTAATAAATACATCCCTAGAGAGAAATTAACAATGAAAGAAACTATTTTTGTTTCATAATAGTTGGCACATTTCTCTATACATTTCTGATACAAAATGTAACATCCATTATGGGACATAAGTAATATTCTATAGGACGAGTTCATAAAGTATTGAGATCAAAGCTGTATTTACCAAGATAGAAATGAATAATGAATGAATAAAAATATTTTTGTCCCAAAATAGTCGCTACATTTCTCTATAACTTTCTTATACTAAATGTTACATCCATTATGGGACAGAGATAATATTTTTGTAAGGTATGTTAAAAAAACGTATTGTGACAGAAGGTGTATTTATCAAGATATAAATAAAAACTGAATGAAGCTATTTTGTCCCTTAACTTGATGATCTTCAGTGACAAAATGGATTTTGGCTTTTTAATTTGTATATCCAGTTATCTTCCAGCTTTTCAATTACCGATTTTATGTTGATGTATTTTTCAATTCTTTCTGTGATGGTAAATTTAACATTGTTAAAAATTTTAAAAATCAAATGGAGACATCCACAACTGACATAATTGTGATAAGTGCCTTGAATGACGTAATGGTTAACGAGTTAAGCTAACAAACCATTGTTAGTGAGTTTGATTCGCACGGGTGCACAATATTTCTGGCCATGTGTTAAACTAAGCTAAACCTCGTAAATGAAAACTTGTATAATACAGTGGGGAGGCGCATAACAAAAACAAACAAACAGACAGACAGACAGACGAACAGACAAAGCACACACGTTTTTTTATTGTTTCAAGTTAATATTGGTCCAGTCTCATAAACTGGAAGATGTGAAGGTTGTCTTTGTACAATAAATGGGGAAAAGATTCTTCTTTTTATAAATCCCCACCCACTTCAAATGGAGTTGAGGGAGGGTGCGTTCTTGTATAATCTTCAAAATACATGACAGTTTCCCTTGCCTTCGAAAACTTTCACATAACCGTTTCTCATAGACGGAGATTTGAACATTGACCCGCATTCTGTCGTTCACTCCCACGCGAATGTTTACTACATCAGGTAGTTGGTAAAGGAAAGCCATTACATAATAAAACATTCAGAGATTGCTACAATTCGATTAAATGCATAAAATTAACTCTTTTGACTTATTTAGAGTGAGCTATTACACATTCATCTTTGTGAGTGCCAATATTTACCGCTTACATATTCTAGACAAAAGGTTCTCAATTAGTAATCTTAATCAGTATCGAGACAATTCTAATAAGTACTAAAACAACCAAACAAAGATAAGAAGTAAAAACTGCAAAAAAAAAAATAAATAAAAAAAATAAAATAAAACAAAAAGAGACCAAAACAAAACAATAATTGTTGGAATGTGTGACATTAAACAGCAATACAGAGAATAAACTTGTAAAAAAGGATTTTAGTTCCAGTTAACTCATAAATGATTGGTATCGATTTCTGAGTCAATTATGATTACACAATCCAGTTCAGCACTAAATCTAGAAAGGGCAAAGTTCCAAGTAGGTAAACCCAAATAGTAAATCCAACATCGGCAAGATGTTCTTTCCCTGCAGGAAACGGTATATTATATGGTTTACACGAGTCAGGCTTTTTATAGTAAGAATAATCATTTTTCCCAGAATGCAAAGCCAATGACTAGTCATTTAAGATAGGAAGTTATTCATGGCTTATATTAAGAGAATAACCCAAAAATAATAACAACAACCCAAAAACTAAAACAAATTACAAACAGAAATAAAACCTATTTGATAAATCTTTTGTTAAAACAAAATGAATTCTTTCCATTTGAGACAAGAATAAACAGATTTTTTTTAGATATTAGTATTGAATAACTATATATATATATATATATATATATATATATATATATATATATTTCAATCCGCCTTCAGAATGCAAATATTATATATCATTTATATATTTTATTACTCTAAAATAAATACGAGGTCACACACATATATATATATATATATATACTAACACCCCCACACGAGCAGGATGTGACACGTCAATTTTTAAGTGGAATTTAACAGGTTTGAATTCGGTTTTCCTTCTAGACTGGCTGTCTGTCCTACTATTTGTTCATAGCTGGATGGAGAATAATTAGATGCTTACATTTCCGAAGGGTATTATCACTGTATGAAATTCAAACAACCTCCTCCAGGATTTGAACTCTTACTAAAGATTTCTTACTTCAGCAATTTAGAGTGTCGTGGTTCTTCTGACAGAACCTGGCCCTCTTGGCCTGACTTTTTAACAGCTCAGATCGCTTTTATATAAGACAATTGTAGCACCAAACACCGCTGATTGGCCGACTAATGCGACCTCAGCTTTCACCCGGAAGTAAGAGGATTGGGCTTTGTATCAAATTAGATGGGTGGTGCTGCAAAAATCCAGTCATAAGCTTTTTCGTTTGTCAACATACAATTATGTCACCCGGTGCCAACCAGTGTTATTGTCCGGCCTCAGAATTCAATCCACACCTAGGACTCCTGACAGTTTTGATAAACATATCAATTTAATAGCTTGAAGTGACCTTTTATTGAATATGTGGACCATATGACCTTTAGGCACCCCTTTTGCGATCTCGTTTCATTAGGACATTCTTTTCATTTACACCGTCAACATCCGGTTGTTTGTTAGGGGTTAGGGTTAGGGGTTAGGGTTAAGGTTAGGGTTAGGGGTTAGGGTTATAATTAAAAAGAAAACTCTAAAAATCATCTGTTAACAAACAACCGGATGTTGACGGTGTAAATGAAAAAAATGTCCTTATGAAACGAGATCACAAAAGGAACAAGAGAAGAGATAGCAATCAGAGATGCACCGAAATGAGTGCAAACATTAAAAGTCTGTAGATATACTACACACATAGCAGATCTTGGCTATGGCGATTACACACACCACAACACACACAGAGAGAGAGAGCGAGAGAGAGAGAGCAGAGAGAGAGAGAAGAGAGAGAGAGAGAGAGATGCCCATATATATCTAGAATTTGTCTCCTCCTCTATACTGTATAATATGGAAGAGAGAGAGGGAGAGAGAGAAGAGAGAGAAGTGTTGTGTGTGGTGTGTGTGTGTGTGTGTGTTTGTGTGAGAGTGTGTTGAAGGAGAGAGAGAGAGAGAGAGAGAGAGAGAGAGAGAGGAGACCATATTATATTTATATCTGTCTTCACTCTCTAGTGTATTATAGACGAGAGAGAGAGAGAGAGAGGAGAGAGAAGAGAGAGAGAGAGATAGACTAGCAACAGACATGACAGACAACACGACAGAGGGGAGAGTAACACCCATTATTGAGAAAAGTTGAAAACAATTTGCTTATTATATATATAATTATATATAGTATATATATACAATGTAATATAGAGATATATTATTAGTAAGATAAATATATATAAAGTATATAATTAATTATTATATATATATATATATATATATATATATAATATATATATATATTCAAATCACAAATCCAAAAATGACTTAATACGATAAGTATATATATAAATGATACCATATATGATTCATTTTCCATTGATATAATTATATCTGGTGTTTCTGTTTATCATATAAAGACATAAAAATCTATATCCAATTATATCTATATCCATATTGAATTTCATTACCATAGACGTTTACGATGATCTCATAACATCCCTTCCAAACAATATTTCAAATAAGCCTGTCATTCCATTCGTTAACTAATGCCGGATGACGTCAACACTTGCACACGAGAGTGATTGGCTCCTTCTGGGGTGCAACAAAATTAACAAAGCTACGGTTCCTCTAATTAGCTCGAAAACTATCTAATCATGATTCACACGACTTATTTTAACTTAGATCTCCCATTTTTCTTTCTCTTTCAATCTAGCTACCCGCTTGTTCGTGTCAGTGTCTTTATTTTCTTTTTTCTTTTTGTTATGTTTATTTGTTTCAATGTTCTGCATAGCTT
>CM042149.1:96242074-96265389 GCA_023376005.1 Doryteuthis pealeii | reverse complement strand
GGTTGCCTAAAGGTCATATGAGTCCGAATATGTAAACACAATCAACGAAATGATTCTGTCTAAAATGAAGAAAACATTAAAACCAAATCCTCTCTGCTGACGTACAAAAAGAATTTTACGCTTTTCCTTTTTCGTTAAGAAATAGCAACGTAAAAAACAACTCCACCAAAATAAACCCCACCGTATCATAATTGTTTTTTGTGACCATCTTCCAGTAGGTATATGTAATGTATAGTAAATAATATACCTGGAATAAAGCTCTTGGAAATAGCGTGTTTCTTGGTTGTCACATGGAGAAGTGTGATAGAAATGAATTACTTGAGAAGTCAGGAATTGCGATCGAGGTCTGTGGCAAACGTGAGTATGTCCATGGTCTGGAGAGTGTCAAGAAGAAAATTCAAAGAATAATTCACGAGCTATGGCTTTTATACTGGCCGCGTAGCCAATAATAAATGGAACCTTACGCCCCCTGGTGTGCGTGCACCAGTGTGAATGTGTGTATTAGGGTTAGATAACGCTACAGATAGCTTGCACCACCAATCTAGCAAATGTGGCGAACATTCGGCTGGAGTGACTGACAGATGGCAGGTGTCAAAATTCAAAAATTCCCAGCTATGAGAAACTTAGTGTTCGTGTGTTTGGCTGTAGACAGTTATGAGCGAATAAAACGTGTTAGATTTTTTAATGCAGCAATTGAGTTTTAGACTCCAGGGAAACATATGTATATTTTAGAGCTCATGCAAAATCGCTTAGGAACCCAATTGGATTTGGGCTACAATTTATGAAACATTAATATTTCCTTCATCGGCTGAAAAAAGAACATCCAAAAAACACCTGATTCTATTTACGAGACCGTTCTAAAAAGAGCTAGTAACATCCAGAATAAATATTATTTCTCTGAATGTTTGAGATGAGGTTTGAAGATTAGTATTATCTGCGTTATTCGGACTATTGTCCCCATCTTCATTGTTATTTGTTAAACGTTTCGGCCGATATGCCCTCCGGCCTTCTTCAGGTATTTCTTGTCGGACTCGGGAACCTTCTCGGACTCGGAAACCTTCTTTTCGAACTCGGGAACATTCTTTTCGTAATCGGAGCATCACGGAACTTTGAACCTAACCCTTTATTTAGTCCACGGGAGTATCCTGTTCTCATTCCGCTAACCATAGCTGGGGTAGGAGTTGTTGTTAATTATTTTTCTAACTGCCTCTACTCAGGATGAACTCAGGATCCAGAGATAACTATCACTTAGAACTGTCTTAACCCATCTACCTTATCCACTAGGCCATGTGTCCAGTTGGACAATTGGGTGTGACCGAGAATAAATATGTTCAGTTGGACACATTGTACAACGGATATAAGGGTTGAGTTAATACAGTTCTAAGTGACAATCATCTGTAGATTGAAGGCTCAATCATGTAACAACATAGAATACTTAACATAGCTGAACATTTATACCAGGTATTTTCCTCGTACCCCACTTGTACAAGGTCGGGCACAAAGACCCTATTACGTGGGACCACCCACAAGTCGAGACTCATTATAACTTATAGACTTTCAGCTCTGAGCGTCCAGCCATTTAGCCGCACATAAGACGCATACCATCAAGTATAACATCGCGGGGATGTCTTGCTGGTGTTTATTTCCGGGCATGCCCAAAGTCATTGATGGTTATTCTTGTCCGGTTGACAAAAGGAGTTGACACGAATTAATATTTTGGTTTACAAGTGTATTAATTAAAGTTTCATTTAGAACTGGCTGGCCTTTTCTGTGGGTTTCCAAACTGTATTTCATGAATTCATAGAGAGGTGAAAACTCTTTTCTGTTAAAGTCCCTCAAGGAAGCGTCTAAAAGTTAAGACCCTCAAAACACGCACGACTGTTTCTGTGATTGTCAAAAACTCAAATTTACTAACTCCCACAGACTTTGTACTTTTCCTATATTTCGTCATGTTGTAATATTTGATATATAAGGTGTCCTGCAATACACCATCTGAATTTATAGGCTGGGCGAGGTCACGTGGTTTATTTCTCCTGCCAATCAACAGCCATAATGCGTGGCGAATTTGACTACTGATTGACTACTCACTGATGCTGACAGAGTCCATTTGCAATCATTGACGTAGGAACTTACAATACTAAGGAGCACCAAGGATTCTGTACCTAGGATTTCCACTGGACAAGCGCTCTGCTTGAAGCCTAAAGGATGTCCCAAAACTGTAACTCTTTAGCCAATCAATTAGCACTTATCCATGATAGTCTTCCAATTTCATCAATTTTACACACTGGTTCAAGACCTTTGGTTTCTCAGTCGTCAATCTCCACCAACTAGTTTGACCTCGGAGTTCGATCTCATCGTAAACAATACAATACATACACTGCTCAGGGTTCTCGGGTGTCCATCTTGATAGTAATAGTTAGCAAGCTAGTCTCGTAAATTATTGGAACTGAAAAACAAGTTCAATTCTCAATGGATGCACAATATTTACGACACGAGACAAACGGATTGAATAAATAGCTATGCCTATAATATATATATATATATATATATATATATATTATATATTTACCGACCCCTCGTTAAATAGTTATCAAGCTAGACTATCAAACCATTACTAGTGTGTTCAAGTTTCAATAGGTGTCCCATACATCGGGTCGTACCAGTTCGATATGGTTAATAGTTAGCAGGCTAGACTATCAAACATTACTAGTGTGTTCAAGTCTTATTAGATGTCCCATATATCCGGTCGTACCATGTTCGATATGGTTAAATAGTTAACAAGCTAGACTATCAAACCATTACTTGTGTGTTCAAGTCTTAATAGGTGTCCCATATATCCGGTCGTACCATGTTCGATATTGTTAAATAGTTAGCAATGCCCGCTAGATATCAAACAATTACTAGTGTGTTCAAGTCTATTAGGTGTCCCATATATCCGGTCGTACCATGTTCAGTATGGTTAAATAGTTAGCAAAGCTAGACTATAAAAACCATTACTAGTTGTGTTCAAATCATAATAGAAGTCCCATATATCCGGTCGTACCATGTTCGATATGGTTAAATAGTTAGCAAGCTAGACTATCAAACAATTACTAGATGTGTTCAAGTCTTATTAGGTGTCCCATATATCCGGTCGTACCATGTTCGATATGGTTATATAGTTAGCAGCCTAGACTATCAAACCATTATTAGTGTGTCAAGTCTTATTAGGTGTCCCATATATCCGGTCGTACCAGGGTCGATATGGTTAAATAGTTAGCAAGCGAGACTATCAAACAATTACTAAGTGTGTTCAAGTCTTATTAGGTGTCCCATATATCCGGTCGTACCATGTCGATATGGTTAAATAGTTAGCAAGCTAGACTATCAAACATTACTAGTGTGTTCAAATCATAATAGATGTCCCAATATATCGGTCGTACCATGTTCATAATGGTTAATAGTTGAAGCTAGACAATCAAATCATTACTAGTGGTTCAAGTTTCAATAGGTGTCCATACATCCGGTTCGTACCATGGTCGACATGGTTAAATAGTTAGCAAGACTAACTATCAAACATTACAGTGTGGTTCAAGTCTTTAGGTGTCCCATATATCCGTCGTACATGTTCGATATGGTTAAATAGTTAGCAAGCTATACTATCAAAACCTTTACTAGTGTGTTCAAGTCTTATAGATGTCCCATATATCCGGTCGTACCATGTTTTCGATTGGTTTAAATAGTTAGCAAGCTAGACTATCAAACCATTATAGTATGTTTCAAGTCTTATATGTCCCATATATCCGGTGTACCATGTTCGATATGGTTAAATAGTATAGCAAGCTAGACTATCAAACAACTAGGTGTTTCAAGTCTTATTAGATGTCCATATATCCGGTCGTACATGTTCGATATGGTAATAGTTAGCAAGCATAGACTATCAAACCATTACTAGTGTGTTCAAGTTTATATAGGTGTCCCATAATCCGGTCGTACCATGTTCGATATGTTAAATAGTTAGCAGCTAGACTATCAAACAATTATCTAGTGGGTTCAAGTCTTATAGGTGTCCATATATCCGGTCGTACCATGTTGATATGTTAAATAGTTAGCAAGTAGACTATCAAACAATTACAGTGTGTTTCAAAGTCTTATAAGTGTCCATATATCGGTCGTACCATGTTTCGATATGGTTAAATAGTTAGCAGCTAGACATCAAACCATTACTAGTGTGTTCAAGTCTATTCAGGTAGTCCATAATATCCGTCGTACCATGTTCGATATGGTTAAATAGTTAGCAAGCTAGACTTCAACATATTAGTGTGTTTCAAGGTCTTATTAGGTGTCCCATAATATCCGTCGTACCATGTTCGAATAGTTAATAGTATCAAGCAATCTAGACTATCAAACCATTATAGTTGTGTTCAAGTCTATATTAGTGTCCCCATATATCCGCGTCACCAGGTCGATATGTTAAATAGTTAGCAAAGCTAGATCTCAACAATTACTAGTGTGTTCAAGTCTTATTAATGTCCCATATATCCGGTCGTACCATGTTCAATATGGTTAAATAGTTAGCAGATAGACTATCAAACATATTTAGATGTGTTCAAGTATTATTAGGTGTCCCATATATCGGTCGATCACACGTGGTCGATATGGTTAAATAGTTAGCAAGCTGACTATCAACATTACTAGTGTGTTCAAGTCTTATAATGTCCCATATATCCGTCGTACCAGTTCGATATGTTAAATAGTTAGCAAGACTAGACTATCAAACCATTACTAGTGGTGTCAAATTATAGATGTCCCAATATATCCGGTCTACCATGTTCGATATGTTAAATGTTTGCAACTAGACTATCAAACCATTACTAGTTGTGTTCAAAGTCTTATAGTGTCCCATAATCCGGTCGTACCATGTTCGATCATGGTTAAATAGTTAGCAAGCTAGACTATCAAAACATACTAGGTGTTCAAGTCTAATTAGAGTCCATATATCCGGTCGTACCATGTTCGATATGGTTAAATAGTTAGCAAGCTGACTATCAAAGACCATTATCAGTGTGTTCAAGTCTTATTAGGTGTCCCATATATCCGGTCGTACCATGTTCGATATGGTTAAATAGTATAGCAAAGCTAGACTATCAAACCATTACTAGTGTGTTCAAGTCTTATTAATGTCCCATATATCCGGTCTACCATGTTCGAATGGTTAAATAGTTAGCAAGTAGACTATCAAACCATTATAGTGTGTTCAAGCTTATTAGTGTCACATATATCCGTCGTAACATGTTCGATATGGTTAAATAGTTAGCAAGCTAGACTATCAAACCATTACTATAGTGTGTTCAAGTCTTAATAATGTCCCATATATCCGGTCGTACCATGTTCGATATGGTTAAATAGTTTAGCAAGCTAGACTATCAAACCATTACTAGTGCTGTTCAAGGTCTTATTAGCTGTCCCATATATCCGGTCGTACCATGTTCGATATGGTTAAATAGTTAGCAAGCTAGACTATCAACATTACTAGTGTGTTCAAGTCTTATTAGATGTCCCATTATATCCGGTCGTACCATGTTCGATATGGTTAAATAGTTAGCAAGCTAGACTATCAACCATTATTAGGTGTGTTCAAGTCTATTAGTCTGTCCCATATATCGCGTGTCGTACCATGTTCGATATGGTTAAAAGTTAGCAAGCTAGACTATCAAACACATTACTAGTTGTTTCAAAGTCTTATATGGTCCCATATATCCGGTCGTACCATGTTCGATATGGTTAAATAGTTAGCAAGCTAGACTTACAAACATTACTAGTGTGTTTCAAGTCTATAACAGGTGTCCATATATCCGGTCGTACCATGTTCGAATAGAGTGTTAAAAGTTAGCAAGCTAGACTTCAAAGTCATATCTAGTTGTTCAGTCTTTATAGAGTGTTCCCATATATCCGGTTGTACCATGTTCGATAGGTTAAATAGTTAGCAAGTTAGACATTAAAACATTACTAGTGTGTTCAAGTCTTTATTAGTGTCCCATATATCCGGTCGTACCATGTCGATATGGTTAAATTAGTTAGCAGATAGACTATCAAACCATTATTTAGTGTGTTCAAGTTTAATAGGTGCCATATATCGTCGTACCATGTTCGATATGGTTAAATAGTTAAAGCTAGACTATCAAACCATTACTAGTGTGGTTCAAGTCTTATAATTGTCCATATATCCGCGTCGTACCATGTTCGATATGTGTTAAATAGTTAGCAAGCATAGACTATCAAACCAATTACTAGTGTGTTCAAGTCTTAGTAATGTCCCATATATCCGGTCGTACCATGTTTCGGATATGTTAAATAGTTAGCAAGCTAGACTATCAACACATTACTAGTGTGTTCAAGTCTTATTAGGTGTCCCATATATCCGTCGTACCATGTTCAATATGGTAAAAGTTAGCAAGCTAGACTTATCAAACATTACTAGTGTGTTCAAGTCTTATAGAGTGTCCCATATATCCGGTCGTACCATGTTCGATATGGTTAAATAGTTAGCAAGCTAGACTATCAACATATTCAGTGTGTTCAAGTCTTATTAGGTGTCCCAATATCCGGTTCGTACCATGTTCGATATGGTTAAATAGTTTAGCAAGCTAGACTATCAAACCATTATTAGTTGTTTCAAGTCTTATGACTGTCCCATATATCCGGTCGTACCATGTTCGATATTGTTTAAATAGTTAGCAAGCTAAGACTATCAAACACATTACTAGTGTGTTCAAGTCTTAATTAGGTGTCCCCATATATCCGGTCGTACCATGTTCGATATTGGTAAATAGTTAGCAAGCTAGACTATCTCAAACAATTACTTAGTGTGTTCAAGTCTTATAATGTCCCATATACATCCGGTCGTACCATGTTCGATATAAGTTAAAAGTTAGCAAGCTAGACTTCAACCATTATTAGTGTGTTCAAGTCTTATTAGGTGTCCCATATATCCGGTTCGTACCATGTTCGATATGGTTAAATAGTAGCAAGGTAGACTATAAAACATTACTAGTGTGTTCAAGTCTTATTAATGTCCCATATATCCGGTCGTACCATGTTCATATGGTTAAATAGTTAGCAAGTAGACTATCAAACCATTACTAGTGTGTTCAAGTCTTATTAGATGTCCCATATATCCGGTCGTACCATGTTCGATATGTTAAATAGTTAGGCAAGCTAGACTAATCAAACCAATTACTAGTGTGTTTTCAAGTCTAAAAATGGTCCCATATATCCGGTCGTACCATGTCGATATGGTTAAACTAGTTTCAAAGTAGACTTCAAAGCCATATTTAGTGTGTTCAAGTCTTATTAGGGTCCCATATACCGGTTCGTACCATGTTCGAATGGTTAAATAGTTAGCAAGCTAGACTCTCAAACATTATTAGTGTGTTCAAGTTTATTAGGTGTCCCATATATCCTCGTACATGTTCGATATGGTTAAATAGTTAGCAAGCTAGACTATCAAAACATTACTAGTGTGTTCAAGTCTTATAGGATGCCCATATATCCGTCGTACCATGTTCGATATGTTAAATAGTTAGCAGTAGACTATCAAACCATTACTAGTGGTGTTTAAGTCTATAACTGTCCCATATATCCGGTCGTACCATGTTCGATATAGTTAAATAGTTAGCAACTAGACTATCAAACATATAGTGTGTTCAAGTCTTATAGGTGTCCCATATATCCGGTTCGTACCATGTTTCGATTTGGTAAAAGTTAGCAAGCTAGACTATCAAAACATTACTAGTGTGTTCAAGTCTTATAGTGTCCCATATATCCGGTTCCGTACCATGTTCGATATATGGTTAAATAGTTAGCAAGCTAGACTATCAACCATTATCAGTGTGTTCAAGTCTTATAGGTGTCCCATATATCCGGTCGTACCATGTTCTGATATGTTAAATAGTTTAGCAAGCTAGACTATCAAACATTACTAGTTGTTCAAGTCTTTATTATGTCCCATATATCCGGTCGTACCATGTTCGATATTGTTAATAGTTAGCAAGCTAGACTTTCAACCATTATTAGTGTGTCAAGTCTTATATAGGTGTCCCATATTATCCGGTTTGTACCATGTTCGATATGGTTAAATAGTTAGCAAGTAGACATATAAACCATTACTAGTGTGTTCAAGTCTTATATAAACTGTCCCATATATCCGGTTCGTACCATGTTCGATTATGGTTAAATAGTTAGCAAGATAGACTATCAAACCATTACTTAGTGTGTTCAAGTCTTATTAATGTCCCATATATACGGTCGTACCATGTTCGATATGATTAAATATTAATAGCAAGCTAGACTATCAAACAATTACAGTGTGTTTCAAGTCTTATACTGTCCCATATATCCGGTCGTACCATGTTCGATATGGTTAAATAGTTAGCAAGCTAGACTATCAACCATTATAGTGTGTTCAAGTTTTATTAGGTTGTCCCATATATCCGGTCGTACATGTTCGATATGGTTAATAGTTAGCAAGCTAGACTATCAAACCATTACTAGTGTGTTCAAGTCTTATAACTGTCCCATATATCCGGTCACCATGTTCGATATGTTAAATAGTTAGCAAGTAGACTATCAAACCATTACTAGTGTGTTCAAGTCTTATAACTGTCCCATATATCCGGTCGTACCATGTTCGATTATTGTTAAATAGTTTAGCAAAAGACTATCAAACCATTACTAGTGTGTTCAAGTTTTATTAGAGTGTCCCATATATCCGGTCGTACCATGTTCGATATGTTAATAGTTAGCAAGCTAGACTATCAAAACATTACTTAGTGTGTTCAAGTCTTATAACTGTCCCATATACGTCGTACCATGTTCGATAGTTAAATAGTTAGCAAGCTAGTACTATCAAACATATACTAGTGTGTTCAAGTCTTATTAGATGTCCCATATATCCGTCCGTACCATGTTCGATATGGTTAAATAGTTAGCAAGCTAGACTATCAAACCATTACTAGTGTGTTTCAAGTCTTAAAAGTGTCCCAGTATATTCCGGTTGTACCATGTTCGATATGGTTAAATATTAGCAAGGTAGACTATCAAAACCATTATAGTGTGTTCAAGCTTATAGACTGTCCATATATTCCGGTCGTACCATGTTCGATATGGTTAAATAGTTAGCAAGCTAGACTATCAAACCATTACTAGTGTGTTCAAAGTCTTATTAGATGTCCCATATATCCGGTCGTACCAGTTCGATATGTTAAAAGTTAGCAAGCTACGACTATCAAACAATTACTAGTGGTTCAAGTCTTATAACTGTCCCATATATCCGGTTCGTACCATGTTCGATATGGTTAAAGTTAGCAAGCTAGACTCTCAGCCATTATTAGTGTGTTAAGTTTATAGTGTCCCATATATCCCGGTTCGTACATGTTCGATATGGTTAAATAGTTAGCAAGATAGACTATACAAACCATTACTAGTGTGTTCAAGTCTTATAACTGTCCCATATATCCGGTTGCGTACCATGTCGATATGGTTAAATAGTTGCAAGATGACTATCAAACCATTATTAGTGTTTCAAGTTTATAGGTGTCCCATTATATCGGTCGATCATGTTCGTCGATATTGGTTAAATAGTTACAAGCTAGACTACAAACCTTACTAGTGTGTTCAAGTCTTATAACTGTCCCATATTTATCCGGTCGTACCTGTTTCGATATAGGTTAAATAGTTAGCAAATAGACTATCAAACCATTACTAGTGTGTTTCAAGTCTATAACTGTCCATATATCCGGTCGACCATGTAATCGATATATTAAATAGTTGCAAGCTAGACTATCAAACATTACTAGTGTGTTTCAAAGTCTTATTAGGTGTCCCATATATCCGTTCGTACCATGTTCGACTATGGTGAAAAGTTAGCAAGCAGACTATCAAAACACATTACTAGTGTGTTTTCAAGTCTTATTAGCATGTCCATATATCCGGTTCGTACCATTTCGATAGGTTAAATAGTTAGCAAGCTAGACTATCAAGACCATTATCAGTGTGTTCAAGTTCTTTATTAGGTTGTCCCATATTCGGTTCGTACCATGTTCGATATGGTTAAATAGTTAGCAAGCCTAGACTATCAAACCATTATTAGTTGTTTCAAGTCTTATGACTGTCCCATATATCCGGTCGCTACCATGTTCCGATATTAGTTAAAAGTTAGCAAGACTAAACTATCAAAACCATTACTAGTGTGTTCAAGGTCTTATTATGTCCCATATATTCCGGTCGTACCATGTTCGATATGGTTAAATAGTTAGCAAGCAGACTATCAAACCATTACTAGTGTGTTAAGTCCTATAACTGTCCATATATCCGGTCGTACCATGTGTCGGATATGTAAACTAGTTAGCAAGCTACTTCTCAAGCCACTTATAGTGTGTTCAAGTCTTATTAGGTGTCCCATATATCCGGTTTTACATGTTCGATATGGTTAAATAGTAGCAAAGGTAGACTATAACCATTACTAGTGTGTTCAAGTCTTATAACTGTCCCATATATCCGGTTCGTACCATGTTCGATATGGTTAAATAGTTAGCAAGATAGACTATCAAACCATTACTAGTGTGTTCAAGTCTTATTAGATGTCCCATATATCCGCGTCGTACCATGTTCGATATGATTAATAGTTAGCAAGCTAGGACTATCAAACAATTACTAGTGTGTTCAAGTCTTAAAAACTGTCCATATATCGGTCGTACCATGTTCGATATGGTTAAATAGTAGCAAGCTAGACTCTTCAAGCCATTAGTTAGGTGTTCAAGTTTATATTAGGATGTCCCATTATTATCCGGTTGTACCTATGTTCGACATGGTTTAAATAGTTAGCAAGCTAGACTCTCAAGCCATTATTTAGTGTGTTCAAGTATTATTAGGTGTCCCATATATCCGGTCGTATCATGTTCGATATTGTGTTAAATAGTTAGCAAGCTAGACTATCAAACCATTACTAGTGTGTTCAAGTCTTATTAACTGACCCATATATCCGGTCGTACCATGTTCGATATAGTTAAATAGTTAGCAAGATAGACTATCCAAACCATTACTAGTTTGTTTAAGTCTTATAACTGTCCCATATATCCGGTCGTACCATGTTCGATATAGTTAAATAGTTGCAAGCTAGACTATCAAACCATTACTAGTTGTGTTCAAAGTCTTATTAGGTGTCCCATATATCCGGTTCGTACCATGTTCGATATGGTGAAACAGTTTGCAAGCTAGACTATCAAAACATTACTAGTGTGTTCAAGTACTTATTAGATGTGTCCCATATATCCGGTCCGTACCATGTTCGATATTGGTTTAAATAGTTAGCAAGCAGACTATCAAGCCATTATTCAGTGTGTCTCAAAGTCTTATTAGGTGTCCCATATATCCGGTTCGCTACCATGTTCGATATGGTTAAATAGTTAGCAAGGTAGACTATCAAACCATTACTAGTTGTTCAAGTCTTATGACTGTCCCATATATCCGGTCGTACCATGTTCGATATTGTTAAAATAGTTTAGCAAAGCTAGAGCTCTCAAGCAAATTATTAGTGTGTTCAAGTCTTATTAGGTGTCCCATATATCCGGTATTTGTACCATGTTCGATATTGGTTAATAGTAGCAAGTAGACTATAAACCATTACTAGTGTGTTTCAAGTCTTATAACTGTCCCATATATCCGGTTTCGTACCATGTTCGATATGGTACTTAAATAGTTAGCAAGATAGACTATCAAACCATTACTAGTGTGTCAAGTCTATTAGATGGTCCCATATTACGGTCGTACCATGTTCGATATGATTAAATAGTTAGCAAGCTAGACTATCAAACAATTACTAGTGTGTTCAAGGTCGTAATAACTGTCCAATATCCGGTCGTACCTGTTCGATATTGGTTAAATAGTTAGCAAGCTAGACTATCAAGCTCATTATTAGTGTGTTCAAGTATTATTAGGTGTCCCATATATCCGGGTCGTATCATGTTCGATATGGTTAAATAGTTAGCAAGCTAGACTATCAAACCATTACTAGTTGTTCAAGTCTTATAACTGTCCCATATATCCGGTCGTACCATGTTCGATATAGTTAAATAGTTTAGCAAGATAGACTATCAAACCATTACTAGTGTGTTCAAGTCTTATAACTGTCCCATATATCCGGTTCGTACCATGTTCGATTATGTTAAATAGTTAGCAAGATAGACTTATTCAAACCATTACTAGTGTTGTTCAAGTTTTTATTAGATGTCCCATATATCCGGTCGTACCAATGTTTCGATATGGTTAAATAGTTAGCAAGCTAGACTATCAAACCATTATAGTGTGTTTCAAGTCTTATAACTGTCCCATATATCCGTCGTACCATGTTCGATATGGTTAAAATATTAAGCAAGCTAGACTATCAAACATTACTAGTGTGTTCAAGTCTTATTAGATGTCCATATATCCGGTCGTACCATGTTCGATATGGTTAAATAGTTAGGCAAAAGCTAGAACTATCAAGACATTATTAGTGTGTTCAAGTCTTAATAGGTGTCCCATATATCCGGTGTACCCTGTTCGATATGGTTTTAAATACTTAGCAAGTGTAGACTATAAAACCATTACTAGTGTGTTCAAAGTCTTATAACGTGTACCATATATCCGGAGTTCGTACCATGTTCGATTATGGTTAAATAGTAGCAAGATAGAACTATCAAACCATTACTAGTGTGTTCAAGTCTATTAGATGTCCCATATATCCGTGTTCGTACCCATGTTCGATTATGATTAAATACGTTAGCAGCTTAGACTCTATCAAACAATTACTAGTGTGTTTCAAGTCTTAATAACTGTCCATATATCTGGTGCGTACCATGTTCGATATGGTTAAATAGTTAGCAAGCTAGACTCTCAAGCCATTATTAGTGTTGTTCAAGTATTATTTAGGCTGTCCCATATATCCGGTCGTTATGTTCGATATGGTAAATAGTTAGCAAGCTAGACTATCAAACCATTACTAGTGTGTTCAAGTCTTTAAACTGTCCCATATATCCGGTCGTACCATGTTCGATATGGTTTAATAGTTAGCAAGATAGACTATCAAACCATTACTAGTGTGTACAAGTTTTATTAGTGTCCCATATATTCCGGTCGTACCTGTTCGATATGGTAAATAGTTAGCAAGCTAGACTATCGAACCATTACTAGGTGTTCAAGTCTTATTAGGTGTCCCATATATCCGGTCGTACCATGTTCGATATGGTTTAAATAGTTAGCAAGCTAGACTTATCAAACTATTACTAAGTTGTTCAAGTCTTATTAGATGTCCCATATATCCGGTCGTACCATGTTCGTATATGGTTAAATAGCAAGCTAGACTATCAAGCCATTACTAGTGTGTTTCAAGTCTTATTAGGTGTCCCATATATCCGGTCGTACCATGTTCGATATGGTTTAAATAGTTAGCAAGCTAGACTATCAAAACATTTACTAGTTGTGTTCAAGGTCTATTAGATGTCCCATATATCCGGTCTACCATGTTCGATATGTTAAATAGTTAGCAAGCTTAGGACTATCAAGACATTATTTAGTGTGTTCAAGTCTTATAGGTGTCCCATATATCCGGTCGTACCATGTTCGATATTGGTTAAATTAGTTAGCAAGCTAGACTATCAAACATTCAGTAGTCATTCCCAAGTCTATTAGACTGTCCCACTATTATCCGGTTCGTTACCATGTTCGAATGAGTTAAACGTTTAGGCAGGTCTAGACTATCAAGCACATTATAGTTGTTCAAGTTCTTATTAGTTCCCATATATCCCGGCGTTAACCATTGTTCGTTCTTGGTTAAATTAGTTAGCAAGTTTATGGAGCTATCACAACCTATTATAGTGTGTTCAAGTCTTAATATGTCTGTCCCATTCATATCCCGGGTCGTACCATTTCCGATATAGCTAAATAATTAGTCAAGCTAGACTATTCAAACCATACTAGTGTGTCAGTGTCTTAGTAGGTCCACATATATCCGCTTTTCCTGTTCGATCATGGTTATAATTAAGCAAGCTAGACTATCATAAACCATTATAGTTGTGTTCAAAGTCTCTATAGTGTGTCCCATATATCTTCGGTCGTACCCATGTTGAATATGGTTAAATAGTTAGCAAACTAATATCATGAACCATTAGTAGTGGATTCCTAAGTCTTATAAAGCTTCCTCATGTATCGGTACGTACCATGTTACGATTATGGTATTAAATATGTTAGCAAGCCTAGACTATCAAGACCATTATCTAGTGTTTAAGTTATAACTGTTCCAATATCGGCCCCTGTTCTACGCCATCACACTTTATCCCCCCGGTGATGTACCACAATTCTAACCTCCACGGGGACCCCTTCGATATGGTTAAATAGTTAAGCCAATGCACTATCAAACCATTACTAGTGTGTTCATAGTCTTATAAAATGTCATATATCGGTCGTCACCATGTTGATATGGTTAAATAGTTAGCAAGCTTAAGCTATGGTCAAGACCCATTATCATATGTTCCAAGTCTTATCTAGCTGTCCCATATAGTCCTGGATAGTCTTACCATCCGTCCTCGATTATTGGTTCAAGCCATATCTGTACTATACTCAGCGCTTCCAAACGTATCCAAGCGGCATCAACCTATTTAGTGTTAGTCTTGTTTATAATAAGTGTCCATATATCCGGTCGGAAAAACCATGTTCGATATGTTAATAGTTATTTATTAGGCAATAGACTATCCAAGACCATTATAGTGTGTTCAATCTTATTAGCGTGTCCATATATCTGGTCGTACCATTTCGATATGGTTAAATAGTAGCAAAGCTAGTGACTCTAGAAGCCATTTATTAGTGTGTCAAGTCCGTTATTTAGGTTGTCCATTATTCCGTCGTACCATGTTCGATATGGTTAACAATAGTTAGCAAGCCCTAGACTAATTCAAACCATTACTAGTGTGTTCAAGTCTTAATTAGGTGCCCAATATAGTCCGAGTCGTACCCATGTTCGAATTATGGTTTAAAATAGTTAGCAACGCTAGTACTATGAAGCCCATTATACAGGTGTTTAAGTCTTTAAGTGTTCACCATATTATCTCTCGTACATGTTCGATATTGGTTAATAGTTAGCAAGCTAGACTATTCAACCATTACTAGTGTGTTCAAGTCTTATTAATTGTCCATATATCGGTCGTACCATGCTCGATATGGTTAAACTAGTTAGCAAAGCTAGACTATCAAAAGCATTCTAGTTGTGCTTCAATCTTAATAGTGTCCCGTATAATATCCGGTCGTACCCATGTTCGATACTTTGTTAAATACGTTAAGCAAGACTTAGACTATCAAACCATTACTAGTGTGTTCAAGTTTATAACGTCCCATATATCCGGTCGTACCATGTTACGATATGCGTTAAATAGTTAGCAAGATAGACCTATTCCAAACCATTATTATGTTAGTTCCTATGGACATTATTGCTAAGTCCTTTATTAGGTCTGTCCCTATATCCGCGTCGTACCATGTTTATATAGTTATAAAAGTTAGCAAACTAGGACATCAAACCTTACTAGTTTGTTCAAGTCTTATACAATGTCCCAATATATCCGGTCGTTAACCTTTTCAATATGGTTAATTTAGTAATTACGCAGCTAGGATTATCAAAGCATTATAAGGTAGTGTTCAAATTATAATAGTGTTTAATATCCGGTGTCGACTCATTTTCGAATATGGTTAAATAGTTAGCAAGCTAGACTATCAACCATTTATAGTGTGTTCAAGTTTATAACTGTCAATATATCCGGCGTACCATGTTTCGATATGGTAATAGTTAGCAGGTAGGACTATCAAACCATTACAGTGTGTTCAAGTCTTATAGATGTCCATATACCGGTTCGTACCATGTTCGATTATGCGTTTAAATTGTTAGCCAGCTTAGACTATCAGCATTATTAGTGTGGTCATGTTCTTATTAGGTGTCCCATATTCCGGTTCGTACATGTTCGATATTGTGTTTTAAAAGTTTAGCAAGCTAGACTACAAGACCATTATTAGTGTGTTCGAAGGACTTATTAGTGTCCCATATATCCGTCGTACCATGTTCGATAATTGGTTTAAATAGTAGCAAGCTAGACTCTCAAGCCATTATTAGTGTGGTCAAGTCTTATTAGGTGTCCCTATAATCCGTCGTACCATGTTCGTATGGTTCAATAGTTAGCAAGTAGACAATCAAACAATTACTAGTGGCGTTCAAGTCTTATTAGGTGTCCCATATATCCGGTCGTACAATGTTCGATATTGGTTATCTCCTTATTTACTTCTTTTTTTTTTACGTCGGGAAAGGCAGTTGAAAGACCTAAGCAATTATACAAAGATATTGGATTAACACGAGAACAAAAAACAAAAATCAGTGAAAATAATTGGGAAAATTACCGCAGTGATATTTTCTTGCTTTCCATCACAGAAGAGCTCCTGTGTCAGGTAATCTTGTCACTGTTTCGTTTTGTTTGCCTTGATTTCACTTAACCGTCGCGAAAGACAATTTTCCGGCAATGAACCACTGTACTTTTAAAAGGCAAGAGATGCAATGAAAGAGAATCAGTAAATAATGTGTTCAAAGAGAGAGAGAAAAAAAAAAAAAGAAATAAAAAGAACAAACAAAAACCAGACGAAACTGATTGATAAACACAAAATAAATCTAAGCAATTAAAAGACCGACAGTCTAACAAATAACTTGTTGCATTTGTATGTCATTGTTCCATTTAATATTACAAATGCCTATACAGACTCTATTAAAACGATGGGAAGTCTTTAAAAAAGAAGGAACAAAGGCAAACCATTCCCTTTTAATAAATAGAAAAAAAGAGATAATGAGATAAAGAAAGAATAGTTGTTTGTTATTGTAGGTCTATCATAAGTTTTACAAAAGTTAATTGACCAAATCAAGACAAACAAACAAACAAATAAACAAATAAACATTTTTTTGTTTTTTGGAGTTTATCGATTATTGAATAATTCTAATCATTTGCGAGTTAGTCCACAGTTTATCGTATGAAGATTAAGGATTAAGATTAGTTTCAATTTGAGAATCCCCACCCATGGCCAGGGGCCCAATGACTTCGGCCCTGGACCACAGAAGTTAACAACGTTAATCCCAGGGGGCCAATCCCCCCAGGCAACACCTGTGTCCTCGATTTAAAGGGACAGGGTTGGGTTTATTTCCCGGTGCCTGAGGCGCCCCCTTGAGGGGGAATGCCGACGGGATCAACGTATTTTTTGCACTCGCCTCTCATGATCTTCGGTTCGTGGGTGGTCCAACATTAATAGGGCCTATGTTGGATACGTGGTAAATATCATCCAATTCGTAAATTTAATAAATATGCGTAAATTAATTATTTATCTAACTGCCTTCACTCAGGATTGAACTCAGTTCAATCCTGAGTGAAGGCAGTTAGAAAAATAATTATCACTACTCCTACCCCAGCTATGGTTAGCGGAATGAGAACAGGATACCCCCGTGGACTAAATAAAGGGTTAGGTTCAAAGTTCCGTGATGGCTCCCGATTACGACAAGAAAGTTCCCGAGTTCGAAAAGAAGGTTCCCGAGTCCGAGAAGGTTCCCGAGTCCGACAAGAAATACCTGAAGAAGGCCGGAGGGCATATCGGCCGAAACGTTGTACAAATAACAATGAAGATGGGGACAATAGTCCGAATAACGCAGATAATACTAATTACCAATGTATTTACATCATACATTTGATATCTCTGTTCTGTCAGTAGAATTTGCCTTAATTCTTGACCACTGACAATCCTTTTTCCTTTATCTGTGCGGGTAGGATATGGCAGAAGGTCAATTGTTAAGCGGAGTACAGATAGTTTGAATTCAATTTTCTTTTTTTAAATACTGGTTACCTTACCAAGGCTAAAACCCCCAATCCATCAAACAATTAACCCATATCGGGGGGAGGGGGGAGAAATAGTTTCCTACCTTTCCCAGGGGCATTAGTGGGGAGTGAAGCTCAAGCAGCTTCACCCAGGAACTCGGGTCGCTGGTTGCCTAAATGTAGTAAGGTCGGCGGGGTGGCCTACAGTCGGTATCAGCCAGACAACGAGGGAGTCTATTCCCTTTTCACTAGCGCTAGATCAAGGAGATTGTTTTGGCATCTGAGATGAAGCGCCACACCTACCACAATTTCCTCACTTTACCGCACATATCCCTGTGCTACTCATACGCTGAGTTGGCGAGGGCTGATAGCGAATCTGGAACCTTGTGGTTCCTAGTCAAACACTATAGCCACTGAACTAATGCCCCACCAAGTTGAACTTAGTGTACCTTTTAGCTTCCCTTTCGGTCTATATTCGCTTCAGAAATAGCAACTCTCCCACTAAAACTTTTTAGCGACGTTTCAACCAGATCAACTTGTCGAAAAAGGTCAGATAATTCACTCTTAACAGTTCAATTATTATCACCTGTGGAGCATCAAGGGTTACCCTTGATGCTCCACAGATTTTCAGCTCTCTAGCAAGATCCAGGTATTTATCTATCTTCTCGCTTTCTTTTATTTTCACTCTATTGTCTACTGGAAATGCCATATTCACTTTGTGGCAATTTGTTTTCTTCTGGTTAATTAACACTTTGCCTTCTGGTCGGGATTTGCTAATCCGATATTATATCAGTCCGAGACAATGTTATGCATCTGCTTTTCTTGGACAGATTCTAGTTGGTTGGTTGATTAATTTTAACGGCATATCAACCTGTCTGGGGTTATGTCATGCCTAACGGTTAGGAAGTAATATATGTTGTGTATTTATATTCATAATTTTTTATTAATTGATTTTAACAATTTGTTAGCACCATTGGGGATCATATTGTATGGTATTGATTAAGTTCATGTCTCTATTCTATAGTATAATTTTATTTCTCTCAAAAAGGACAGAATGTCCTCCATGTTGACATTTGTGCATATACCATTTGTGAGTATGACCAAGTTTACTCTCTTGCGCTATTCCCAGTTGATCACCTTTCCCACCCATTCATATCCACTCTTGTATTCCTTTTGTAACAGTTTTCTTCATTCGCTTATAATGTGATTAACTGTTTCATCTCTGTCAACACATAACCTACACTTGCTATTCTTCTCCGTTTTATCAATTTTTTGCTTTGGCATAATAACTCCTTATGGCTTCGGCCCTGGACCTTAAAAGCTGACATCGTTGATCCCAGGGGCCTATCACCCAGGCAACACCTGACCCGCTTGATTTAAAGGGGCAGGGTTGGGTTTATCGCCCAGTGCCTGAGGTGCCCCCTTGAGCGGGAATGCCGACGGGATCAACGCATTTTTTTGCACCCGCCACCCATGAGCTTCGGTTCGTGGGTGGTCCCACATCAACAGGGCCTTGTGCCTAACCCGTACACGTCGGGTACGTGGTAAATATCTAATAACTTCTTATAACGTCATTTTGTGCTGCTATCAAAAGAGATTCAGTTTCTTTTTCTTTTTAGCCATATCCATGCTGTCTTACTTTCTAGAGTTTTTGTTTTATAGATTTTTTTTTGCATTCAATACTTTTTTATTCTAGTGTTTTGTTTTCCAGATTTTTTGAGTTGTCGTTTTTATTTTATATGTATTTTTCATGTTATTTTTTGTATTCTAGATTTTGTGGTCCTTTTTTTTATTTTGCTAGATCTTTTATTTTTACGTTTTATCTTTTAGATATTTTTTTTGTATTTTAGAATTTTTTAATGCTTTTTTTGTATTCTTCATTTAGTATTGTCGTTTTTGGTTTCTTGATTTTTTACTGTTTCTTTTTCTTTTTTTTTTTAGATGTTTTTATTGTTTTTTTGTACTTTATATTTTTTGATAGCTTTTTTTGTATTGTAGATTTTAAAATTTTTGTTTTTTGCTTTCTAGATTTTTTTAATTGATGTTATATTTTTTTTTCTATATCTTTTGATTGTTGTTTTGTATTCTATTTTTTTTTATTGTTGCTTTTGTATTTTAGATTTTTTAATTTTTTTTCAGTCTAGATTTTTTTATTAGTGTTTTTTTTTGTTTTGTAGATTTTGTCATTGTTGTCTTTTTGTTTTCTAGATTTTTTTATTGTTATTTTTTATTAGAATTTTCTTTCACCTGAATTTTAAGTTGTTTTTTTTTATTGCAACATATTCAGTTCATCAACCTTCAGCAGCAAGGAACATAACAGATTAGAAATAATAAAGGTCAAGCTGACTGTGACATTCGAACTCACATTCTTTTTGCCCCAAGGAAATGTGATTAAACACACCAGCTCTTCTATCAACTGGACTACAAAAAGTCATTGTTTATAGAATCACAAACAAAAACTTTATTTTGTTTTCTCGATCTATCTCGATTTCATTTTTTTTTTAAGATTCAAAGCAACTTTTAAAAAAATTACATTTAGATGATGTCTACTATGATTATTATTGAGTCCGACAACAAAATGGTATATGCATAAACCAGAATCTGTTCTTGAGAATGAAACGCATAAAATTCTCTGGGACTTAGAAATAAAAACGGATCACCTTATCCCAGCAAGAAGACCAGACCTAGTGTTGATAAATAAAAAAGAAAGAACTTGTCAACTGGTGGATTTTGCAGTTCCAGCAGATCACAGGGCGAAGCTAAAGGAAAATGAAAAAAATGGACAAATATCTGGACCTTGAAGAGAACTGAAAAAGTTAGGGAACATGAAAGTCAAAGTGATACCAATTGCAGTTGGTGCACTTGGAATGGTCCCAAAAGGATTGTAAAAGGGTTTGGAAAGTTTGGAAATCAGAGGAAGGATTGAAACCATTCAGAACACTGCACTGCTGCAATCTGCCAGAATACTCAGAAGAGTCCTGGAGACCTAAGGAGACTTGCTGTCACTCAGACTCCAGTGAAATACCATCAGCTAATGCTGATGTGAAAACTCAAAAGGAGTAAATAATAATAATATGAAATACAAAAAATGCACTATGCACGACTCATTTCTTTAGGGGAGTACTATCAATATGAATGGAGAAGTAACACCCAAAAGGGGAAAATAATTACATAAAATGCGCCTCCCCTCACCCTAGGTTTCGGGTAATGATCCGGCGAGGGATTAAAAAAGTGAATGTCAAACGGAAAGCTAAATACAACAATAACATAATAATAATAGTAATATACCTAGATCTTGCCAGAGAGTCGAAACATGAAGACTAAAATGATACTGATAATAGTTTTAGCCATGAGAATAGTTCTCAAGAAGATGAAAAAGCGACTCAAGCAACAGAAGATTAGAGGAAGAATTGAAACCATCCAGACCACAGCATTACTAAAATCGACTGAAATACTCAGAAATGTCCTGGAAACCTGAGGTCAATTGCTATGAAAATCTACTACTACTACTACTACTACTACTACTACTAATAATAATAATAATTAAGCGACAAACTACGGAAATTGGACATGAGATGACTTCACAGAGGAAAAACTAATCCGAAAAACTGTGTCTATAAAATAACGCTATAAGAACAAAATAAATAAAAAGAAGCTAAATCGATCATCTGCAGGGAAATAGTAAGTGTATACCATGTGATGAGAAAGGGGGGAGCATGAAAGCGTAAACTACATGATAAGTAAATGCAGCAAATTGAAAAGAAAAATAATCCAGGAGCAGGCATGACTGAGCGGGAAAAGTGGTCTATTAAGAATTGTGCAAGAGACGATACTGACAAATGGTAAATCCACAAACCAGAATCTGTCCTAGAAAATGAGATGCCCAAAAATTCTCAAAGGCACCCCTCAATCTCGGCTCAAAGAACTGACCTAATAACCTAGAAGAGAAACTAGTGTCAATTATTGGAGTTTGCCTTTCCAGCCGAAAAGTGAAAATATAAGAAACCGAAAACTGTGCAAATACCTGGATCTTGCTAGAGGGTTAAAAAAAATACAGAGAGGTGACAGTGATACTAATCCTAGTTGGATCCATTGAAACGGCGTTCACATTCGGACCAATACCCTTGGGAAAGGTATGAACCTCATCATTCTCCAGCTATGAGTTAAATAGTATCACTACTGCACTTCTACAGGGATGGCTTTGGCATTAATCAACCCAAGAAGGTTGATATGCCATTAGATAAAGAAACCAACCAAACAGTGGAACGGTCTCAACTTATTGACTTGCGAATACTGGGAAGAATAGAAACTGTTCAGACCACAGCACTGTTGAGATCAGTTAGAATACTGCGGAGGGTCCTGGATAGCTGAAGAGACTTGCTGTCACTTGGATTTCAGTGTAGGTCTCTATTGGTGTGAAAATTTCACAAATATTGAAATAAAAATAATTGTTGTTTTTCCTTTAGAATATTTCATATCAGTTCATTTTCTGATCTTCTTTAAACGAAATTTAATGAAATACAGAAAATAGTCGGGTGTCCTTGTAAATTCGTAGATTACACGTTATCATACTGCTTAGTTTTTGTGATTTGCAGAGTGTTTTCCTCACACGAGGAGAGACAAAAACATAAACATTTTGGGATTCAACACATTCTATACTCCCCTGACCTTCCTCCGCGTGATTGTTTTGCGAAAACATGTCAATTTGATTTTCCGAATCTCTCTCTCTCTCTTCTCCTCTCTCTCTCTCTCTCTCTCTCTATATATATATATATATATATATATATATATATATATATATATATATATCGGTGATAGAACATATGTATCTAAGTTAGGATTGCGTAGCCATAGAGTCAACGGCGCTTATTCCGACGAATGCATCGTCGAGAAACTGACAATTACTAAGCGCCACTGACTCTATGTCTACGCTATCATCTCTTCCCTTCCCCCTCTCTCCATATCTATCTATCTATCTATCTATCTATCCATATATATATATATATATATATATATATGTGTGTGTGTGTGTGTGTGTGTGTGTGTGTGTGTGTGTGAAGAAAAGGAAGTGAATCCGACGGTATGTAGTATATAAAGAAAGATTGAAAAACACAGGTTTAAATGAGTTAAGTGGTGAGTTTATTGGCCGACGCTGCAGTGTTTCGATCTATTAATTAGATCATCTTCAGGGCATTTGTTGGTATATGGAAGGTAATAAGAATTTTTTTTATCACAGAATAACGAGAAAAGCGAGTGATAGTCCTTGTTTATCAGTCTGTTTAAAAAGTTGGAAAAATGTGACATACTGACATACTGACATTCGCATTTAGTATTGAAGATTTATTTTACATTTCAAATATTTTATCTTCTATTTTATATTTGAAAACTGACTTTTGCCCATAATTGATCTTT
>CM042149.1:96227074-96237074 GCA_023376005.1 Doryteuthis pealeii | reverse complement strand
ACCGCTATTTTGTTGTATATATAAATACAATTGCATGTTATTAGTATGTAGATATGGTCAATAGTCTTAATGATGTAAAACAATTTTATTAATAATTGGGTTTTAAGTAAAAAAAATAAAATCATGGAGAATGTGATGTAAATAACAAAGGGAATTGTGATTTGTATAGTAATATAATTTCGGTTACAGACAGAAAAACTCACAATCTCCATTATAATAAGATGTAGACATTAGATGTCGTCAAGAGGACTTGCCAAGAGCAATGGCCGATAAGTACGGATGGTGACATATTCAAGCTGTAGGCACATCTTGATGATGATAATGATTTATTTGCAATTACCTAAGAAAATACAATGTGACATTAAATACTATCGCTCACGCAATGCGTAGTCACATGACTGAGTAATAAGTAATTTTATTGTTGTGGTAACACTTGACAACATTCAAGGAAATAAGATATATACATAGGTACACTAAACTGTACTACATAGTCTCTCTCTCTCTTTCTCTCCCTCCTCTCTCTCTCTCTCTCTCTCTCTCTCTCTCTCTCTCTCTCTCTATATATATATATATTATATATATATATATATTCCACACATACCAAGCCTACCGACTTCCTTCTCATTCTTCTAGACTACACACCAAAAAACCCTCCTCTTTTCTCTCCCGTCACCCATTTAACTTTTCATTATAAAAGCAGAATGTACTAGCACTTAAGTCAATACATTTTGAGAAAGCTTCAACCAATAATGAGGCGAAATATCAATTGAATTTAGTTGATTGTGTTATATCCTCATTTTCCTCTACTCTCAACTACATTTTGTCGGATTTATTCCATCCTTCACTCCTCATATATATATATATATATATATATATATATATATATTATATATATATATATACGAGAGGTATCCAAAACTTGGTAGTAAGGGATGATTCTATATGTGATTTCTAAGATACAATGTATTATTATTGTATGATCCAGTATGCATAAATACAATGAATCTTTAAATCACTAAAAAGAGCTCAATGTATAATAAACTTTTTAGATTATATACAGAGCAATATTTATCTTTAAAAGGAAGGAAAAACTCAACACCGTAATTTCCATAATAAATTTATTTCGACCAATTTTTTATTTTTTTATTTTTTTGAGAAGTAAAATTTTTCAGTTATGCAATTCAAATTACCCTGATATATATATATATATATATATATATATATATATATATATATATATATATATATCCACCTGTTCATATGACTGAGTAATAAGAAATTTAATTGTGGTAACACTTGACAACATTCAAAGAAATAAGACACATAGTTACACTAAACTGTACTACATGGTATCTCTCTTTCTCTCTCTCTCTCTCTCTCTCTTTCTCTGTCTGTCTGTCTGTCTGTCTCTCTCATTCTATATATCTATCTATCTTTTTCTCTCTTATTCTCTTCTTGTTCCTCTGACATTTGAACTTTTTATACTTCATGGCGTAGCTGTTATCGTAGTAGGAAATTAACTCGTCGAAATGAGTTCAAATCCTGGACGAAGTTGTTTACGTTCCACTTTGCTCTTGGCAAATGTATGAATCCATCTGTTCTCCTTCCACCAATGGGTAAATAGTAGGATAGACTGGGTTCTTTTGCCTTGGTTCAGCAACCGGTCTAAGAGAGGGAAACATTCAAACTAGTTATAGTTCACTTAAAAGTCGACTTTTGTCACATCCTGTCCGTGTCTTCTCCATTTTTTTCTTCTTACCATAGATTGTTTGTTTTTGTCTTGAAATGAAGAAAGGGGGAGGGAGTTGATTTCAGTTGTCCGTTGCTCCAGCGTTCTAGACTCGTTATATATATATATATATATATATATATATATATATATATATTAATGATGGAGATTCGCTTCCGATTTTTGTCTGTAACAAAAACTACGTCACTGCTTACGTCACATTACCCAAAATCGTCATAACATAGAATAAATACACTCAAAATTTGAACATGCAACATTAGACAGTCCTCATTGTTTTTTAAAACAAGTTTTAACAAATACATGACTGGTATTATATATCTATATATAGTTTGTTTTATTTTGATACATATTTAAAGTTTACATTTCAAATTGTTTTATTTTTCAATCCTTTAATGAATTTGATGATTTTACTTACTTAGGGTACACACTCGCTGATATTGAATTTTTTTACACCCACCCCTCAGGCAATATGCTTCAAAAATCTATTTTTACATCGCCCGGAGGGTGTTTTTTAAAATTTTGTACTAGTATATATAAGTGTCGATCCATACTAAAAAAACAATCCCGCTATAAATAGGTTATGGCTTAATGACTGTTGAGGGCGGTCTTTAAGAGAAAGGTCATCGTAAAGAAATTGCCATCGAAAAGTGATTGATAAAATAAATTAAAAAAATCCTGGTTATGTTGTCATTGGAAAATCATTTTTTGTTATGTCGACTTCAATGAAAATGGCACGAATTATGAACGGCGGCTTCGGTTGCTTTGTGCCTTTTGCCTTTGTGCCTTGTGGCCATGAAGTTTGTTTCTGTAAGAGAGAAATAGATAAGGATTGTGACAAGGGATGCAAAATCGTAAAGAAAAAGTAGACATATAAAAGGGGGGAGAGAGAGAGAGAGAGAGAGAGAGAGAGAGAGAGAGAGAGAGAGGCGGGGGGCGTATACCTGGTCGGATTTATCAAATGTTGAGTGAGTGAGTGAATCAGTGATCTTGTGGGAGAGAAGATTGAACAGAAAATTACAAACTTAAAGTAGAGAGAGAGAGAGAGAGAGAGAGAGAGAGAGAGAGAGAGAGAGAGAGAGAGAGAGAGAGGAGAGAGAGAGAGAGGGGGGGAGTTATTACAGAATATGGAAGTTTCGAAATTACAAAAATAAAGAGAAACATTGAATAATGATGAAATGAAAAATATGGATATACATATATTATAAGGGGAGAGGACACTGTGAAAGAGAAGAGATAGAAAAAATAGATGAAAGGAAAAAGTTTAGAGAGAGAGAGAGAGAGAGAGAGAGAGAGAGAGAGAGAGAGAGAGAGAGAGAGAGAGAGAGAGAGAGAGGGGGAGTTATTAAAGAATATGGAAGTAGCGAATTGATAAAAAACAAAGGCAAACATATGAGAAAGAGAAACATATTGAATAAATCGAGAAGACGTAAAGAGGATAGAAATGGCAGCGAAAAAAGACAGAAAAGAAAAAGAGAGAATAAAACTGATATGAAATTTGATGGTGAAGAGAGATTGTTGAGAAAGTCGGATAAACAAAAACAAAAAAGTCAAAGAAAAAAAGAATAATATAATTAAAGACAGGTGGGAAGAAGAGAAAGATGAGAAAAGAACAACAATACCTTGACGTAGCAAATTACTGAAATGTTACATTTAATTCCGTCTTTATCCAACCATTTCCAAAAACAACTTCTATCCAACCAACCTTCCACCAAAAAACCTGCCAGTAACTCAGTTCTTATTCTTTTCGCTTCATTTCGGGGCCTTATTTGTCAAAAATAATTTCCTCCGAGCGATTATGTCATAATGGCCACGTCTCGTTGTTGCGAAGATCACGAGAACAAGGCCGAGTCGATGAAAACATGGCGCCCGGTGTCACCAAGGAAAATGGCGGAAAAATGGCGCCAATTTACCGACGTCGAGTAATTGGAGAGGTCAACAGAACGCGGACAATAGATTCAAAATGGCGAACCAGTTTTTCTGCGCTGATTTCCCAGTCGTTATCTTTTTTGACTTGTGCAATTTTGTTAGCGTAATTGGCGGATATGGTTGAATGGCGGTAAAATTATTGCTAGGTATGAAAGCGAAATTTTTCAAGTATTTCAAGGAACAGGGAAGGGGGTGTGTGCGTGCGTGATGTTGAGGCTGAAGAAAAAAAAGTTTAAGATGAGCGGGAAAGACAGGAACTGCACAAGCGAATCAGAGACGACGAGTGCACAGACAGAAAGAGAGATTGAATATAAAGTGAAGAAAAGGGGAGGAGTAAATAGGCGAGAGAGAAGAAGTACTCATAAGAGGGAGAAGGGTCAGAGCAGGAGCAGTAGTCGGGTGACGAAAGTTTAACTATTTCAGGGAGCAGACAATAAACAAAATAATAAATAGATTGACATTGGCTCTAATATCATAGGGAAATATATCAATCCAACTGTTCTCCCTCCAGCTATGGGTAAATAGTTGGGCAGACTGGGCTCTTTAATCTTGTTTAGGCAACCTGTTAAGTTTTTAAATGCCATCCTTGTCCAGTTGAAAAGGGCTTAAAGTAAGTAAGTCCTGAGTTATAGAATCCTTTGGTAAGTGAATAAGTCCTATCCTGCGTATAAGTCCTGAGTTATGGAATCCTTTGGTAAGCGAATGAGTCCTATCCTGCGTATTGTGTCTCAACACAACCAGTCTTGGAGAAGGAAAACTCAGAATTCAAACTCCACTTAAGAAATTGACCTTGTGTCACATCCTACTCGTGCGGAGGGGTTGGTAAATATGTATATTCTCGTGTAATGAATGACTTTTAAAGACCAAAGTCTGACCTAAAAAACAAGAACTCGTTCATTACACGAGATATGTTTTTGAAACGTCAAAGCTCACCTTGTTTCATGGCCTAACCTTGCCATAATTTTCACCCAAAATGTCCTCGCAAAGGATATTAGTTAAGATAATACTTTTACTAAACATTGTTTACTATTTATAACATTTGGGCACATAATATATTCAAATATCATGAATTATAAAAATGTTACGTATAAACTTCATTAACTTCCAAGTAAATACGGATAGCCACATCAACGTCTAGACTACATTGTTATTTATATTATTGTCTTGATTTTGATTGTTTTATAGAAGTTTTGAAAGTATAGATAAATGTTTCAATGTTTTCTCTGTATGTCACTGGATGTTGAAAAAATAATTTTGTAGGTTAGCATAGCCAAAAATTAAGAGTCGCTCATTATACACAATATATGATTAAAAAAAACGTCTTTTTGTGGCTAGGAATTAGGAGCCTTTCATTACTCGAGTATATATGGTAGAATTAATAGCATTTCTAACAATAATAAAGTTGGCATTATATGTATGTATGTATGTACCTAACTCTTGTGTCACGGGTAAGATATGACACACGTTCAATTTTTGAGCAAAGTACGGCTAGTTTAAATTCAAAGCTTTCCCTCTCTTGTCTGGTTTCCATGGCAAGACTAAAGAGCCCAGTCGACGCGAAAGTGGAATTCAACCGTTTAGGATTTGAACTTCGTTTGCAGTGATCATTTGCTAAGACAATAACCGTTACGCCACGTACCTCTATAAGTTGCCGTTATGGAAGGGTTAAAATATTCATAAATAACAGTGGGTATATTAAAATTAATTTTATTTACAAAATAAAGCATGGGCAGTTTTATATAGAAATGTAAAAATCTAACTCTTGCTAAAACCCACTTTGTCGGCAAGGTTTAGAATACGCCGATTGTATCCGCTGCAGAGGGGTAAGCCCCCCCCCCAAAAAAAAGGTGTATCCTGTGTCTCTGAGAAGTGTGAAGTACCCTTCATTGCTATTACTCCCAGGTCCACTCTGACTCGGAGTGATGGCACCTGTTAAGGTCGCATCTATGCATCAAATAGATCTATTTAAAAAATATTAATATTGAATAGAAATACATGAAAGCATACCTGTGTGTAAACAAATGATTAAAAAAAAAAAAATAAATAAATGTAACGAAACACTGAAAATGCATTTATGACTGTAATCAGGCATTTAAAAACGAATAAAATTTGAGCATTAAATAACCCATAAGGTGTTGATTAACAAATAAACCAAACCAAACCATTACTCTATCACAGTGGCTTTTTCTATCGTGACACAATTTGAGACTTTGAAACCTCTATACTTCTCGGCGCATAGGACAATATAATTTGAATTTTCAGGTCAAATTATCAGCTACTTAGAGGCTATTATTAAATCAATTAACTAATATGATTAATATTAATTAATTTACTACCATGATTAATAAAAACAGATTTTTGAAAATAATAGAAAATGTTTTAAACAATTGTAATCATCGCTCCATTTTCTTTTCTTGGACATTTTGTGTCTGCTTTCTACAAGGAAATTTTACAATTACTTTACTATACGAAAAATCACACAGTGATTCAGTAATAAATATTCTACATATTTAAAAAAGATTCTGTATGTCTGTATGTTTGTTTGTACAAAAACCAAGTGCACATCTATCTATAGTTATATAAAGGGCAGTTGTGTGTATGTGTATGTCCGGGGGACACTTCGAAAATAAAACAATTAACGACAAAGTAAATATGTATACACATTAAATATCACCAGGGCTTGGTTTTTGAACAAAAGTAATGAAGATTTGACTTACATTTGTGAAGATAATTAGAAAAATAAAATTTAAATGATAACAACACGGATTTTTTCGGCATTTAGTATTTTAAATAGGGGACATTTTTATTTCAAATTGTCTAGATCAATGCAACGTCTTTTTTACATAAGGATTTTAATGGGGCATCCTGTGTGGATCGAACTCACAATTCAACAATAATGGATCTACAAGACTACCTTTTTACTCCCTCCCCTCTACTCAGGCGGCGCCGGGTAGCCACTTCTAATCCTTTCATAAAGGAAAATTGGTGAGCACCAACAAAAGACCAACATTCAATAAGATCCACACCCTATTTTTGTCTGCTAGTTGTTAAGTTTTTTAAATGTCATCCTTGGCCAGTAGAAAAGGGCTTAAAGTAAGTAAGTCCTCGGTTATGGAATCCTTTGGTAAGCGTATAAGTCCTATCCTGCGAATAAGTCCTATCCAGCGTATTGTTAAAGGTCCAGTGATTTAATCCTATGTCCGTCGTCCACGAAAGTCGCAGTAGTTATGGCCAGTACTGACTGCTTAAGTATTGTATCAGCAGCAGAGTACTGCCAGCGATTGGCCAAGAGTTTGATCACATTGTTCTCGACGAGTCTATAAGTAGGAGTAGGCGTCTAGCACACACCTTATATAAGAACTTTCTAGGGCACCTCACGTGGTGTAATGGTTAGCAAGGTAGATTAGCAAACCATTGTTAGTGAGTTCGATTCTCACTGGGCGCCCCACACTTCTGGCCTTGTGCTATATCTAAGCTAAGCTTAGTAAATAACTATATAAGAACTTTCTAGGGCACCTCACGTGGTGTAATGGTTAGCAAGGTAGATTAGCAAACCATTGTTAGTGAGTTCGATTCTCACTGGCGCCCCACACTTCTGGCCTTGTGCTATATCTAAGCTAAGCTTAGTAAATAACTATATAAGAACTTTCTAGGGCACCTCACGTGGTGTAATGGTTAGCAAGGTAGATTAGCAAACCATTGTTAGTGAGTTCGATTCTCACTGGGCGCCCCCAACTTCTGGCCTTGTGCTATATCTAAGCTAAGCTTAGTAAATAACTATATAAGAACTTTCTAGGGCACCTCACGTGGTGTAATGGTTAGCAAGGTAGATTAGCAAACCATTGTTAGTGAGTTCGATTCTCACTGGGCGCCCCACACTTCTGGCCTTGTGCTATATCTAAGCTAAGCTTAGTAAATAACTATATAAGAACTTCTAGGGCACCTCACGTGGTGTAATGGTTAGCAAGGTAGATTAGCAAACCATTGTTAGTGAGTTCGATTCTCACTGGCGCCCCACACTTCTGGCCTTGTGCTATATCTAAGCTAAGCTTAGTAAATAACTATATAAGAACTTTCTAGGGCACCTCACGTGGTGTAATGGTTAGCAAGGTAGATTAGCAAACCATTGTTAGTGAGTTCGATTCTCACTGGGCGCCCCACACTTCTGGCCTTGTGCTATATCTAAGCTAAGCTTAGTAAATAACTATATAAGAACTTTCTAGGGCACCTCACGTGGTGTAATGGTTAGCAAGGTAGATTAGCAAACCATTGTTAGTGAGTTCGATTCTCACTGGGCGCCCCACACTTCTGGCCTTGTGCTATATCTAAGCTAAGCTTAGTAAATAACTATATAAGAACTTTCTAGGGCACCTCACGTGTGTAATGGTTAGCAAGGTAGATTAGCAAACCATTGTTAGTGAGTTCGATTCTCACTGGGCGCCCCACACTTCTGGCCTTGTGCTATATCTAAGCTAAGCTTAGTAAATAACTATATAAGAACTTTCTAGGGCACCTCACGTGGTGTAATGGTTAGCAAGGTAGATTAGCAAACCATTGTTAGTGAGTTCGATTCTCACTGGGCGCCCCACACTTCTGGCCTTGTGCTATATCTAAGCTAAGCTTAGTAAATAACTATATAAGAACTTTCTAGGGCACCTCACGTGGTGTAATGGTTAGCAAGGTAGATTAGCAAACCATTGTTAGTGAGTTCGATTCTCACTGGGCGCCCCACACTTCTGGCCTTGTGCTATATCTAAGCTAAGCTTAGTAAATAACTATATAAGAACTTTCTAGGGCACCTCACGTGGTGTAATGGTTAGCAAGGTAGATTAGCAAACCATTGTTAGTGAGTTCGATTCTCACTGGGCGCCCCACACTTCTGGCCTTGTGCTATATCTAAGCTAAGCTTAGTAAATAACTATATAAGAACTTTCTAGGGCACCTCACGTGGTGTAATGGTTAGCAAGGTAGATTAGCAAACCATTGTTAGTGAGTTCGATTCTCACTGGGCGCCCCACACTTCTGGCCTTGTGCTATATCTAAGCTAAGCTTAGTAAATAACTATATAAGAACTTTCTAGGGCACCTCACGTGGTGTAATGGTTAGCAAGGTAGATTAGCAAACCATTGTTAGTGAGTTCGATTCTCACTGGGCGCCCCACACTTCTGGCCTTGTGCTATATCTAAGCTAAGCTTAGTAAATAACTATATAAGAACTTTCTAGGGCACCTCACGTGGTGTAATGGTTAGCAAGGTAGATTAGCAAACCATTGTTAGTGAGTTCGATTCTCACTGGGCGCCCCACACTTCTGGCCTTGTGCTATATCTAAGCTAAGCTTAGTAAATAACTATATAAGAACTTTCTAGGGCACCTCACGTGGTGTAATGGTTAGCAAGGTAGATTAGCAAACCATTGTTAGTGAGTTCGATTCTCACTGGGCGCCCCACACTTCTGGCCTTGTGCTATATCTAAGCTAAGCTTAGTAAATAACTATATAAGAACTTTCTAGGGCACCTCACGTGGTGTAATGGTTAGCAAGGTAGATTAGCAAACCATTGTTAGTGAGTTCGATTCTCACTGGGCGCCCCACACTTCTGGCCTTGTGCTATATCTAAGCTAAGCTTAGTAAATAACTATATAAGAACTTTCTAGGGCACCTCACGTGGTGTAATGGTTAGCAAGGTAGATTAGCAAACCATTGTTAGTGAGTTCGATTCTCACTGGGCGCCCCACACTTCTGGCCTTGTGCTATATCTAAGCTAAGCTTAGTAAATAACTATATAAGAACTTTCTAGGGCACCTCACGTGGTGTAATGGTTAGCAAGGTAGATTAGCAAACCATTGTTAGTGAGTTCGATTCTCACTGGGCGCCCCACACTTCTGGCCTTGTGCTATATCTAAGCTAAGCTTAGTAAATAACTATATAAGAACTTTCTAGGGCACCTCACGTTGTAATGGTTAGCAAGGTAGATTAGCAAACCATTGTTAGTGAGTTCGATTCTCACTGGGCGCCCCACACTTCTGGCCTTGTGCTATATCTAAGCTAAGCTTAGTAAATAACTATATAAGAACTTTCTAGGGCACCTCACGTGGTGTAATGGTTAGCAAGGTAGATTAGCAAACCATTGTTAGTGAGTTCGATTCTCACTGGGCGCCCCACACTTCTGGCCTTGTGCTATATCTAAGCTAAGCTTAGTAAATAACTATATAAGAACTTTCTAGGGCACCTCACGTGGTGTAATGGTTAGCAAAGGTAGATTAGCAAACCCATTGTTAGTGAGTTCGATTTCACTGGGCGCCCCACACTTCTGCATCTCTCTCTTT
>CM042149.1:96216759-96226974 GCA_023376005.1 Doryteuthis pealeii | reverse complement strand
AAAGAAGAGAGAATGGCGGCTGGGACTATCAAACCATTACTAGTGTCGTTCAAGTCTTTTTAGATGTCCATATATCCGGTCGTACCATGTTCGATATGGTTAAATAGTTAGCAAGCTAGACTATCAAACATTATTAGTGTGTTCAAGTCTTATAGGTGTCCATATATCCGGTCGTACCATGTTCGATATGGTTAAATAGTTAGCAAGCTAGACTATCAAACCATTACAGTGTGTTCAAGTCTTATTAGGTGTCCCATATATCCGGTCGTACCATGTTCGATATGGTTAAATAGTTAGCAAGCTAGACTATCAAACCATTACTAGTGTGTTCAAGTCTTATTAGGTGTCCCATATATCCGGTCGTACCATGTTCGATATGGTTAAATAGTTAGCAAGCTAGACTATCAAACCATTACTAGTGTGTTCAAGTCTCATTAGGTGTCCCATATATCCGGTCGTACCATGTTCGATATGGTTAAATAGTTAGCAAGCTAGACTATCAAATTACTAGTGTGTTCAAGTCTTATTAGGTGTCCCATATATCCGGTCGTACCATGTTCGATATGGTTAAATAGTTATCAAGCTAGACTATCAAACCATTATTAGTGTGTTCAAGTCTTATTAGGTGTCCCATATATCCGGTCGTACCATGTTCGATATGGTTAATAGTTATCAATAGACTATCAAACCATTACTAGTGTGTTCAAGTCTTATTAGGTGTCCCATATATCCGTCGTACCATGTTCGATATGGTTAAATAGTTATCAAGCTAGACTATCAAACCATTACTAGTGTGTTCAAGTCTTATTAGGTGTCCCATATATCCGGTCGTACCATGTTCGATATGGTTAAATAGTTAGCAAGCTAGACTATCAAACCATTACTAGTGTGTTCAAGTCTCATTATGTCCCATATATCCGGTCGTACCATGTTCGATATGGTTAAATAGTTAGCAAGCTAGACTATCAAACCATTACTAGTGTGTTCAAGTCTTATTAGGTGTCCCATATATCCGGTCGTACCATGTTCGATATGGTTAAATAGTTAGCAAGCTAGACTATCAAACCATTACTAGTGTGTTCAAGTCTCATTAGGTGTCCCATATATCCGGTCGTACCATGTTCGATATGGTTAAATAGTTAGCAAGCTAGACTATCAAACCATTACTAGTGTGTTCAAGTCTTATTAGGTGTCCCATATATCCGGTCGTACCATGTTCGATATGGTTAAATAGTTATCAAGCTAGACTATCAAACCATTTAGTGTGTTCAAGTCTATTAGGTGTCCCATATATCCGGTCGTACCATGTTCGATATGGTTAAATAGTTAGCAAGCTAGACTATCAAACCATTACTAGTGTGTTCAAGTCTTATTAGGTGTCCCATATATCCGGTCGTACCATGTTCGATATGGTTAAATAGTTAGCAAAGACTATCAAACCATTACTAGTGTGTTCAAGTCTTATTAGGTGTCCCATATATCCGGTCGTACCATGTTCGATATGGTTAAATAGTTAGCAAGCTAGACTATCAAACCATTACAGTGTGTTCAAGTCTTATTAGGTGTCCCATATATCCGGTCGTACCATGTTCGATATGGTTAAATAGTTAGCAAGCTAGACTATCAAACCATTACTAGTGTGTTCAAGTCTCATTAGGTGTCCCATATATCCGGTCGTACCATGTTCGATATGGTTAAATAGTTAGCAAGCTAGACTATCAAACCATTACTAGTGTGTTCAAGTCTTATTAGGTGTCCCATATATCCGGTCGTACCATGTTCGATATGGTTAAATAGTTAGCAAGCTAGACTATCAAACCATTACTAGTGTGTTCAAGTCTTATTAGGTGTCCCATATATCCGGTCGTACCATGTTCGATATGTTTAATAGTTAGCAAGCTAGACTATCAAACCATTACTAGTGTGTTCAAGTCTTATTAGGTGTCCCATATATCCGGTCGTACCATGTTCGATATGGTTAAATAGTTAGCAAGCTAGACTATCAAACCATTACTAGTGTGTTCAAGTCTTATTAGGTGTCCCATATATCCGGTCGTACCATGTTCGATATGGTTAAATAGTTAGCAAGCTAGACTATCAAACCATTACTAGTGTGTTCAAGTCTTATTAGGTGTCCCATATATCCGGTCGTACCATGTTCGATATGGTTAAATAGTTAGCAAGCTAGACTATCAAACCATTACTAGTGTGTTCAAGTCTTATTAGGTGTCCCATATATCCGGTCGTACCATGTTCGATATGGTTAAATAGTTAGCAAGCTAGACTATCAAACCATTACTAGTGTGTTCAAGTCTTATTAGGTGTCCCATATATCCGGTCGTACCATGTTCGATATGGTTAAATAGTTAGCTAGACTATCAAACCATTACTAGTGTGTTCAAGTCTCATTAGGTGTCCCATATATCCGGTCGTACCATGTTCGATATGGTTAAATAGTTAGAAGCTAGACTATCAACCATTACTAGTGTGTTCAAGTCTCATTAGGTGTCCCATATATCCGGTCGTACCATGTTCGATATGGTTAAATAGTTAGCAAGCTAGACTATCAAACCATTACTAGTGTGTTCAAGTCTTATTAGGTGTCCCATATATCGGTCGTACCATGTTCGATATGGTTAAATAGTTAGCAAGCTAGACTATCAAACCATTACTAGTGTGTTCAAGTCTTATTAGGTGTCCCATATATCCGGTCGTACCATGTTCGATATGTTTAATAGTTAGCAAGCTAGACTATCAAACCATTACTAGTGTGTTCAAGTCTCATTAGGTGTCCCATATATCCGGTCGTACCATGTTCGATATGGTTAAATAGTTAGCAAGCTAGACTATCAAACCATTATAGTGTGTTCAAGTCTTATTAGGTGTCCCATATATCCGGTCGTACCATGTTCGATATGGTTAAATAGTTAGCAAGCTAGACTATCAAACCATTACTAGTGTGTTCAAGTCTCATTATGTCCCATATATCCGGTCGTACCATGTTCGATATGGTTAAATAGTTAGCAAGCTAGACTATCAAACCATTACTAGTGTGTTCAAGTCTTATTAGGTGTCCCATATATCCGGTCGTACCATGTTCGATATGGTTAAATAGTTAGCAAGCTAGACTATCAAACCATTACTAGTGTGTTCAAGTCTTATTAGGTGTCCCATATATCCGGTCGTACCATGTTCGATATGGTTAAATAGTTAGCAAGCTAGACTATCAAACCATTACTAGTGTGTTCAAGTCTTATTAGGTGTCCCATATATCCGGTCGTACCATGTTCGATATGGTTAATAGTTAGCAAGCTAGACTATCAAACCATTACTAGTGTGTTCAAGTCTTATTAGGTGTCCCATATATCCGGTCGTACCATGTTCGATATGGTTAAATAGTTAGCAAGCTAGACTATCAAACCATTACTAGTGTGTTCAAGTCTCATTAGGTGTCCCATATATCCGGTCGTACCATGTTCGATATGGTTAAATAGTTAGCAAGCTAGACTATCAAACCATTACTAGTGTGTTCAAGTCTCATTAGGTGTCCCATATATCCGGTCGTACCATGTTCGATATGGTTAAATAGTTAGCAAGCTAGACTATCAAACCATTATAGTGTGTTCAAGTCTTATTAGGTGTCCCATATATCCGGTCGTACCATGTTCGATATGGTTAAATAGTTAGCAAGCTAGACTATCAAACCATTACTAGTGTGTTCAAGTCTTATTAGGTGTCCCATATATCCGGTCGTACCATGTTCGATATAAATAGTTAGCAAATAGACTATCAAACCATTACTAGTGTGTTCAAGTCTTATTAGGTGTCCCATATATCCGGTCGTACCATGTTCGATATGGTTAAATAGTTAGCAAGCTAGACTATCAAACCATTACTAGTGTGTTCAAGTCTTATTAGGTGTCCCATATATCCGGTCGTACCATGTTCGATATGGTTAAATAGTTAGCAAGCTAGACTATCAAACCATTACTAGTGTGTTCAAGTCTCATTATGTCCCATATATCCGGTCGTACCATGTTCGATATGGTTAAATAGTTAGCAAGCTAGACTATCAAACCATTACTAGTGTGTTCAAGTCTTATTAGGTGTCCCATATATCCGGTCGTACCATGTTCGATATGGTTAAATAGTTAGCAAGCTAGACTATCAAACCATTATAGTGTGTTCAAGTCTTATTAGGTGTCCCATATATCCGGTCGTACCATGTTCGATATGGTTAATAGTTAGCAATAGACTATCAAACCATTACTAGTGTGTTCAAGTCTTATTAGGTGTCCCATATATCCGGTCGTACCATGTTCGATATGGTTAAATAGTTAGCAAGCTAGACTATCAAACCATTACTAGTGTGTTCAAGTCTCATTAGGTGTCCCATATATCCGGTCGTACCATGTTCGATATGGTTAAATAGTTAGCAAGCTAGACTATCAAACCATTACTAGTGTGTTCAAGTCTTATTAGGTGTCCCATATATCCGGTCGTACCATGTTCGATATGGTTAAATAGTTAGCAAGCTAGACTATCAAACCATTACTAGTGTGTTCAAGTCTCATTAGGTGTCCCATATATCCGGTCGTACCATGTTCGATATGGTTAAATAGTTAGCAAGCTAGACTATCAAACCATTACTAGTGTGTTCAAGTCTTATGTCCCATATATCCGGTCGTACCATGTTCGATATGGTTAAATAGTTAGCAAGCTAGACTATCAAACCATTACTAGTGTGTTCAAGTCTTATTAGGTGTCCCATATATCCGGTCGTACCATGTTCGATATGGTTAAATAGTTAGCAAGCTAGACTATCAAACCATTACTAGTGTGTTCAAGTCTTATTAGTGTCCCATATATCCGGTCGTACCATGTTCGATATGGTTAAATAGTTAGCAAGCTAGACTATCAAACCATTACTAGTGTGTTCAAGTCTTATAGGTGTCCCATATATCCGGTCGTACCATGTTCGATATGGTTAAATAGTTAGCAAGCTAGACTATCAAACCATTAGTGTGTTCAAGTCTATTAGGTGTCCCATATATCCGGTCGTACCATGTTCGATATGGTTAAATAGTTAGAAGCTAGACTATCAAACCATTACTAGTGTGTTCAAGTCTTATTAGGTGTCCCATATATCCGGTCGTACCATGTTCGATATGGTTAAATAGTTAGCAAGCTAGACTATCAAACCATTACTAGTGTGTTCAAGTCTTATTAGGTGTCCCATATATCCGGTCGTACCATGTTCGATATGGTTAAATAGTTAGCAAGCTAGACTATCAAACCATTACTAGTGTGTTCAAGTCTTATAGGTGTCCCATATATCCGGTCGTACCATGTTCGATATGGTTAAATAGTTAGCAAGCTAGACTATCAAACCATTATAGTGTGTTCAAGTCTTATTAGGTGTCCCATATATCCGGTCGTACCATGTTCGATATAATAGTTAGCAAGCTAGACTATCAAACCATTACTAGTGTGTTCAAGTCTCATTAGGTGTCCCATATATCCGGTCGTACCATGTTCGATATGGTTAAATAGTTAGCAAGCTAGACTATCAAACCATTACTAGTGTGTTCAAGTCTCATTAGGTGTCCCATATATCCGGTCGTACCATGTTCGATATGGTTAAATAGTTAGCAAGCTAGACTATCAAACCATTATTAGTGTGTTCAAGTCTTATTAGGTGTCCCATATATCCGGTCGTACCATGTTCGATATGGTTAAATAGTTAGCAAGCTAGACTATCAAACCATTACAGTGTGTTCAAGTCTTATTAGGTGTCCCATATATCCGGTCGTACCATGTTCGATATGGTTAATAGTTAGCAAGCTAGACTATCAAACCATTACTAGTGTGTTCAAGTCTTATTAGGTGTCCCATATATCCGGTCGTACCATGTTCGATATGGTTAAATAGTTATCAAGCTAGACTATCAAACCATTACTAGTGTGTTCAAGTCTTATTAGGTGTCCCATATATCCGGTCGTACCATGTTCGATATGGTTAAATAGTTAGCAAGCTAGACTATCAAACCATTACTAGTGTGTTCAAGTCTTATAACTGTCCCATATATCCGGTCGTACCATGTTCGATATGGTTAAATAGTTAGCAAAAGACTATCAAACCATTACTAGTGTGTTCAAGTCTTATTAGGTGTCCCATATATCCGGTCGTACCATGTTCGATATGGTTAAATAGTTAGCAAGCTAGACTATCAAACCATTACTAGTGTGTTCAAGTCTCATTAGGTGTCCCATATATCCGGTCGTACCATGTTCGATATGGTTAAATAGTTAGCAAGCTAGACTATCAAACCATTATAGTGTGTTCAAGTCTTATTGTCCCATATATCCGGTCGTACCATGTTCGATATGGTTAAATAGTTAGCAAGCTAGACTATCAAACCATTACTAGTGTGTTCAAGTCTTATTAGGTGTCCCATATATCCGGTCGTACCATGTTCGATATGGTTAAATAGTTAGCAAGCTAGACTATCAAACCATTACTAGTGTGTTCAAGTCTTATTAGGTGTCCCATATATCCGGTCGTACCATGTTCGATATGTTTAAAGTTAGCAAGCTAGACTATCAAACCATTACTAGTGTGTTCAAGTCTTATTAGGTGTCCCATATATCCGGTCGTACCATGTTCGATATGGTTAAATAGTTATAAGCTAGACTATCAAACCATTACTAGTGTGTTCAAGTCTTATAACTGTCCCATATATCCGGTCGTACCATGTTCGATATGGTTAAATAGTTAGCAAGCTAGACTATCAAACCATTACTAGTGTGTTCAAGTCTTATTAGGTGTCCCATATATCCGGTCGTACCATGTTCGATATGGTTAAATAGTTAGCAAGCTAGACTATCAAACCATTACTAGTGTGTTCAAGTCTTATAGGTGTCCCATATATCCGGTCGTACCATGTTCGATATGGTTAAATAGTTAGCAAGCTAGACTATCAAACCATTACTAGTGTGTTCAAGTCTTATTAGGTGTCCCATATATCCGGTCGTACCATGTTCGATATGGTTAAATAGTTAGCAAGCTAGACTATCAAACCATTACTAGTGTGTTCAAGTCTTATTAGGTGTCCCATATATCCGGTCGTACCATGTTCGATATGGTTAAATAGTTAGCAAGCTAGACTATCAAACCATTACTAGTGTGTTCAAGTCTTATTAGGTGTCCCATATATCCGGTCGTACCATGTTCGATATGGTTAAATAGTTAGCAAGCTAGACTATCAAACCATTACTAGTGTGTTCAAGTCTTATTAGGTGTCCCATATATCCGGTCGTACCATGTTCGATATGTTAAATAGTTAGCAAGCTAGACTATCAAACCATTATAGTGTGTTCAAGTCTTATTAGGTGTCCCATATATCCGGTCGTACCATGTTCGATATGGTTAATAGTTAGCAAGCTAGACTATCAAACCATTACTAGTGTGTTCAAGTCTCATTAGGTGTCCCATATATCCGGTCGTACCATGTTCGATATGGTTAAATAGTTAGCAAGCTAGACTATCAAACCATTACTAGTGTGTTCAAGTCTTATTAGGTGTCCCATATATCCGGTCGTACCATGTTCGATATGGTTAAATAGTTAGCAGCTAGACTATCAAACCATTACTAGTGTGTTCAAGTCTCATTAGTGTCCATATATCCGGTCGTACCATGTTCGATATGGTTAAATAGTTAGCAAGCTAGACTATCAAGCCATTATTAGTGTGTTCAAGTCTTATTAGGTGTCCCATATATCCGGTCGTACCATGTTCGATATGGTTAAATAGTTAGCAAGCTAGACTATCAAACCATTACTAGTGTGTTCAAGTCTTATAACTGTCCCATATATCCGGTCGTACCATGTTCGATATGGTTAAATAGTTAGCAAAATAGACTATCAAACCATTACTAGTGTGTTTAAGTCTCATTAGGTGTCCCATATATCCGGTCGTACCATGTTCGATATGGTTAAATAGTTAGCAAGCTAGACTATCAAACCATTATTAGTGTGTTCAAGTCTTATTAGGTGTCCATATATCCGGTCGTACCATGTTCGATATGGTTAAATAGTTAGAAGCTAGAATATCAAACCATTTTAGTGTTCAAGTCTTATTAGGTGTCCCATATATCCGGTCGTACCATGTTGATATGGTTAAATAGTTAGCAAGCTAGACTATCAAACCATTACTAGTGTGTTCAAGTCTTATTAGGTGTCCCATATATCCGGTCGTACCATGTTCGATATGGTTAAATAGTTAGCAAGCTAGACTATCAAACCATTACTAGTGTGTTCAAGTCTCATTAGGTGTCCCATATATCCGGTCGTACCATGTTCGATATGGTTAAATAGTTAGCAAGCTAGACTATCAAACCATTACTAGTGTTTTCAAGTCTTTTAGAGTCCCATATATCCGGTCGTACCATGTTCGATATGTTAATAGTTAGCAAGCTAGACTATCAAACCCTTACTAGTGTGTTCAAGTCTTTTAGGTGTCCCATATATCCGGTCGTACCATGTTCGATATGGTTAAATAGTTAGCAAGCTAGACTATCAAACCATTACTAGTGTGTTCAAGTCTCATTCGGTGTCCCATACATCCGGTCGTATCATGTTCGATATTGTTAAATAGTTAGCAGGCTAGACTATCAAACAATTACTAGTGTGTTAAAGTCTCATTAGGTGTCCATACATCCAGTCGTACCATGTTCGATATGGTTCACATGAGCAGGTTGTGACACAAGGTCAATTTCTTAAGCGGAGTTCAACAGGTTCGAATTCAGAGTTTTCCCTTCTCCTAGACTGGTTACCTAACCAAGGTTAAAGAGCCCAGTCTGCCCTACTATTCATCCATAACAGGAGGGAGAGTATGATTCATACATTTCCCAAGGGTATTAGCGCTAAGATGAAATGCGATTACCACTTCCAGGATTTGAACTTGAGGCGACTGGTCCATTTCCCATGACTTTAACCATTACACCACGCGCTTCCATATATACTTATATAGACACGCTCGCATCTACACGCATATGCATCATTGCAGCTAAATATGGATACGCCAGGACTAAAGAACCTGTTGTATCAAAGCTAGAGATCTGCAGCATGGGTAAGTGCCACCAGCCTTCTATGATACAACTTTGCCTAGATGTGTGCCGAGACCCAGGCCTTGTGGTCTTGCGATACTGACGGATGGTCGTTAGAGAGGATTAAAATTCTGACGTGTCTGTTTAATAAATAATAGAAAAGAAGAATAAGTTGCAGAAACGGAAATTGTGAAATTATTGTAATTAATCAATGATTGCTATTATTTCTTGTTCTGCATTGATGATTTATACGACTTGATGTTTGGTAGATGAGATTTCTGAGAATAATAACCTTATTCCCAAGTTTAGAATGGGAATCTCTTTTTTAAAATGGCAAATAGCAGTTGTTACTTGCTAAAGCCAAGTTAGTGCAATTCTAAGAGACGCTGAGAAATTAGCGGATTTTCTAAATTAGATAATAAATTGATGTCAATATATTTTTCTTACAAATCATAATCGGTCAACACGAACAAACTAAATGACCCATCTTATTTATACTGAAGTTAAAATCAATACATTGAAGATTTTATATTCTTTCTTTTTTGTTTTGTTTCTTTTCTTCTTTCTTTTCTTCTTTCTTTTGATTGCCCAGTTAAACAGTCATTTCTTTTATATAATTTTCCTTTTCTTTCTTTGCTTATTTAAAACGCTTTCTTTCTTTCTTTCTTTCTTTCTTTCTTTCTTTCTTTCTTTCTTTCTTTCTTTCGATTGCCCAGTTAAACATAATTTGAGATTCAGCAAAAATCATCACTTCCTTCGTTTATTGTTCTTCAACATCAGCAGAAAATCATTCTTTTTTTTCTCTCTGATTTCCGTTTTGTCGCTTCTTCCTTTTTCAGGCCAAAATGGAGGACGAGAGAGAGAGAGAGAGAGAGAGAGAGAGAGAGAGAGAGAGAGAGAGAGAGAAGAGAGAGAGAGAGAGAGAAAAGAAAGTTAAAGCAAAGAAAGAGAACTTCTTTCCCAACTTATGCTTGTCTCCTTCCTCCTTATTCTTTTATATTGCATACACTCAAAAACTCCTTATACCCCTCGTTGCCCCCTCCACCATCTTCCTTCCCTCTCATCATTTCACTCCTCAACGTTTCCTTGCCAATGACAGTCGAGAGTCT
>CM042149.1:96204259-96214259 GCA_023376005.1 Doryteuthis pealeii | reverse complement strand
ATAACTAAAAAATCCTTTGGGTCTTATATACAAAGTTGAGGTGTCTGTTTCGGTTAATACTAAGGTGATTCAAAAGTTTTGCAATATTTTGATAACATGAGGCACAATTCGGCAGCTTCGGATGTCTTTACGCATTTCTTGAAGCTGACGAACCACACTGGACATCTGAAATGACATTAAACTTTTTGAAACACACTGTATATTGTTAAATCGTTTACAGGATATTAAAAATCAAATCATTTTTAGCTTGGTTCATTTCTAATATAAAAGCAACACTATACTTATACTAGGATTATTCAAACGTTTTGAAAAAATTTGGTAATGTGAGGCACAATTCAGCATCTCTGGATACTTTTGTATTGTCGTGAAAGTAACAAACCACATTGGAATGTGAAATACCAAGCTCGGTTGATACTCTCCAAGTGCTACTCATTGGATTTACCTCAATGTCTTGAAGCACGACCCTTGAATCCACTCTTTTAGGACTACTTGATCTTGACTGATCGTTGAGGTTCTTGCAGCCCGAGTGAAATTTCTTCAACCATCTGGTAACTCTACTGTGATCAAATACGCTTACACCTTTCGCACAACAAATTTTTTGGTTGCTCCCGCGGCATCATGACCCCGTTCAAATACGTTCCCCAATTTGACTACATTATACGTTAATCTGTGCATTGAATCCATGGTTTTAGACCTACCTGAAATTACTTGATAGGTGAGGTTCTTGCAGCTCGAGCGAAATTTCTTCAACCATCTGGTAACTCTACTGTGATCAACTACGCTTTCACCTTTCGCACAACAAATGACCCAGTTAAATCCCATTCCCCAATTAGACTACATTGTACGTTAATATGTGCATTAATCACACATGGACTTTCACTAAGAGTCAGCGCATCAACTACCACAATACTACCAACCACAATGGGTACCTTTTACGGCTTAAACTGGTTCAATCTATACACGCTACAAACTAGCACGCACCAAAATATTGCAAAACTCTTGACTCACTGTAGTATTCATTGAAACAACGGGTACCAGTATTTGTACGCAGACTAACTCCACAATACTGTAATATTACCACTTAGAACCCTGAGTTCCACATGTCTGTGGGCCCTATCACAATAGACTGAAAAATTGCTGAAACTGTAAAATGTTGTAATCTATTATTTAGCAGACTGAATTGTTGCATTGTAGTTAGACAATAGCGATATAGAAATGGGTATTCCTTATTCGGAATTCAGGCTACTCGGGTTACACTTGATAACTGCGTAACTACTGACTGTTTGGTTCTTCGTATTAAATACTAGCAGATGTACCCGATGTTGTGTTTTGTTACACTGTATTGAGTTTTCTTTATATGTAATTATATAGTATCGCCAATATCCCTGTGTTTAAAGTAAAATTAAATTTCTTATAAACAAAAAATGCCAGAATCTCATTATTTCCAGTGTACCATCGTATAATAAAAACAATTTTCTTTTTAATAGTTTCACTATCTTTGAGTTCAGTAATGAATAATAATATCGATTTTAATTGTGTAATTTTCCATTATAAATAATATCAAAAAAAACATAATACAAAAAAGTACGTCTCTCTGTTTATCTGTCTGTCTATATATTTCCCAATATAAACTTATTCTACATAAGTAGATCATTTTTCAAAATATAAACCACTTAATAATCTCGGACCAATTTTTTTACAATCTAAACCTATGTAATTGAATAGGATTATTTTTCAAAATAAAGATCACATAATAGTTCCAGATAATTTTTCACAATCTAAATGTATTTAATAGGATTGAATTAATTTTCAAAATATGAACTACTTCATAGTCTCACGCACTTTTTTTCACAATATAAACCTATTTAATAGAATTGGATCATTTTTTTTCAAAATATGAACATCTTATTAATCTCAGATTCTTTCTTCCACAATACAAGCTCATTAAATAGAAGAGTCATGGATCCTTTTTTCGAACCTATTGAAGAGAATTGGATCATTTTTCAAAATATGAATCATTTAATAGTCACGGATACTTTTTTTCACAATCTAAACCTATTGAATAGAATTGAATCATTTCAAAATATGGACCACTTAAAAGTCCCGGATCCTTTTTTCAATCCAAAGTTATTTTAATAGAATTGATCATTTCAAAATATGGACTACTTAAAAGTCCGGATCCTTTTTTCAATCCAAAGTTATTTAATAGAATTGGATCATTTCAAAATATGGACCACTTAAAAGTCCCCTTTTTTCAATCCAAAGTTATTTAATAGAATTGGATCATTTCAAAATATGGACCCCTTAAAAGTCCTCCTTTTTTCAATCCAAAGTTATTTAATAGAATTGGATCATTTCAATATGGACCACTTAAAAGTCCCCGTCCTTTTTCAATCCAAAGTTATTTAATAGAATTGGATCATTTCAAAATATGGACACTTAAAAGTCCCAGATCCTTTTTTCAATCCAAAGTTATTTAATAGAATTGGTTTCAAAATATGGACCACTTAATAGTCCCGAATCCTTTTTTATAATCTAAAACTATTGAATAGAATTGGATCATTTTTCATAATATGGACCACTTAATAGTCTAAGATCCTTTTTTTCACATCTAATTTAATAGAATTGGATACTCTTTCAAAATATGAGCCACTTAATGCAATTAGTTTATTCTTTTATAATATAGAACCTTTTCATAGGTATTTTATTTCGCAAGAATCAAATGAAAAGATAAAAAAAAAAGTTAAAAGAAAGAAAAGAAAGCTGTAAAATGTTCAATATCCTAACACTAATGGATTTTAATGCTTGCTCAATTTACTTTTGAAGAATTCTTTTGTAAGCAATACGATTTCATCAAATTCCCTCCAAATTGTTCGTTAGCGCAATTTTCAGTCGAAATTTGTTGAATTGTTTTCAGTTTATTTATTTATTCTGATTAGTAATCCGGTATGTTCAATGTCAGGATGCTAGGGTGGTGGCTGTCTCAAACAAATTAACAGTTGCATTTTTCTATATAATAAGCAAGCTTATCGCTTGTCAATTAGGCATCACAGTTTCAGTGAGAGGCGTTACACAATCGAAGCGACGCTCTGGGCGTGTTGTTCAGTTGTCTTTGCATTGAAAACAATTTCTATTGCTTGTCTCTCCGTCATTTAAGCAATTAACAGCCGATTCATTAATTGCAATTGCCTTACCCTCACCACCAACATCGATGCTTACAGCACGCAGAGAACGCATATACGCATACATATATGTGTACCTGTACATATACTAACGTAAGAACCCACGCACACATGTATATACAATATTTCTATGAATGATTCACTGTTTAAATGATTTAAACATAAGGGATTAGGTTAGGATGCACATTCATACACAGCACCGAAATGAGTGCAAACATTAAAGTCTTTAGATAATTACTACACACACACACACACACACACAGAGAGAGAGAGAGAGAGAGAGAGAGAGAGAGAGAGAGAGAGAGAGAGAGAGAGAGAGAGAGAGAGAGAGAGAGAGAGATGCCCCCATATATATCTATATTTGTCTCCCTCCATCTATATATATATGGAGAGAGAGAGAGAGAGAGAGAGAGAGAGAGAGAGAGAGAGAGAGAGAGTGTGTGTGTGTGTGTGTGTGTGTGTGTGTGTGTGAGAGAGAGAGAGAGAGAGAGAGAGAGAGAGAGAGAGAGAGAGAGAGACCATATATATATTTATATCTATCTGTCTCTCACCCTCTATATGTATATATGTAGAGAGAGAGAGAGAGAGAAGAGAGAGAGAGAGAGAGAGAGAGACAGACAGACAGACAGACAGACAGACAGACAGAGGGGGAGAGTAACACCCATATAGAAAAATGAAAACATATTTGGCGTTATATATATATATATATATATATATATATATATATATATATACATTAATATATATAGAGTGATATATTTATTAGTAAATGTTGGAATATATATATATATATGTATGAAAACACGAAATCACAAGGAATGACCTATAAATATATATTTATAAATGCATGAGGACCCATATATGATAAATTCATATTTCCATGTGATATAATTATATCTGGTGTATTTTGTTTATCATATAAGACATATAAACATCTAATCCATTATATCTATATCCATATTTGATTTCATTCATAGAGCGTATGACGCATGATCTCATTAGGACACCCTCAAACAATAATTTCAAATAAGCCTGTTCATTCCATTCGTAACCTAATTGCCGGAAGTGACGTCACACATTGCACGACAGAGAGCTGATTGTTGCTCCTTTCTGGGTGCAACAAAAGTTACAAAATATAGGGTCTCCTCTAATTAGCTCGATGAAAGTGATCTCTAATCACGTGATTCACGACTTATTTTTAATTAGATCTTCCCATTGTTTCTTTCTCTTTCAATCTAACTTAACCCGCTTGTTCGTTCGTCAGTGTCTTTATCTTTCTTTTTTTTCTTTTTGTTAGTTTGTTTGTTCAACTGTCTGCATAGCTTTATTTACTCGTTTTTTTTATTTACTTCTTTTTTTTACGTCGGGAAAGGCAGTTGAAAGACCTAAGCAATTATACAAAGATATTGGATTAACACGAGAACAAAAAACAAAAATCAGTGAAAATAATTGGGAAAATTACCGCAGTGATATTTTCTTGCTTTCCATCACAGAAGAGCTCCTGTGTCAGGTAATCTTGTCACTGTTTCGTATTGTTTATCTTGATTTCACTTAACCGTCGCGAAAGACAATGTTCCGGCAATGAGCCACTGTACTTTTAAAAGGCAAGAGATGCAATGAAAGAAAATCAGTAAATAATGTGTTCAAAGAGAGAGAGAGAGAGAGAGAGAGAGAGAGAGAGAGAGAGAGAGAGAGAGAGAGAGAGAGAAAAGAAAAAGAAAAAAAAGAACAAACAAAAACCAGACGAAACTGATTGATAAACACAAAATAAATCTAAGCAATTAAAAGACCGACAGTCTAACAAATAACTTGTTGCATTTGTATGTCATTGTTCCATTTAATATTACAAATGCCTATACAGACTCTATTAAAACGATGGGAAGTCTTTAAAAAAGAAGGAACAAAGGCAAACCATTCCCTTTTAATAAATAGAAAAAAAAGAGATAATGAGTTAAAGAAAGAATAGTTGTTTGTTATTGTAGGTCTATCATAAGTTTTACAAAAGTTAATTGACCAAATCAAGACAAACAAACAAACAAACAAACAAATAAACATTTCTTTGTTTTTTGGAGTTTATCGATTATTGAATAATTCTAATCATTTGTGAGTTAGTCCACAGTTTATCGTATGAAGATTAAGGATTAAGATTAGTTTCAATTTGAGAATCCCCACCCATGGCCAGGGGCCCAATGACTTCGGCCCTGGACCACAGAAGTTAACAACGTTGATTCCAGGGGGCCATCCCCCAGGCAACACCTGTGTCCTCGATTTAAAGGGTCAGGACTGGGTTTATTTCCCGGTGCCTGAGGCGCCCCCTTGAGGGGGAATTCCAACGGGATCAACGTATTTTTTGCACTCGCCTCTCATGATCTTCGGTTCGTGGGTGGTCCAACATTAATAGGGCCTATGTTGGATACGTGGTAAATATCATCCAATTCGTAAATTTAATAAATATGTGTAAATTAATTATATATCTAACTGCCTTCACTCAGGATTGAACTCAGTTCAATCCTGAGTGAAGGCAGTTAGAAAAATAATTATCACTACTCCTACCCCAGCTATGGTTAGCGGAATGAGAACAGGATACCCCCGTTGACTAAATAAAGGGTTAGGTTCAAAGTTCCGTGATGTCTCCCGATTACGACAAGAAAGTTCCCGATTTCGAAAAGAAGGTTCCCGAGTCCGAGAAGGTTCCCGAGTCCGACAAGAAATACCTGAAGAAGGCCGGAGGGTATATCGGCCGAAACGTTGTACAAATAACAATGAAGATGGGGACAATAGTCCGAATAACGCAGATAATACTAATTACCAATGTATTTACATCATACATTTGATATCTCTGTTCTGTCAGTAGAATTTGCCTTAATTCTTGACCACTGACAATCCTTTTTCCTTTATCTGTGCGGGTAGGATATGGCAGAAGGTCAATTGTTAAGCGGAGTACAGATGGTTTGAATTCAATTTTCTTTTTTTAAATACTGGTTACCTTACCAAGGCTAAAAAACCCAATCCATCAAACAATTAACCCATATCGGGGGAAGGGGGGAGAAATAGTTTCCTACCTTTCCCAGGGGCATTAGTGGGGAGTGAAGCTCAAGCAGCTTCCCCCAGGAACTCGGGTCGCTGGTTGCCTAAATGTAGTAAGGTCGGCGGGGTGGCCTACAGTCGGTATCAGCCAGACAACGAGGGAGTCTATTCCCTTTTCACTAGCGCTAGATCAAGGAGATTGTTTTGGCATCTGAGATGAAGCGCCACACCTACCACAAGCTCCTCACTTTACCGCACAGATCCCTGTGCTACTCATACGCTGAGTTGGCGAGGGCTGATAGCGAATCCGGAACCTTGTGGTTCCTAGTCAAACACTATAGCCACTGAACTAATGCCCCACCAAGTTGAACTTAGTGTACCTTTTAGCTTCCCTTTCGGTCTATAGTGGCTTCAGAAATAGCAACTCTCCCACTAAAACTTTTTGGCGACGTTTCAACCAGATCAACTTGTCGAAAAAGGTCAGATAATTCACTCTTAACAGTTCAATTATTATCACCTGTGGAGCATCAAGGGTTACCCTTGATGCTCCACAGATTTTCAGCTCTCTGGCAAGATCCAGGTATTTATCTATCTTCTCGCTTTCTTTTATTTTCACTCTATTGTCTACTGGAAATGCCATATTCACTTTGTGGCAATTTGTTTTCTTCTGGTTAATTAACACTTTGCCTTCTGGTCGGGATTTGCTAATCCGATATTATATCAGTCCGAGACAATGTTATGCATCTGCTTTTCTTGGACAGATTCTAGTTGGTTGGTTGATTAATTTTAACGGCATATCAACCTGTCTGGGGTTATGTCATGCCTAACGGTTAGGAAGTAATATATGTTGTGTATTTATATTCATAATTTTTTATTAATTGATTTTAACAATTTGTTAGCACCATTGGGGATCATGTTGTATGGTATTGATTAAGTTCATGTCTATATTCTATAGCATAATTTTATTTCTCTCAAAAAGGACAGAATGTCCTCCATGTTGACATTTGTGCATATACCATTTGTGAGTATGACCAAGTTTACTCTCTTGCGCTATTCCCAGTTGATCACCTTTCCCACCCATTCATATCCACTCTTGTATTCCTTTTGTAACAGTTTTCTTCATTCGCTTATAATGTGATTAACTGTTTCATCTCTGTCAACACATAACCTACACTTGCTATTCTTCTCCGTTTTATCATTTTTTTGCTTTGGCATAATAACTCCTTATGGCTTCGGCCCTGGACCTTACAAGCTGACATCGTTGATCCCAGGGGCCTATCCCCCAGGCAACACCTGACCCGCTTGATTTAAAGGGGCAGGGCTGGGTTTATTGCCCAATGCCTGAGGTACCCCCTTGAGCGGGAATGCTGACGGGATCAACGCATTTTTTTGCACCCGCCACCCATGAGCTTCGGTTCGTGGGTGGTCCCACATCAACAGGGCCTTGTGCCTAACCCGTACACGTCGGGTACGTGGTAAATATCTAATAACTTCTTATAACGTCATTTTGTGCTGCTATCAAAAGAGATTCAGTTTCTTTTTCTTTTTAGCCATATCCATGCTGTCTTACTTTCTAGATTTTTTGTTTTCTAGAATTTTTTTTGCATTCAATACTTTTTTATTCTAGTGTTTTGTTTTCCAGATTTTTTGAGTTATCGTTTTTATTTTATATGTATTTTTCATGTTATTTTTTGTATTCTAAATTTTTTGGTCCTTTTTTTTATTTTGCTAGATCTTTTATTTTTACGTTTTATCTTTTAGATATTTTTTTTGTATTTTAGAATTTTTGAATGTTTTTTTTGTATTCTTCATTTAGTATTGTCGTTTTTGGTTTCTTGATTTTTTACTGTTGCTTTTTATTTTTTTTTTAGATGTTTTTATTGTTTTTTTGTACTTTATATTTTTTGATAGCTTTTTTTGTATTCTAGATTTTAAAATTTTTGTTTTTTGCTTTCTAGATTTTTTATTGATGTTATATTTTTTTTCTATATCTTTTGATTGTTGTTTTGTATTCTATATTTTTTTGTTTTGTATTCTATATTTTTTTTTATTGTTGTATAAAAAAATTTAAAAATCTAAAATACAAAAGTATTTTAGATTTAAAAATTTTTTTTCATTCTAAATTTTTTGATTAGTGTTTTTTTGTTTTGTAGATTTTGTGATTGTTGCCTTTTTGTTTTCTAGATTTTTTTATTGTTATTTTAAAAATTTTTTTATTAGAATTTTCTTTCACCTGAATTTTAAGTTGTATTTTTTTATCGCAACATATTCAGTTCGTCAACCTTCAGCAGCGAGGAACATAACAGATTAGAAATAATAAAGGTCAAGCTGACTGTGACATTCGAACTCATATTCTTTTTGCCCCAAGGAAATGTGATTAAACACACCAGCTCTTCTATCAACTGGACTACAAAAAGTCATTGTTTATAGAATCACAAACAAAAACTTAATTTTGTTTTCTCGATCTATCTCGATTTCATTTTTTTTTTAAGATTCAAAGCAACTTTAAAAAAAAATTACATTTAGATGATGTCCACTATGATTATTATTGAGTCCGACAACAAAATATGCATAAACCAGAATCTGTTCTTGAGAATGAAACGCATAAAATTCTCTGGGACTTTGAAATAAAAACGGATCAACTTATCCCAGCAAGAAGACCAGACCTAGTGTTGATAAATAAAAAAGAAAGAACTTGTCAACTGGTGGATTTTGCAGTTCCAGCAGATCACAGGGCGAAGCTAAAGGAAAATGAAAAAAATGGACAAATATCTGGACCTTGCCAGAGAACTGAAAAAGTTAGGGAACATGAAAGTCAAAGTGATACCAATTGCAGTTGGTGCACTTGGAACGGTCCCAAAAGGATTGTAAAAGGGTTTGGAAAGTTTGGAAATCAGAGGAAGGATTGAAACCATTCAGAACACTGCACTGCTGCAATCTGCCAGAATACTCAGAAGAGTCCTGGAGACCTGAGGAGACTTGCTGTCACTCAGACTCCAGTGAAAGACCATCAGCTGATGCTAATGTGAAAACTCAAAAGGAGTAAATAATAATAATATGAAATACAAAAAAATGCACTATGCACGACTCATTTCCTTAGGGGAGTACTATCAATATGAATGGAGAAGTAACACCCAAAAGGGGAAAATAATTACATAAAATGCACCTCCCCTCACCCTGGGTTTCGGGTAATGATCCGGCGAGGGATTAAACAAAAAGTGAATGTCAAACGGAAAGCTAAATACAACAATAACATAATAATAATAGTAATATACTTAGACCTTGCCAGAGAGTTGAAACATGAAGACTAAAATGATACTGATAATAGTTTTAGCCATGAGAATAGTTCCCAAGAAGATGAAAAAGAGACTCAAGCAACTGAAGATTAGAGGAAGAATTGAAACCATTCAGACCACAGCATTACTAAAATCGACTGAAATACTCAGAAATGTTCTGGAAACCTGAGGTCAATTGCTATGAAAACCTACTACTACTGCTACTACTACTACTACTACTAATAATAATTAAGCGACAAACTACGGAATTGGACAGAGGAAAAACTAATTCGAAAAACTCTGTCTATAAAATAACGCTATAAGAACAAAATAAATAAAAAAGAAGTTAAATCGATCATCTGCAGGGAAATAGTAAGTGTATACCATGTGATAAGAAAGGGGGGGGCATGAAAGCGTAAACTACATGATAAGTAAATGCAGCAAATTGAAAAGAAAAAATAATTCAGGAGCAAGCATGAGTGAGCGGGAAAAGTGGTCTATTAAGAATTGTGCAAG
>CM042149.1:96198458-96204059 GCA_023376005.1 Doryteuthis pealeii | reverse complement strand
TCATTTCCTTAGGAGTACTATCAATATGAATGGAGAAGTAACACCAAAAGGGAAAATAATTACATAAAATGCACCTCCCCTCACCCTGGGTTTCGGGTAATGATCCGGCGAGGGATTAAAAAAGGTGAATGTCAAACGGAAAGCTAAATACAACAATAACATAATAATATAGTAATATACTTAGACCTTGCCAGAGAGTTGAAACATGAAGACTAAAATGATACTGATAATAGTTTTAGCCATGAGAATAGTTCCCAAGAAGATGAAAAAGAGACTCAAGCAACTGAAGATTAGAGGAAGAATTGAAACCATTCAGACCACAGCATTACTAAAAATCGACTGAAATACTCAGAAATGTTCTGGAAACCTGTCAATTGCTATGAAAACCTACTACTACTGCTACTACTACTTACTACTACTAATAATAATTAAGCGACAAACTACGGAATTGGACAGAGGAAAAAACTAATTCGAAAAACTCTGTCTATAAATAACGCTATAAAGAACAAAATAAATAAAAGAAGTTAAATCGATCATCTGCAGGGAAATAGTAAGTGTTATACCATGTGATAAGAAAAGGGGGGGGGGCATGAAAGCGTAAACTACATGATAAGTAAATGCAGCAAATTGAAAAGAAAAATAATTCAGGAGCAAGCATGAGTGTGAGCGGGAAAAGTGGTCTATTAAGAATTGTGCAAGAGACTGAAATTTTGACGATACAGACAAATGGTAAATCCACAAACTAGAATCTGTCCTAGAAAATGAGATGCCCCAAAATTCTCAAAAGCACCCCTAATCTCGGGTCAAAGAACTGACCTAATAACCTAGAAGAGAAACTAGTGTCAATTGTTGGATTTTGTCTTTCCAACCGAAAAGTGAAATATAAGAAACCGAAATCTGTGCAAATACCTGGATCTTGCTAGAGAGTTAAAAAATACAGAGGTAACAGTGATCTAATCCTAGTTGGATCCATTGAAACGGCGTTCACATTCGATCAATACCTTGGGAAAGGTATGAACCTCATCATCTTCAGCTATGAGTTAAATAGTATCACTACTGTACTTCTACAGGATGGCTTTGGCATTAATCAACCCCAAGAGGTTGATATGCCATTAAAAAAAGAAACCAACCAAACAGTGGAACGGTCTTCATCTTATTGACTGCGAATACTAGGAAGAATAGAAACTGTTCAGACCACAGCACTGTTTGAGATCAGTTAGAATACTGGGGAGGATCCTGGATAGCTGAAGAGACTTGCTGTCACTTGGATTTCAGTTTAGGTCTCTATTGTGTGAAAATTTCACAAATAGTGAAATAATAATAATTGTTGTTTTTCCTTTAGAATATTTCATCTCAATTCATTTTCTGATCTTCTTTAGACGAAATTTAATGAAATACAGAAAATAGTCGGTTGTGCTTGTAAAATCCGCTTCGTAGATCACACGTTATCATACTGCTTAGTTTTTGTGATTTGCAGAGTGTTTTCCTTATACGAGGAGAGACAAAAACATAATCATTTTGGGATTCAACACATTCTATACTCCCCTGACCTTCCTCCGCGTGATTGTTTTGCGAAGACCTGTCAATTTGATTTTCCGAACTCTCTCTCTCTCTCTCTCTCTCTCTCTCTCTCTCTCTCTCTCACACACACACACACACACACACACACATATATATATATATATATATATAATATATATATATATATATATATATCGGTGATAGAGCATATGTATCTAAGTTAGGATTGCGTAGACATAGAGTCAACGGCACTTATTCCGATGAATGCATCGTCGAGAAACTGACAATTACCAAGCGCCACTGACTCTATGTCTACGCTATCATCTCTCCACTTCCCCTCTCTCTCCATATCTATATCTATATATCTATATATCTATATATATATTATATATATATATATATATATAAGTTTTGTTGAACTGACAATTCTTGTTGGACAAGTTTTTGGTTGATCCTTTCTAATTTTCGGGCCATCTTTTTGGTGTCGGGGTGGAACTGGTGTAACAGTCCACCAAAGGTTTCAAAACGAGCGCTTTCGTAGACTGTTACACCAGTTCCGCCCCGACACCAAAAAGATGGCCCGAAAATTAGAAAGGATCAACCAAAAACTCGTCCGACAAGAATTGTCTGTACAGTTCAACAATACTTGTATAAAAGAAAAAATGCTGCCAAAATACACTTATTTTAATATATATATATATATATATATATATATATATATATATATATGAGTAAAGTTGGAAAAATGTGACATACTGACATACTGACATTCGCATTTAGTATTGAAGATTTATTTTACATTTCAAATATTTTATCTTCTATTTTATATTTGAAAACTGACTTTTGCCCATAATTGATCTTTATTTTATTTTTTTTGGCATCCGTATAAAATAACTTAAAACCAACCAACCAACCAACCAACCAACCGACCTACCAATCCACTCATTATGCCAAACTTTGATATATTTTTTAAGATTAGAAAACTACACATGTTTGCATGAGGATGTGTTTTCAAAAATAGCCAATCTTGACATTAAAAAAAAATGCAATTGTAAATTTAACTGTGGGACGAGCTCCAAGGAATTAAGCAACGTTCTCCTATGGACTACTATACATAGACACACCAGTATTGACCGACTAGCAAAAACTTACATGCGGACACTGGATGTCGTTTAGTTGACCTACTGATAATATATATATATATATAATATATATATATATATAATATATATATATATTAGAGAGAGAGAGAGAGAGAGGGTGGTTCTGGTTTTGAAAATGCATTTCCTGCAAATTTTTTTGTTTTTCCTCGATTTGTTAAACCAGGTCGTAATCTTAATTTGAAAGTGCTAGTTGATGGTTTTGTTGTTCTAAAATATAAAAAATCTGAACATTGCAAGAAAGCTTCTCCTTCAAGGCTACAAAATCTTTTAAAGTCTTGCACTTAGAGAACTGTATGCCGCTCCAGAGACTCCACCGCAAGATCAACACTAAAGTCAACGATATTCCTGTGGAATATTGCCTCCTCTGCGTTTTTATCATATTTTCCATTTTACTTCTTATTTAAAACATTTTGTTATTAATTTTTTTCCTGCGAAAATCCATCTTCCCCTGCTTATCCCCCGCGCCATTAGACAATTGTTCTTTAGAAGAAGCCGCAGTCATGGAATTAGCTAAATTATTTCTGTCATCAGTAATAACAATATATTGAGAGCTTTGGGGAGGAACTCTCCGGTATTCAGAGGACGTAAAAAGCTAGAAAAACCTGAAAGGATCGTTGAAAAGAAGATTTTTTAGCGATGAGACCAAATTGAGGTTCAAAAATACATAGGAAATAAATTGATAAATCGAGGGGGCCTGGAGAACGAAAGAGAAATGAGTATGGAGGAAAGCAAAGCAAAACAAGAGAAAACAAAACACGAGTGGAAAATCCTGGGTCGGAAACTGTCAATTTGGGGATAATGGTGATATTATAATCGAGTCAAAGTAAAATTGAAGTAAAGTCGACGTTGTGGGTCAGGTGGGAGGAGTAGGAATAATGGAGGGCGGCGGATTCTCTGTCGTAATATCAAAAGTGGCGTCTTCCTTTATTTCTTTGGTTGTACCGAGTATCGAAGATAAGATTAGAGGAAATGAAAGGGGGAATGGGAGAGTGGTAAAGTAGGAGAAGAAAAAAGAAAAAATATAATAAATAAAGAAGGTGGGTAGAATGCAAAAGGAAGATAGGTAGGTAGGTTGAATAGAAGTAGATAGAGAAGCATAGATAGATAGATAGATATAGAGAGGGATGTGAGGGTAGATTAATGTTTAAAGCATTCAATATGCATTTGAATGAGAGAGAGAGAAGAGAGAGAAGAGAGAGAGGAGAGAGAGAGAGAGAGAGAGAGAAATAAAGAAAGAAGAGATGAAAGAAAGAAGCAATAAGAAAAAGGAAGAAAAGAGGGGAAAAGAAAATGGAAAGGAAGGAAATATGAAAAGAAAGAAGAAAAAGAAAAAAAAGAAGAAGGAATTTGCGAAAAGTTCAGTCAAATGAGAGAAGGAAAAAAAAGACGGAAAGAAAGTAAAAATAAAAATAGAATAAATAAATAAAAATAAACGAGGTATAAGAAGAAAGAAAGAACGAAATTAAATGAAAGATAAGAAAGAAGAAAGAGGAATGGAAAGTAAACAATACAGACGAAAGAAAGAAAGAAAGAAAGAAAGAAAGAAAAGAGAAAGAATGTATAAGTTAGATAGAATAGAAGACGTAGATCTTGTTTAAAGTAAAAAGTAATACAGTGATAGAGAGAGGGAAGAGACAGTGAAAGAAACGATTCAATTGAAGCAAGAAGAGAGAGAGAGAGAGAGAGAGAGAGAGAAGAGAGAGAGAGAGAGAAAAGAGAGAGAGGGGGGACCAAATGACAGAGCAAGTGATTGAGTGAGTGAGAATGAATGTCTGGAAGTTGGAACGCTTCAAATACTGAATAAGTGAGAGAGAGAGAGAGAGAGAGAGAGAAGAGAGAGAGAGAGAGAGAGAGAGAGAGAGAGAGAGAGAGAGAGAGAGGGGGTGGGTGGGTGGGGGTAAGGAGGATTGGTGGAAGGGGGCAGGGGGTAGAAAAAATGAGAATGGATGAATGAAGGAATGAAAAAAAATTGAAAGTGAATCAAAGAGATAATAAGATAAATGGAATAAGGAAATAAGACTCATAAATCGACAGGCGATATGAAAATAAATGCAATGACATAAAGATCTACAAATAAATGCGTAGAGTCCATTGCAACGTAGACACGTGCGCGGGAATATCTTTCTGTCTGAACATATGTGTAGAGAATCAGCTTCGTATAGTATATTTGATATCAGTGAAATAAAAGTGAACAGGAAACAGAAAATATGCACCAAAGTAATTGACGTCATATATATATATATATATATATATAATATATATATATATATATATAAACATTCATATATGTATATATATATACTTATGTATATACATATATATGTGTGTGTGTGTATACACACAAAAATGTATATATGTGATTCATTTAGTAATGTCACCGATGTTCTTAAACACACGCACACGCATATATATATATATATATATATATATATATATATATATATATATATATTTGTGTGTGTGTATGCGTGTGTGCGTGTGTGTGTGTGTGTGTGTGTGTGAATTATTTAGTAATGCCCCAATATGCATAGATAGAGATATGAGTAGATGAATATTCATAAACATACACATACTCACACTTACACTTACACACACACACATACACACACATATATATATATATATATATATATATATATAGTTTCACGGATATATTCACATAAGCATAACAATATAAATGAGTATATAAACAGTTGCACACAGACACAGACACAGACACACACACACACACACACACACACACACATATATATATATATATATATATATACTCGTACACACATGCGCGTGGCTTTACCTTAAAATTGTTTACCGTTTTTTTAAATTTCGTGAAACTATTGTCCCAATTATTTGATAGCACAATTTTCTTGTTTCCTTGTAGGCTGACAGGCCAACAATAAAAACAATGACTATAACA
>CM042149.1:96185958-96193458 GCA_023376005.1 Doryteuthis pealeii | reverse complement strand
AAAAGGGGAGGAGTAAATAGGCGAGAGAGAAGAAGTACTTATAAGAGGGAGAAGGGTCAGAGCAGGAGCAGTAGTCGGGTGACGAAAGTTGAACTATTTCAGGGAGCAGACAATAAACAAAATAATAAATAGATTGACATTGGCTCTAATATCATAGGGAAATATATCAATCCAACTGTTCTCCCTCCAGCTATGGGTAAATAGTTGGGCAGATTGGGCTCTTTAATCTTGTTTAGGCAACCTGTTAAGTTTTTAAATGCCATCCTTGGCCAGTTGAAAAGGGCTTAAAGTAAGTAAGTCCTGAGTTATGGAATCCTTTGGTAAGTGAATAAGTCCTATCCTGCGTATTGTTAAAGGTCCAGTAATTATAATCCTATGTCCGTTGTTCACGGAAGTCAAAGTAGTTATGGTCAGTATGCTCCGTTTAAGTATTGTATTAACAGTAGAGTACTGTCAGTGATTGGCCAAGAATTTGATGATATGGTTCTCGCCGAGTTTATAAGTAGGAGCGGGTATCTAGCATACACCTTATATGTCAAAATTCTCAACAAAACCAGTCTTGGAGAAGGAAAACTCAGAATTCGAACTCCACTTAAGAAATTGACCTTGTGTCACATCCTACTCGTGCGGAGGGGTTGGTAAATATGTGTATTCTCGTGTAATGAATGACTTTTAAAGACCAAACTCTGACCTAAAAAACAAGAACTCGTTCATTACACGAGATATGTTTTTGAAACGTCAAAGCTCACCTTGTTTCATGGCCTAACCTTGCCATAATTTTCCCCCAAAATGTCCTCGCATAGCCTATACCTAAACAAAGGATATTAGTTAAGATAATACTTTTACTAAACATTGTTTACTATTTATAACATTTGGGCACATAATATATTCAAATATCATGAATTATAAAAATGTTACGTATAAACTTCATTAACTTCCAAGTAAATACGGATAGCCACATCAACGTCTAGACTACATTGTTATTTATATTATTGTCTTGATTTTGATTGTTTTATAGAAGTTTTGAAAGTATAGATAAGTGTTTCAATATTTTCTCTTTATGTCACTGGATGTTGAAAAAATAATTTTGTAGGTTAGCATAGCCAAAAATTAGGAGTTGTTCATTATACACAATATATGATTAAAAAAACCCATCTTTTTGTGGCTAGGAATTAGGGGCCTTTAATTACTCGAGTATATATGGTAGAATCAATAGCATTTCTAACAATAATAAAGTTGGCATTATATGTATGTATGTACCTAACTCTTCTGTCACGGGTAAGATATGACACACGGTCAATTTTTGAGCAAAGTATAGCTAGTTTAAATTCAAAGCTTTCCCCCTCTTGTCTGGTTTCCATGGCAAGACTAAAGAGCCCGGTGGACACATAAGTGGAATTCAACCGTTTAGGATTTGAACTTCGTTTGCAGTGATCATTTGCTAAGACAATAACCGTTACGCCACGTACCTCTATAAGTTGCCGTTATGGAAGGGTTAAAATATTCATAAGTAACAGTGGGTATATTAAAATTTATTTTATTTACAAAATAAAGCATGGGCAGTTTTATATAGAAATGTAAAATTCTAACTCTTGCTAAAACCCACTTTGTCGGCGAGGTTTAGAATACGCCGATTGTATCCGCTGCAGAGGGGTAAGCCCCCTTCCAAAAGATGTGTCCTGTGTATGACAATAAATTGTACCTAGTAGTGAGACTCCAGAGAAGTGTGAAGTACCCTTCATTGCTATTACTTCCAGGTCCACTCTGACTCGGAGTGATGGCACCTGTTAAGTTCGCATCTATGCATCAAATAGATCTATTCAAAAAATATTAATATTGAATAGAAATACATGAAACCATACCTGTGTATAAACAAATGATTTAAAAAAAAAAAAAAAAATTAAAATAAATGTAACGAAACACTGAAAATGCATTTATGACTGTAATCAGGCATTTAAAAACGAATCAAATTTGAGCATTAAATAACCCATAAGGAGTTGATTAACAAATAAACCAAACCAAACCATTACTCTATCACAGTGGTTCTTAACCTTTTTCTATCGTGACACCATTTGAGATTTTGAAACCTCTACACTTCTCGGCGCATAGGACAATATAATTTGAATTTTCAGGCCAAATTATCAGCTACATAGCGGCTATTATTCAATTAATTAACTACTATGATTAATATTAATTAATTTACTACCATAATTAATAAAAACAGATTTTTGAAAATAATAGAAAATGTTTTAAACAATTGTATTCATCGCTCCATTTTCTTTTCTTGGACATTTTGTGTTTGCTTTGTACAAGGAAATTTTACAATTACTTTACTATACGAAAAATCACACAGTGATTCAGTAATAAATATTCTACATATTTAAAAAAGATTCTGTATATCTGTCTTCCTATCTGTATGTCTGTATGTTCGTTTGTACAAAAACCAAGTGCACATCTATCTATAGTTATATAAAGAGCAGTTGTGTGTATGTGTATGTCCAGGGGAGACTTCGAAAATAAAACAATTAACGACAAAGTAAATATGTATACACATTAAATATCACCAGGGCTTGGTTTTTGAACAAAAGTAATGAAGATTTGACTTACATTTGTGAAGATAATTAGAAAAATAAAATTTAAATGATAACAACACGGATTTTTTTCGGCATTTAGTATTTTAAATAGGGGACATTTTTATTTCAAATTGTCTAGATCAATGCAACGTTTTTTTTACATAGGGATTTTAATGGGGCATCTTGTGTGGATCGAACTCACAATTCAACAATAATGGATCTACGAGACTACCTTTTTACTCCCTCCCCTCTACTCAGGTGGCGCCGGGTAGCCGCTTCTAGTCCTTTCATAAAGGAAAATTGGTGAACACCAACAAAAGACCAACATTCAATAAGATCCACACTCTATTTTTGTCTGCTAGTTGTTAAGTTTTTAAATGCCATCCTTAGCCAGTTGAAAAGGGCTTAAAGTAAGTAAGTCCTGAGTTATGGAATCCTTTGGTAAGCGAATAAGTCCTGTCCTGCGTATAATCCTATCCTGCGTATTGTTAAAGGTCCAGTGATTTAATCCTATGTCCGTCGTCCATGAAAGTCGCAGTAGTTATAGCCAGTACTGACGGCTTAAGTATTATATCAGCAGCAGAGTACTGCCAGCGATTGGCCAAGAATTTGATCACATAGTTCCCGCCGAGTCTATAAGTAGGAGCAGGCGTCTTGCATACACCTTATATAAGAAATTTCTAGGGCACCTCACATGGTGTAATGGTTAGCAAGCTAGATTAGCGGACCATTGTTCGTGAGTTCGATTCTCACTGGGCGCCCCATAATTCTGGCCTTGTGCCGTATCTAAGCTACGCTTAGTAAATAACTATATAAGAAATGTTTCAACAATTAACAAAACAACACAATTATAGTTAATAAGTTGAAACAATTGTAAAGCCATGAAAAATTGAATGTTGAGAAGTAAAATAAAAAATAAAAGTTTACTAAACCTTTCCTCACGCTCCAAAAAACTGCATCTCGCACCCTTGGGGTGCCGGTCCCCCAAGGTAAGAACCAATGCTCTTACAACAACATAGATAGTATTAGGTAAGGGTTAAAATATTCAAGGTAGCAATGAATGTGTTAAGTGGTTTCCACTCGATTAGACCTTTCCACACATGATCTTTACGCCTAGAAAAAAGAAAAAGAAAAGAAAAGAGAACGACTCTTTATCTTTTTTGATAAAAATGATTGAAGAACTTCACAAAATTTGTAATAAAGTTAAAAACATAAAACCTTGAGGCTGTCTATCCAGCGCTCTTCCACTGAGCCATATCCGTTAGTAATAAATTCGTTAATGTTTTTCAACTGCAACTCATCTCAATAGAACTGATTGAATAAACCATATTTAAAAAGGAGGAAAAGACGCGAATTAAAATCCTTTTAATTTAATTCCAAACATGCCTCATAATATTAAATAGATAATGAGATACAGCACAAAAGACGGAACATTTTTTTTTAGCCATAACCCCAATCAAAAGAAGACAAGGCGAAATGAACAACATTAAGAATTAATGGTGAATTTAAGTGATTAAAAACGATATACACAGACACATAAATCGACCCCACCCACATACACACACACGCATGCACACACACACACACACACACACACACACACACACACACACACACGCGCGCGCGCGCGGCGCATGCACACAAACACTCTCTTTGCAGATACGCAGATATCAGAACACGCATGCGCATACGCCTCTCCGTTCTCCATTATGAGAGAAAACTTTCTAGATTGAACATTTCTCTTTCAAATATTTGCATTATTTTTCAATGAATTTTGTGTAACAAGATACTTTCCTTTTCTTTTAAAGGGAAATTGAAAAAAAGTAGGTATATACATTTACGTAATGTTTATTCTTTTTAATGTAATCGTGAAAAATAAAAAAATAAAAAAATAATTATTAATAAAGAAATCGAAAAACAGAAATTGAAAGAAAATACGACATAAAAAGCCATATTCATAAAAAGCAAAACAGGAATTGTTATCATCGCAATCATCATAAATAATTATTAATGTGATAATTATTACTTGTGCGGCTTCTACTATTGCTAACACCTTTTCATATGAAAATGCTATAGTAGGTCATGCGGAAAAAGGATGGTTTCATGGCACCAACTTTCTTTTGAGTATCAGTAATTCTCTTGAAATTCTACTTATTGTTGTTTTACCGTTTTTATTTCATTAACAGTTTAACGTGGAAAACACACTTATCCGTGTTAATTCGATATGACTAAATGCGAATTTATATGCATGTTTCCGCACTCTTACTAACATTTAAAAACAGTCTACATCATGTTCAATTGCTAATACGCATGATCGACGTCCAATGTGTATCATGTGCACTAATGCATCACAATTATACGATTTCTGATTTTCATAACGATTTTAAAAAACAGGTTTTGATAAATAACTGTCCTATTTTTAATTTTCTTTTTTTCACAACACAAGGTCGATTTTTAAGCGAAGTTTAACAGGATTGAATTCATAGTTTTCTTTCTCATAGGCCAGTTGCCATTCCAAGGTTAAAGGGCCCAGTCTGTCCTAAATTTACCCATAGCTGAAGGGAGAATTGGATTCCTACCTTTCCAAAGGAATTAGCGCTAAGTGAAATGCAAACATTCAGGGTTTGAACTGGGTTCACTGTGTTCATTTTCTACGACGATAACCATTACAAAACGAACACACTTTATTTTCATATCGAGTATTGGGAAAAAATAAAAACAACAAACAAGCACCACCAATAACAAAACAGATCGTAAAAAAACTGAATCATTTTTATGACACATATTTGAATGAAAATTGAACATAGATATACATAGGAAGTGATTATTTTCCTTGATTATTGTAAGTTCCCATTCTTGTAGAGAAAAGTGATAATTAAAAAAAAATCTCAGAAATGCCAAAAAATATGAAGTTTATTAGAATTTTCTTTTCCCTGATTTGATATCATAATTTGGGATTATTCCTCAACTAATAGCGCGGTAAGCAGTTGTCTGAGTTTGAAAAATCTAAAATTATGGCATACAATGATTGGGGACTGTCACTTTGTGATATTGCAAATTGAATCGCCATCATTCATCAATTGATGTTTTCCGGAAAAATTATAAGAAAACTGAAAATGACCATAAAAAAGAAGGTTGTGGTAGCAAGAGAAAAACCACTGCATCTAATACAAATGGATACACAAGCAAATATTTAGTGGTCATAAATGGACCTAACTTGTGATTAGTCCTTTGCTAATGGATACCCTACCAAATATTAAATGGTCATAAATTGTCCTAACTTTTCATAAACTACATCCATTGTCATTAATTGCCTTATTACAGTTTTTATGTCTGTTGACTGGGATTTTGTTATCCAATGTTGTATATAGTTATTTAATCCAGTGAGAATCGAACTCACTAATAATGGTTTGCTAATCTAGCTTGATAACCATTACAGCACATTACACCCTATCCAATACTGTATATAAGCAATAGTTTTGTGTATAATCTTAAGAAAAATCCATTAAAAACTTCTTCTAAAATGATACATTAAGAACAAATTGTTTTGTATCGACTTCAATAAAAACAAACAAAAATAAAACAAAACAACAAAAAACATAAACACTTATGCATAACCACAAATATTTTCATTTACATAGATTGTTTTTACCCAAACCATTCAAACGATGCGATCCTCAAGTAAAATAGATTGTATATTTATTTGCTTGGTGGATTTAAATGTATAAATCAATGATATATTAAAAGATTAATTAAAAAATGATTAAAAGATAAAACCAAATAATAACTATGGTATATATATATATATATATATATATATATATATATTATTATATATATATATATATATATATATATATATATATATATGTAATTATTTTTACATAACATATACTCATGTATAATACGCACCCATAACTTCTGGAAAAATTATTGTGAATATTACACACCAACTTAACTTTTAGTAGCAGCTAAATTTAACCTAAATTTAGTATTTGTTCAACTTTTTATCGTTTTGTTCTGACTAAAATAGTTTACATCATGTCTTAAAACACAATAAATTATTAAAAGAAAACATGTGGACATGTTCGAACAAAAATGTAACAACCTTGCGGTGAAAATAAGCATACACTAGGAGAAACAAAATTATAAACAAACACACAATACGGGAGAAATTTCTTTGTAACGGCTCGAACCTCATCAGTTTCGATTATAGATAGAAATAACTTTCGGTAATCGCGTCCTGAATATGGTGAGGGATGTGACCAGAAAAAAAGTGAATCATGTAGTTTGCGTTCATTATACGCATACGTTATTTTAAGGTGAAAGATCTGGAAAAATAGTGCGTTGTATACACAAATAATTACAATATGTATTTAGGCAGCAAATTATATATATATATATATATATATATATATATGTAAAAGTATCCAACTGACTGGTATGTAGGGGATAATTCTATTTGGGATCAATATCTCCCGTACACCACAATGCATGCTAGTGTTGATGCAAACTTATACATTTATACGTGGATTTTTACAAATCCCTAAGAAAGCTCAATGTATAATAATTAATAAATTAATTATATACGGAGTAATATCTATACTTTCAATAAGAAAGAAAAGATTCATTTCGACCAGAGTTCTGATCGAAATGAATTTATAATAGCCAAATGACGGTTTGTTAAATTTTTCCTTCTCATTGAAAGTATATATATATATATATATATATATATATATATATATATATATATATATATATATATATATATATATATATATGGTAGGAAAGCAATTACAATGCGTATAAAATAAAAATAAAAAAATGTTTAGTCTTATCGATTTCAAAGTATCTTTATCACAGAGACGTTTTTCAGCTATATATATATATATATATATATATATATATATATATATATATATATATA
>CM042149.1:96173458-96180958 GCA_023376005.1 Doryteuthis pealeii | reverse complement strand
TTCTTCTTCTTCTTCTTCTTCTTCTTCTTCTCAAATACAAATCTCCGACCTCTCTCCCCCTTCCCCCGGCAACACTTCCGACTTGTAATGTACACAGGGCTCTGGGTGGAGGGCAGGGTTCACGTCCGTAGCACTTTGTATTCGGTAACTCTAATTTGCGAATTAGGTCCATCAGCCGACATTTTCGAATAATAACGCTTTTCTTTTGCCTATTCGGCAGCCGACCCCATTTCCCGACCAGGTCTTTCGTCATCCTTCTTTTTTTTTACGTAAAGAATGGATGGGAGTGGGATGGGGGGTGGTGCTTCCTTCTATTCCTGTCCATACACCCCGTCCCCCTCTATCACCCTCTCGTCTTCCTTCTTTATGTCTACCAAGCTCCGTTTTCTTCTACTTCGATCTTTTCCACGGCCTCCTCATCCTCTTTCTCCTCCTCTTTCTCTTTCTCCTCCTCCTCCTCTTTCTCATCCTCCCTCCTCCTCTGCTTTCTCTTCCTCATTCAACTCCCAATCAGGTCATTTTCCTTCCTCAACCTTCGTTCCATAGAGAACCACAGATGAAAAATAAATGAGAAATATAAAAATGTGAAAATGAATCAGCAACAGAACTCCATATACTACTGCCACTACTGCTACTACTACAGGGAGGCGTACTTAGCGTAACGGTTAACGTCTTTAGAAACGGAATCGTCATTCAAATCCTGGGCAAGGATGTTTGAGCCTCCCTTCGCGCTAATGCCCTGGGGAGGCATGAATCCAGCTCAACCCCTCTGGTTATGGGTAAATAGTAGGACAGACTGGGTTCTTTAGCCTTGGATAGGCAACCAGTCTAGGAGATGGAAGACTTTGAATTAAAACCAGCTTTATCCCGCTTAACATAGACCTTGTGCTACATCCTGCCTGTGGCGGAGGGGTTGGGTAAATACATACTACTACTATAACAGCTATTACTACTGTATCTGTTTCTCTTCCTCCTACTACTACTAGTGCTGATGCAACTATTACAGCTACTATTCCGACTACAACAACTACTACTATTCCTGCTACAACTACTACTACTCTGCAAAAGCAAATACTTCGATTACTACTGCTGCTGCTACTATTGATATCACACAACGACTACTACTACTTCTAATGTTGCTACTACTACTACTACTACTACTACTACTAATGTTACTACTACTACTACTACTACTACTAAAAATACTTCTATTATTGCTGCTACAACTGTTGTATACTCTCTTTATTTCTATTATTCTTCTGCCATCTTTGGTATCTTACATTCTTCTTCTAGCGTCTGGACTTCGTCTTGGGGACTTCGTGTCTGGTCTTCCATTGGGGATTTCTCTTTATCAGAAGCCCTGTGTCATTGGTAGTTTTTAGATAATAACACAAGACTTCGATTTGCTTTAGATCATATTTTATTCCGAAATCCTCACCAGACTACCTGCGCAGATTGAGTCGGCAGTGCGCTTAACACGACTTAACACCTTCGTGGTTTGGCCGATACTGAACTAAACTCTCTTTCTAATCTAAACCAGAAGAGGGTCTTCTCCACCGATTCTTACGGTATCCTCCAGAAGGAGGATCAGACTGAGGTCAAGCCGAGTCACTCAATCCTTCAAGGCCGCCGGCTGCAAATTATAACAGCCATAAGTGTTAGGAATCTAATAATTATGTAACACAACTACTGCTACAAAACTACAATAACAGCAACTACTGCTACAACTACAGCTACAACTACAGCTACAAGTGATTCTGTTAATTATAATTAAGATGATTGTTTTTTAATATTAATAAGTACTAACAATAACAATAACTACTAACTGTACTTATAGAAATTCCATGGAATACAAGACTTGAATTAAAAAAGTTAAGGCTTTCGAAATATTCTTATATTATATGATATTCCTCAGTCTCGGGAGACTAGGAGTCCATTCCTGGATCTCGGCACAGACCTGGGCAAGGTAGTGTGAGTGACCTGCAGGTTGCCTATGCAGCTGGTCTCCCCTCGTCACGTTTGTCCAAGTGACGGGCAAGATGCTATACATCTTGACATCAGTCACCTCTGGAGTTGCCAGAATGAGATTGAATTCAAATTTTCCTTCTCCCATATCAGTTGCCAACAAGATATCCTACAAAGTATATGCCCAGTATATCCTACAAAGTCGAGATATTGAGATGAATATGTTCGATGGAAAGGAACCCGTGTGATTTGATAAGTTTACAGAAAAGGTTTAAATATGTTTAGTGTAGTTTATTCGCCCTCTCGTACCCCTATCTCCTCTTTCCCACTCTCTCTATTTTCACTTTCTCCCTCACCTGATTATCCCCCATTGCTACACATTCAAGATGTCTCACTTCTTCCCTCTCCCTCTCTCCCCCTCTCTCTTTCTCTCTCTCTTACTGCCCTCTTAGACTTTGTTAAAGCATTTAGTTTTAAAAAAAAGCAACCAAAAACACATGCATATACAATGTGTGTCATAAAAGTATCGAGATTGAAGCTGTATTTACCAAGAGAGAAATGAACAATGAATGGAACGTTAATTTTTTTGTCAGAATACAAGGTGGGTGATAAAAGTATCAAGATTGAAGCTGTATTTATCAAGATAAAAATGAACAATGAACGAAACGTTAATTTTTTTTCACAATACAAGGTCTATCAAAAAGTACAAAAAATCTCGATATTTTTTTGGCACACCTTGTATATAACTGAAAATGAGACACACACGAACGATAGATAAGTAGTAACGGGCATATTGATATCTACGAGTCTTAAGTCATCCGAATTTCTTAGAAAAAACGTTGTCAATATTACTAATATTTGCTGTGTAAGGTAAGTCAAAAGTTTTATAATATTTTGCAAGGCGTATATCATTTGGCCGACGCAGTTCAATCCCTAGTAGATACCCGCTGTGGTTGGTAGTATCGTGGTAGTTGGTGCGCTGAAATGTTGTATATTGCTTCACTCCGTGTGTAGTTTGAAACCCACACAGATGAACGCGCAGTTCTGCAACTTATGCTTTACGAGTTCGAACTGAGCCATAATGTCGCGGAATCAACGAAAAACATTTTTTGTATGAAAGGTGAAGGTGCAGTTTATCACGGTAACAGATGGTTCAAGAAATTTTGGACAGGTTTCAAGAGCCTCGACGATCAAGATCAGGTAGGCCTAAAACCGTGGACTCCAAAGTCGTGCTCCAATCCGAATAGGCAACTCCGGCGAGTAGCATGCGGAGGGTATCAGGTGAGCTTGGCATCCCACGGCCCAGTTTGATTCGTCACCTTCACGGCCACCGGAAAAACACCCAGAACTGTCGAATTGTGCGTCACGTTATCAAAATATAGCAAAACATTTGACTTACACTACTAGTAAGTGTACTATAATCTAACGTCATAAATAAGATGAAAGAAAAACTAGGTAGAAAACAGTAATGATTAATGATTAGGAACAATGCCGGCTGGGGCTATAGAATTATCCGACTGCACCTCTGCAGAGAGGTAAGACCTCCCCTAATGCGAACTTCTATTGGCCATGGCTGGGAACCCATGATGCTTAAGGACGGAAGCCTGGTGGCTGAGCAGTCCATGACAAGCAACACTCCAATTTGGCCCTTACCTAGGCTATACGGGCAGTCGGAGAGGCCTCCTCCGATCAGTCATCTGGTCATGTCAAGCCATAGCACTCATATGATTGTCCCGATCGTATTGTCCCGATCTATCTGTGATAGATGGCTTTATCAAAGGGTCTTAGTGTCCAGAGTATGACGTTAAACTGCATCTTGTGGTGAGGTTCCAATTCTGGAGCTTTGAGAATATGGAGTATCCATTCATCGCCATTATTTCTAGGTTCTCTCTGACCCGGAGTAGTAGTACCCGTTAGGGTCTCATCTATGGGTTAAATAGATAAAAAATGAGCTTTTAAAAATGGGTTTAAAAATGAATCAAACAAACCTATTCAGCATAAATATCTCACGGATTGACATGCCGTAAAATGCAACCAACTAATAAGTTTTGAAAACATTGTAAGAAGTGGTCCATGCCAAAATGACAGACCCGGTTAAAGACCTATATAATAATTGGAATCACGCGCTACTCTCCCGTAACTCTGAGTTTGGTGTTTTCACACTCATCAGACGGGTAAATATTACAAGTAGACACGTTGAAGGTCGAGATGAAACTGCTTACGTAGTGCTTGAATACTTTTCAAAAAAGTGCTCAACCCACACACACACACACACACTCAACAAACACAGACACACACACACACACATACACACACACATATATATATATATGTGTGTGTAAATATATAAAATATGACCCCCCACACACAAAAAAACAAGTTCTTCAAGAGGGTGATTTTATTATAGTTAGAAGTATTAGCCAACGTTTAATCGTTTCGGTTTGAATATTAAACCATCATCAGAGCATTTTTAATATGTAATGTTGTAACTTCTAAATGATATTCAATAATAGAATGTCACATATTTACATAACATATAAACGATGCCCTGATGATGGTTTAATATACAAACCGAAACGATATAACGTTGGCTAATATTTCGAACTATAATAAAATCAGCCTCTTGAATAATTTTTTTCCTTTCATATTTTGTATATTTACCTAAGGTGAGATTCATCTTCAAATAGAATTGTAATATAAAAATGTGCGTTATAGAAGTTTTTCTTCTATTCACAGGGAACAGATAAAATCATATTAAACTTAAATGTTCTGAAAACTTTTTCCCTTTCACCTATTGAGTGCGTTCAGATCTAATTTTCGAACAACTAACTAATTTCGCGAGTGAGGGATCCAAAGAAGTCACCCAATTCGGAGCATGCGCATAATAACGAAAACATTTCGACCGGAACCGGAAGGAGATGTCAGTCGACGTTCAGCAGTCTTTACGATCGATAGTCTTAAGGCATGATGGGAAAAAATAGGAGGGAAACATAATCTTTGCGCTGAAAACTGTGCCATGAGGTCTGCGAGGACCATTTACCTTTTCAATGAATAGTTTTCCTTTGAGGTCAGATAGCAGCAGCAGCAACAGCAACAGCAGCAGTAGCAGCAGCAGCAGCAACGGCAGCAGCAGTCGGCTGAAAAGATCTTTTCAAATCTTATCGTTATTTGAACATCATTTACATAAGCAATATTGGTATAATAAGCGGGAAATTCTTTTTATAGACACCCCTCCCCAAGCCCAACCAAGGAGTGGTCGGAGAAATGACACATTTATTAATTTAGAAAACACGTTTTATTCAACGGATTCTGATTGGCTACGATGGCTCAGAATTATTATTGGCCCCTGACAGCGGGTCACGACCCCATCGTAAGGTATACAAAGATAATCACCAAGAAGATATATTGCTATATTTTCTACTGGGACATGTACTGAAAAACATATTCTTATTCAACAATATATATATATATATATATAATATATATATATATATATATATATATATATGTGTGTGTGTGTGTGTGTGTGTGTGTGTGTGAAGGTTTTTACGTTAAAAAGTTGAGAAACAGGCAATATCCCGCAAAAACCTATTACAGATGCAGACTACGTAGTTGATCTAGCGCTTCTCACAAATACACCTGCACAAGCCGAATCCCTGCTGTATAGACTAGAGAATGCAGCAAGAGGCACTGGCCTTATGTGAAATCAGATAAAACGTTCATATGTTTTAAACAAGATGATATCTTCACACAAGATGGCAAGACTCTGAAATTAGTAAACCAGTTCACATGCCTAAGTAGTAATATCTCATCTACAGAAAGCAATGTCAGTATACGCAGAGGGAAGGCATGGGTTTCTATAGACAGATTATCGATCATATGGAAATTGATCTCTCTGTTAAGATAAAGCAAGCATTCTTCCAAGCTGTAGCCGTGTCAATTTACTTTAACTATACAGTTCGTTTGAAATGATGATGGAAGAAAAACACTGTGACGCATGGATACGATTTTACTGCGTTCTTTTAGGATGCGTACCTCGTATCAGCATCTCTGTTAATTTCCTACTACAATCAATTTGCTGGTCTCTATTTTTACGAGTTAGCAGAATGTTGCATTTATAAAACTCAGGAATACTCCATTCATGCATCTTGGGTGATTCCATTCCTTGAGTCCTGATTGGCTGCTTGGTTTCTGTAGTGTTATGATGCTTGATAAATACTCTGGCATTCTGTAGTACGCTTGCAACAAGCTAAAATCCGTGTTAAGTTGAGCTTCCTTGTTGCCTTGTCTTACCAATTCGCAGTTAATTGGGATTCTTCTACCAGTATGATGTTTATTCTACAAACATGTTTTGATATGCATTTTTTATCCAATTTGCATTGTAGGGATACAAGAAATAATTATCTCACTTAGATAATTTACATGTTCATTAGAAAGCTCCTAGAATGTAACATGACAGTCTGAGAAACACCTTCTCAACCTCTTTTTGCCTAAGTTCTTTAAACAGTAGATATGTTAAATAGTAAAGCCACATGATATTTACTACACGCTTCAAGTAAGCCTTTTACCATTGTTGTACCCCTTCCAAATGCGGCAGAAGACTTTCTTATTGATCTTGATATCAAACTCCACTATTTTTGCTATATTTTTCATTCCCACTGTTGACATCAAACAAAAATAGGAACTTAACAAATGTATTGTGTACCATAACAGCCCCCCCCCCTTCCTGATACAATTGGAAACAGACAGGTTTATGGATTTGAGGATTATCAGGATGGAAAAAGACAATCTGTGTTTGTGTGTGTCTTTCTGTGTCTGTCTTTCTAATCGTTTCGTTTGAGTCAAAGTGGCGCAGCTATACACTGTATACACGATTAGAAAAAAACGTTAGAGTAATGCTGTGTGCTGTCCTCAACAAATCCTGGAAGTCGGAACTCCCCAAAAGCAGTTGTACGCCACATACCTACAATTTCACAAACCATCAAAGTAAGACGAACAAACACGCTGGATATTGATGGAGATTTTAAAAAAGGTTAATTTAAATTAACTCGAGCAACCTAAAGAATGGTGTAAAGTGTTTTTTCTAAATATTTATTTTAAAACAAAGTTGGCTTTGGCTATTGACCAATGAGGCGCCAGATAACATCATACAACAGAAAAAAATTCTAATTATTAAAAACATTTACAAATCCTTGTTTTTGCTCAAAATAGATTTTACTGGACACTGATTTTTCCTTTGAGTGAAGGCCTTGAGTTTTTCGAGTCATTTTTTTACTGTTGGTTTTGTATAATATCTGAATGTTTTCGACGAGAATTTGGCGTATTATTTTAAGTGATCTTTGAAAGGCATTTAAAAGTTGAGTACTGTTGTATAGCATTACCTACATCCCCCCTAGACCATAAAAGAATGGTTATATCTGTCTTATATATATATATATATATATATATATATATATATATATATATATATATATATATATATATATATATATATCATCTAATCATACACATCCTATGTCTATTGAATTTTCTGAA
>CM042149.1:96160958-96163458 GCA_023376005.1 Doryteuthis pealeii | reverse complement strand
CGACAAACTTTTCTATCATGCCCTTTGCTATCTCTATTGTTACATCTGCTGCCACATCTATCTATCTATCTATCTATCTATCTATCTATCTATCTATCTCACTCTGTTCATATCTATCTCAATCTATCCATATCTATCTATCTATCTCGCTTTCTTTCTTTCTTTCTTTCTTTTCTTTCTGTCTGTCTGTCTGTCTATCCGTATCTCTCTCTCTCTCTCTCTCTCTCTCTCTCTCTCTCTCTCTCTCTCTCTATATATATATATATATATATATATATATATATATATATATAAATCATTCTGTTTGTATCTATCTATTTATCTATTCCAGTCTATTCCTATCTATCCCACTCTGCTCAAATCTATCTTTATCAGTCTATTCGTATCTATCCCAGTTTGTTCGTATCTATCTATCTATCTATCTATCTATCTATCTTATCTCAGTCTGTTTAACCTATTCCAGTTTGTATGTATTTATCTATTTATCTTTCCCAGTCTATTCCTATATATCCCAGTTAGTTTCTGTATGTCTGTCTATCTATCTATCTATCTATCTATCTATCTATCTATTTATCTATCTATCTATTTTCCAGTGGAGTGTTGTTGTTATTCTCACAGTGTCTTCCACCGTCTTGAACCTACTACTACATTATATATACCAGCAAATATATTCACCCTCCGGGTGCAAGTATTTAAGTTTTAATATAATGAAATATCATATTAAATTAGAAAGGCTAATGAAACTGAATAAGTATGCAGATAAAAAGATTTGGAACAGAGGGGGTATGATTGAAAAATAGAACAACTTTGAAACTAACTCTTCCATCATTTTCCGTTACTCCCGTCTTTCATTGATAAACTTTCCTAATTCAACTATTTAGTTAAAATAGGAAGTAAAGAATAATATTACAGACCTTTCTTCTTGTTAATGGATTTCTTTTAAGATTTATCCCCGAGATTTTTGCTCATATTCAATAAGATAAAACCAAGCAATTAGAAATCAATAATACTAAGCATAATATTTATTAAAAATCAAATTTCTAATATCAATATGCAAATTAGCTTTCCCATTCACACTGTAAACCGCTATTTTTGTTGTATATATAAAATACAATTGCATGTTATTAGTATGTAGATATGGCAACAGTCTTAATAATGTAAAACAATTTATTAATAATTGAGGTTTAAATAAAAATAAAATCATGGAGAATGTGATGTAAATAACAAAGGGAATTGTGACTTGAATAGTAATATAGTTTCGGTTACAGACAGACAAACCCACAATCTCCATTATAATAAGATAATGACACTCACCCGTCGGCTCTATGTCTTTGTCATTTTCCGACCAGTGCAATATCGTACTACAGCCAATTTAGGTGCTATGTTGCTCATTTCATGTTACGTCGGGATGATGTTGTTTCGGATAGAAAATTGATACTGGTTTTGGTTGAAAATGATATCCGGAATAACACCATTCCAACGTAATAGGAAATAAGACGAAAATCTCTGTGGAGTAATTACAGATTCCCCAGTCATAAAAATAGTTCCAATAGCAAACGTACAGAGTGCACCGGTCCAAGACATTATCGTAACTAATCGTATCTGAAAAATGAATAGTAAGAAATTAGATGGATAGAGCTACCATTGCTACTTGCCTAAGTTTACTTGCATCACACGTGAGAGTTCAAAATCTGCTGCACCCTCTATATGTAAGAGATTTAACGAAATATTTAACATTGTCAATATGAAAAATATCTCTTTGAACGTCTTCAAATAATTGTGCTGTATCAAAAAAACGTGAATTGATTCCAAACATTCGGCAAAGAAGACTAGAACTTGGAAGATCAAGAGGGTCGCGGGAGTCCTTCTGCGATTGACGAACCGAAGTTGAGTGCCATTATAGAAGCGGATCTACGCGAAACATGTCGAGTGTTCGAAGAAGAAAGAAACATTAACAATTCCACAGCTGCTCAACATTTGCACCGAGTTTGAAATTCGATCAGACATGGTTGCACAAACTAAACGAAAATCAAAAACCTTTCTGTTACGAAATCTGCTAACCAAATAAAAAGGTCAATTCCTTGATCACCTGGTGACATATGCCGAAAAAGGGATTGCATACAACAACAATTCCAAACATTATTTCCCCAAGGAGAATGCTATTTTGATTGCTGGTAATTATGAAACATTTTCAAGCTGTCGCCGTGACGGTACTAATGTATTTCTGCACCACTTGGTTTCAAACACTTGGAGAAAAAACTTAATAGGAACTACACACGGATGCTATGTACTGTTTTGAACAAATCATGGAAGCAGTACCCTACAAAACAGTGGCTGAACCATCAACTAGCCCTCCCCCATCACACGTTGCACAAGCTGAATGAAAATAAAAACTCCGACGTTACGAAATCTGCTCTTCAGCAAAAACGTTTTTTACCGTTTTAGTTCGAATTCGTAAAGCATAAATTCCAAAAATAGACCACATTGCACGTTTATCTGT
>CM042149.1:96153458-96155958 GCA_023376005.1 Doryteuthis pealeii | reverse complement strand
TATTCCATAACTTTTTCAGTTCTCTGGCAAGGTCCAGATATTTGTCCATTTTTTTCATTTTCCTTTAGCTTCACCCTGTGATTGCTGGCACTGCAAAATCCACAGTTGACAAGTTCTTTCTTTTTTGTTTATCAACACTAGGTCTGGTCTTCTGCTGGGATAAGGTGATCCGTTTTTATTTCAAAGTCCCAGAGAATGTTATGCGTTTCGTTCTCAAGAACAGATTCTGGTTTATGCATATACCATTTTGTTGTATGGTCAAAATTTAATTTTTTTGCATAATTCCCAGTGGATCACCTTCCCAACCCAGTCGTGTCTAGTTTTGTATTCTCGTTGTGCTAGTTTGCTACATTCGCAGAGTATATGGTTTTACAGTCTCATCTCTATTACCACAAAGTCTACATTTACTATTTTGTTTGGGTCTTATCAATTTTCGCTTTGATGTAGTTTGTCCTTATGGCATTATTTTGTGCAGCAATTATAAGTGATTCTGTTTCTCTTTTGAGGTTTCCTTTCTTAACCATGTCCAAGTCTTTTATGTGCAACCTCTTCTATTTGTCGTTTGAAGCGTCCATATAATTGTTTTTCTTCCCATTTTTGTTTTCTAGTCTTTGTCGTTTTTCTGTTTGTCCATCCTGCCGTTTCTACTATTGTTGGCCGCCATAAGTAGTTTGTCTTTGCTCTTTCTTGTGTAATTTTCAAGTTGTTGGATTGTGGTTTTCTACGCATTCCTCTATGTTGGCAAGACCTCTTCCCCCTTCCTTTCTTGACACATATAATCTATGTCTATCATCTCTAGGGTGGAGAGCCTGTGCATGGTAATTATTATTATTATTATTATTATTATTATTATTATTATTATTATTATTATCTACTTGGAACCATATAATTGCTTGAAATACTTGGCACCATATAACTGTGAGCAAACAAATAATTATTATTAGATAGGAATAATTACTTGAAATTATATAAGTGTTTATGAATTAAGTATCTATTAGGAAAGGTATGCATCAAATTATTCTCTCTCCAGCGATGGGTAAATAGTAGGAAAGACAGAGCTCTTTAACCTTAGTATGGCAACCAGTCTAGGAGAAGGAAAACTCTGAATTCGAACATGTTAAACTACACTTAAAAATAGACCTTGTGTCACATCCTATTCGCGTGGAAAAGTTGGTAAATACATATGAATTAAGTATTAAGATTAGTTACTTTAGGTTATAATTTTTTACTAATAATTATTATTACTAGTTACTTAAAACCATATAATTGCTTGAAATAAGAAGACTGATCACGGCAGTATATAACCCAATCAACCTTTATCATATGACACGTGATCTGTATCACGTGATCTGTCTCACTATCAATCATGCTAAACTCCTTACTTTATAACTTTTCATATTCTATGCCTAGGAACACTGAGGTCATCAATAGGTCATCACAATGTCACATCCATTTTCACGCACTGACCCACACATTTGTCATGGGTTACATAACAAAACGTTTAAATAATGACAACCCAAATTTTCGGATTTTTTTACAATCGAGTTACGTGTTGCCACAACATATCTTCATATTGATTATTGTTTATTCTCTATGATTGAACCCACCCGTTTACTCTGCTTCTTTTTTCTTTCTTTCTTTTATATTACCGGTTCATTTTTGCTTTCTTTCTTTCTTTCTTTTTTCTTTCTTTCTTTTATATTCTGTTCACTTTCTTCTTTCTTTCTTTTTTATATTCCCGTTCAATGATGCTTTTCTTTCTTTCTTTCTTTTCTTTATATTACGTTCATTTGCTTTCTTTCTTTCTTTCTTTCTTTCTTTCTTTTAATATTAAGCCCGTTCTGCTTCTTTTTTCTTCTTTCTCTCTTTCTTTCTTTTATATTAGTTCATTTTGCTTTCTTTCTTTCCTTCTCATTCTTTCTTTCTTTTATATTAACCGTTCATTTTGCTTTTCTTCTTTCTTTCTTTCTTTCTTTCTTTTATATTACCTGTTCATTTTGCTTCTTTCTTTCTTTCTTTTCTTTTTCTTTCTTGCTTTCTTCTTTCTTTCTTTTAATATTACCGTTCACTCTGCTTCTTTCTTTCTTTCTCTCTTTCTTTCTTTTAATATTTAACGCTTTCTTTTTGCTTTCTTTCTTTCTTCTTTCTTTCTTTTTTTCTTCTTTTATATTCCTGTTCACGTCACGCCTCGTGTCATGCTTTCTTTCTTTCTCGTTCTCCTTCTTTCTTTTCTTTTTTTCTTTTCTTGGTTATTTTCTTTCTTTTATATTACCCGTTCATTTTGGGTTGGGCTTGGCTTTCCTCTTTCTTATTCTTTCTCTTCTTTTTTCTTCTTCTTCTTTTCTTCCTTATTTCTATCCTTTTTTTCTTTCTTCTCTCGTTTCTTTCTTTTTCTTCTTCTTTTCTTTTCTTACTTTCTTTTCTTTTCCTTTCTTGTCTTCTTTCTTCTTCTTCTTTTCTTTCTTTTTTTCTTTCTTTCTTTATATTCCCTGTGTACACG
>CM042149.1:96147832-96153358 GCA_023376005.1 Doryteuthis pealeii | reverse complement strand
TGAAACTCTAAGACACAAAAGTAAAAGAAAAGAATAAGAAGAAAAAAGAAAAAAAAAGGAAAAGAGAAAAAAAAAACAAAGAAAAAAAAGAAGAAAAGCAGAGTAGAAGAAAAAGAAAGAAACGAGAGAAAAAAGAGCAGTATGCACGTGTTGTGTTTGAACTTAGAACACAAAAGAAAGAAGAAAAAAGGAAAAAGATAAAAGGAAAAAAAGGAGGAAAAGAAAAGAAAGAAGCAGAAGTGAAGAAAAGAAGAAAAAAGAAAGAAAGAAAGTATGAGCATGTATATTGCGTGGTAGACCACAAAAAGAAAAAGAAAAAGATATATATATATATATATAAAGAAGAGAGCCAGATGAAAGAATAAAAAGAAAGAAATATGAGCAGTGTAAACTTAGCACCACAAAAGAAAGGAAGAAAAGAAATGGATAAAAGAAAGAAGAAGAAGCAGATGAAAGAAAAAGAAGGAAGTGAGAAAACAAAAGAAAAAAGAAAGAATAAAGAGGAATAAAAAGAAAGAAGAATTCTAGTGGTGTGATTAAAGAAAAAAGAAAGAAAAAGGAAAGGGAAAAAAGAAAGAAGAAGCAGAGTGAAAGAAAAAGAAAAGGTAAAAGAAAGAAAAAATAAAGAAAAGAAAGAAAAAAAGAAAGAAGCAGAGTGAAAAGAAAAATAAAGAAAGAAGAAGAATCAGAGTAAAAAGAAAATAAGAAATATGAACCAGCAGTGAGAACGTAGTTATAAAAGAAGAAAAAGAAGAAAAAAAAAGAAAAAGAAAGAGATGAACAATAGGATAGACATTGTGATTGCTCCAAAGAAAGAACAATACGGTAAATAGGAATGGGAAAAAGTGTGAGTGTGCAGAGAGGAAAGAAAAAAACGAATGAATGAAATAAGAAAGATAGAAAGATAAAGAAAATTCTCACAAATAGAAAAAAATAGTTTGAAAGAGAGAAAGAAAGAGAATTTCCCTTCTTCCTTAAAAAAAAAGAAAAAAATGAAAATTTGATTAGATTAATAAAATAAGCAGAGAGAGAGAGAGAGAGAGAGAGAGAGAGAGACGAGAGAGAGAGAGAGAGGAAGAGAGAGAGAGAGAGAGAGAGAGAGAGAGAGAGAGAGAGAGAATAAAAAGAAAAGAAAAGAATAAAGAAAGAAAGGAAAGTGAAGAAAAGAAAAAAAAGAAGAAAAGAAAAAAAAAAAAAAAGAACGACAAACAAATGAACGAAGAAGTGGCCAATAAAAGAGAGAAAGGAATACACCGATACTAAATTGAAGCAGGATTAAAAAAAGAGAAAGACAAAACAGACGCTAAGAAAGGGAGATATAAAATGGATAAAATGAATGTAGGAAAAACAAAGAAAATAAAACAGAAAACCAAGGCAATGAATGAGTGACAAAAACAAGAATAAAAAACAAGAAAAAAAAAAAAAAAAAAAAAAAAAAAAAAAAACAAATAAAAGGGAAAGGAAGGAAAGGAAAGAAAAGAAAGATTATAAGAAATAAAAACGACATGAAGGAAGAGACAATATAGATAGAGTGAAGAAACAAAAACAGACAAATAAAACTTTAAAAAAATTACATTAATGAAAATGAAAGTGAAAGTACAAACACGCCCGTTAATCGTGACGTGACTCGCCGGCCAAGTGCAATGAATTCACTGAATAGTCCATTTCAAAGCTGATCACATCGTCGATTTTCAGATGAAACATTCTAATGTTATATTCATCTTTTACCAAATATCATTCTACTATTGACGTTAATTTCATATTCAGGAAATCTTCAAAAATTTATTCCAAACACAAAGAACCGTTTTTTTTAAAGTTCGAAGAGGATAATACGCAGGGGCGTAACCAGTAGAGGGTGTGTGGGATTGAGCACATTAAAAGGCGACGGGACATGTACTAAATTTTAAGTTCATTCTTTATTTTTATTTTGTATTTAAAATGAAAGCACAAGGGAAGATATAGTTTTAAAGGAAGTACATAAATGTTACAATAAAATTAACAAGTTTTGTGCGTTACTATGGATGATTGGTTGATTTTACGGCATGTCAACCCTTGTTGGGTTAATACCGAAGTCAGATTTTTTCTCAGATAATTATATGGTTTCAAGTAACTAATAATAATCATTTATGAACAATTATAATTATTCTTAACACAAATCATTTATGCGAATTATATTGTTTTAAGAAACTATTCTTATTTGATAACAATCATTTGTTTGCACAGTTACATGGTTTTAAGTATTCCAATCTTATATACACATAATTTGTACATGATTATATAGATTTAAAGTATTTCAAGCAATTATATGGTTTGAAGTAAATCAGACCCCAGTGGAAGACTACCAGTTAACACTGGTGTGAAAAACTTGTATAATAATAATAATAATAATAATAATAATAATAATAATAATAATTGTTGGTTTTTCCCGATATAAGGTGTGTGCCAGATGGCCACTTGTACTTATAGACTAGCCGACAACCATGTGACCAACTCCTTGTCCAATCACTGGCAGTGCTCTGCTGCTGATATTGTTACTTATACTGGCTGTTCTGGTCATACCTACATACATTGCTTTGAGCCTTCGTGGACGATGGATCATAGGATTGTATCACTGGACCTTTTGACACTATGTAGGAATACATAACCCAGGACTTATTCACTTACCAAAGGATTCTATAACCCAGGAATTACTTACTTTAAGTCCTTTTTAACTGGCCAATGATGGCGGCCAGATACTTAACAAAAACAACAACAACAACAACATAATAATAATAATAATAATAATAATAATATAGCACAACGGGAGAAGGTGATCCACTGGGAATTATGCAAAAAATTAAATTTTGACCATACAACAAAATGGTATATGCATAAACCAGAATCTGTTCTTCAGAACGAAAAACATAAAATTCCCTGGGACTTTGAAATAAAAACGGGTCACCTTATCCCAGCAACAGACCAGACCTAGTGTTGATAAACAAAAAAGAAAGAACTTGTCAACTGGTGGATTTTTGCAGTGCCAGCAGAGCACAGGGGAAGCTAAAGGAAAATGAAAAAATAGACAAATATCTGGACCTTGCCAGAGAACTGAAAAAGTTATGAATATGAAAGTGAAAGTGATACCAATTGTAGTTGGTGCACTTGAACAGTCCCAAAAGGATTGGAAAAGGGTTTGGAAAGTTTGGAAATCAAAGGAAGGATTGAAACCATTCAGAACACTGCACTGCTGCAATCTGTCAGAATACTCAGAAGAGTCCTGGAGACCTGAGGAGACTTGCTGTCACTCAGACTCCAGTGAAAGACCTGCTGATGTGAAAACTGAAAAGGAGTAAACAATAATAATAATAATAATAATAATAATAATAATAATAATAATGATGATGATGATGATGATGATGATGATGATGATAAGCGAAAGAATGTAAAAAAATTAGACAAATACTTGGACCTTGCTAGAGAACTAAGAAAACTGTGGAACATGATGGTGAATTGCCAATTGTAATTGGTGCCCTTGGAACGGTCCCCAGGCATCTGGAAAAGAGTCAGGGTGAACTGGAAATTAGAGGAAGAATCGAGACCATCCCGACAGCAGCATTATTAAGATCGGCTAGAATACTCGAAGAGTCCTAGAGACCTGAGGAGACTTGCTGTCACTCAGCCTTCAGGGAACCACCAGCGAAGGTGGGTGTGAAAATTTCTAATGTAATGAAATAATAATAATAATGAAAAACAATTATATATTTCAATCGACAAATTGAAGAGATTGCACATGAAAAGACTTGGACATGGTTAAGAAAAGGAAACCCCAAAGAAATAACTCTTGGCGTAAAACCAATTACATAAAAGCAAAAATAGATTAGACACAACGGAACAATAAATGTAGAATGTGTGAGATGAACCATGCAGCGAATGCTGCAAACTACCACAAACAAAATACAAGGCTCGGCATGACTGGGTTGGAAAGGTGATCCACTGGGAATGTTGCAAGAAACTAAATTTTGATCATACAACAAAATCGTATATGTACAAACCGGAATCTGTTCTTGAGAATAAAACGTAAAATTCTCTGGGACTTTGAGAGCACTTTCTCCGCCCGGCCTATTTTCTTCATACCGTCGGATTATATATATATATTATATATATATATATATATATATATATGCTTCAAAGTTGTCTGCAAGAGAGACATGAAGATATGCCACATCGACATAAACACGTGGGAGGCTTGTGCAGAAGACTGTGCGACCTGGCGCCTCCTTGTCAAACAAGAAACAAAAAAAAAAGTGAAAAAGAGAGGAAAGAAGCCGCCGCAGAAAAGAGAGCTAAAAGGAAGGAGAGACAACAACACCCCAACACCTACAGAAAGCATCACCTTTTGTTTGCAATCACTGCTCCAGCGACTGCCATTCAAGGATCGGTCTGTTCAGCCACTCACGTAGCTGTAGGTAAAAAAATGGACACTACGCCATCGTCTAAAATAGACGGAAGGTTGCCAACCAATACAATGATATATTTGATAAAGAAAGGGGTATAAAAATCGGGCATTTTGCGGTTATAGATCTATTTCTACCCAAAGGTATCTGTGTATGCCTACGACCGCTAACTTTCAGTTCTTCTTATCGTCTTAGGGGCGGTGTTTATGACTGAGGGTTATTTAATCAGGTGGTGGTAGTGGTGTTACTCTGGGTGGTTTTTCTCTTCAATTTTTTATTTTATTCAGAGTGATCCGCAACCTTGTTCCTCTGGCCTTTGGAATTTTAATTTTTTAATTTTTTATTCCTTTTTTTATTTTTGTCTATCCGGTCATTTTCAGTGAACCGTTTCCTTTTCTCTCTCAGGTGTTTCTCTACCAAAAAAAAAAAAACAAAAAAAAACCCTCATAGATTTCAATCTTTTTAGCATGGCATTCCTCAAATCCTACACTAAGACATGTTTCAAACAAACCGAGAGAGAATCAAATCAAATTGAACATACATATCTATTAATAATGGAGATTCGCTTCTGGTTTTTGTCTGTAACAAAATTTACGTCACTGCTTACGTCACATTACCCAAAATCGTCATAACAGAATAAATACACTCAAAATTTGAACATGCAACATTAGACAGTCCTCATTGTTTTTTAAACCAAGTTTTAATAAATACATGACTGGTATTATATATCTATATATAGTTTATTTTATTTTAATACATATTAAAGTTTACATTTCAATTTTTTAAATTTTTTTAATCAAGAAAGAAAGAATAAAGAAAAGAAAGAGAAAAGGAAAGAAAAGAAGAAAGAAAAAGGGAAGAAAGAAAAAGACAGAGGAAAGAAGAAAAGAAGAAAGAAAAAGAAAAAGAAAGAAAAAGAAAAGAAAAAGAAGAAAGAAAAAGGAAAGAAAAGAAGAAAGAAAAAGAAAAAAAGAAAAGAAGAAAGAAAAGAAAGGAATATAAAAAGGAGAATTCTGAACAAGTATACAGGAAATGAAAAAAGAAATAAAAAGAAAAAGAAAAGAAAAAACAACTAAATAAAGAAAAAGAAAGG
>CM042149.1:96130332-96142832 GCA_023376005.1 Doryteuthis pealeii | reverse complement strand
TAAATTCGATCTACAACCTCTAGTGCCAGTTGGAAATACGTAACCACCTAACCAAATAAACTGGTCCAAGCCGGAATTTAATCTCGGTTCGGCGATTCTGTTCTCAGTGCCAGTAATCATAAGGATACCCACACCTCCTCAATGATACGAACTGATGCGTAAAGGAAAAACAGAATAAATAAATAAAATAAAATAAAGATAAATAAATAAATAAATAATAATAATAATAATAATAATAATAATAATAATAATAATAATAATAATAAAAAAAAAATCTGTACACATGAGCTTCCTTTTGCATAGAGGCACACATCAATACATAATTGCATATCTTGTTTCTTTGAATGTTTTTTAAAAATTAATTTCTAATTTTTCAATTTTTTTATATTTTTGACATAAAATGTGTGATGCGAGCGAAGAGAAACACACAGAGAGAGACTCGTATATGCGCCTCAACTCAGCCTGATAGCAAACAAAATCGAATACGCACTGAGATGACAGTAATAACTCGATAATTTTCTTCTCTTTTGCTAATCGGAGAGTCGGCTGCTAGATGGCGCTACTGATCTGACAGGCAAAATAGGATCGAGGCCATCTTAAGAACTTGATCATTAATGTCACTGTTCTTGTGTCGTACATGACGAACCTGGCCACCATTGCGAATCGTCGGCACAAGTAACTGCTAGGCTTGACAGATCGACTATACCTCGGTTTCCATCGGCAAATTTCTGCATCTTGTCCGTGTAAAAATTGTTTGACCTGAGAAGTGAGGTGAGAGCGCCATTATTACTCGAAAGACAGAAAAGTGTCATTTTTTTCGCGGTTGTCATTGTCATTACCAAGCAAAACAAAATATTTCGTTTTGCCGTGAATTAGATACGAATTATTCTCTACTCAATTGTACTGCGTAATTGTATAATAAACAACTATTTAAAAAAATTACAGATCCTTTCTTTATAGATATACGTGGTGTTTTTTAAAAAAGAATAGAATTCTATTTTGGTTTAAGACGAATGCTCATGACGTATTGAGACTGAAACTGTATTTACCAAGATCGAAATGAACACTGAAAGAAACAATTGTATCCCACAATAGTTGATACATTTTTATATACATTTTTTTATACTTAATGTAACATCATTTATGGGACAGAGGTAGTATTTTATAAGGTATGTTGGATAAGTATCGAGAATGGAGCAGTATTTACCAAGACAAAAATGAACACTTAATTAATTTGTCCCACTATAGTAGGTACATTTCTGTTTACATTTCGTGTGCTAAATGTAACTTTCATTGTGGGACAGGATAGTATTTTTGAGGTATGTTCAAAAAGTATCGAGACAGAAATGAATAACGAGTGAAACTATTTTTGTCCCATAATAAATACTCTATAGATTTCCAATACTAAATGTAACTTCCATTATTGAACAGAGGTTGTATTGTGTGAGGTTTGTCCAAAATGTATTAAGATTGAAGCTGTATTTACCAAGATAGTAATTATTACTGAATGAAACCATTTTGTCTCATAATACTTGTACATCTCTCTATACGTTTTTAGACTAAATGTAACATCAATTATGGGACAGAGGTAGTGTTAAAAGGTGATGTGTATTAAAAAGTATCGAGACTGATACTATTTACCAAGAAAGAAAGAAATAAAGAATGAAACGTTAAGTTTCTTAAAAACTTCTCATTCAACATACTTATTCCAGCGTTTTTTCATTAGCCGAAGCACCTTTAAAACGCCTCTTTTTGATATGGTATGAAGTTGAACAGTCGAATTTCTTTTCATGTCTTCCTCGTCCTCAAATCTTTACCTTAGAATGACAACTAACATAATAAAAGGAAATCATTCAAACTAGTTGTATCCCACTGGAAATTGACCTTGTGACACATTCTGCTCGTGGCGTAGATGTTGGATAAATATCACATCCAAATTCAACACTGGTGTTGCCCAACCCAACAATGAACGGACTATACAGCACATATTGCATTCGATAAAATTTCGTAGTCGTTGACCAGCAAGGTTAAGTTATGTTAAGTTGTTTAACTTGTGCTAAACCTTGGGTTTTGATTTACTAAAGCTTGTCTAGTTTGGCACAAGGCTAAAAGTTTGTGGAACCCACAACGAATTGAACTCAATAACCTAGTTAGCCCCACGCGAGATGCCCACCAGATTATTTGGTTTGATGGTTATGTATTTCAACTGGTACTAGAGGTTGGGGTTAGAATCTATTTAAAAGCTAACAATTAAAATGTTCAAAGTAATAATCCATCACTACTTAGAACGCAAAAATAAAATATTGGACCCCCCCAAACCCCCAACCCAACAAAAAACAAAAAAACCACAAAACAAAACAAAACCCCACCCCGCAAAAGCAAAAAAAAAAAAAAAAAACAGGCAAGGAAAAGACTGAAATATTTGTATTATTGTCACAGATGTTTTAATGAAACCTTCATTGGCTTAGAAACATATAGGAAGTGATTACTTTCCTTAGTTATTCTTGTCAACGTTCCCTTAGTTGTTGTGAAAAGTCATCATTTTCTTTAAAAAAAAATTCTCAGAAACACAGAAAACAGATTTCTTAAAATTTCTTTTCCTTGATTTGATATCCTAATTTGTGATTGTCCTTTGCTAATAAGAAGTTGTTTGTGATTAAAAAATATCAAGGGAGTATTTGTGGCATAGTGGTTAAAGCGTTGGCCTGCGATATTGTAGTCAGCGAATTAGAACACTAATTCCGCATTTACGTTTAGTTTCGGACTAGTATCTATGAGAAAGTTAGGAACCCCTCCCTCCTCCAGCTATGGGTTAAATAGTACCACTACGGTTCTTCTAGAGATAATGGCATTGGCATTAGATAACTCACGAAGGTTGATATGGCACAAAGAAAACGAAACGAAAAAGGTCAAATTGTGGCATACAATAATTGTGGACTGTCACTTTGCGATATTGCAAAGAAATTAAATTGCCATCATTAATCAATTGGTATTTTCCTAAAAAATTATAAGAACACTGGAAATTATCATCAAAAAGAAAGTCGTGGTCGCTAGAGAAAAAAGAACAAAACATTTGAAGATAGAAAATTCTTAGAGCAGCAAGGAAACATGACAAAAACTCAAACATAAGTTGAAATTAAATGTTTCACCAAAAACTCTTCAAATCCGATTGCATGAATTTGATTTTGATAGATACCCAAACAAATATCAAGTGTCATAAATTGTCCTAACTTGTGATTAGTCCTTGGCTAATGGATACCCTACTAAATATTGAGTGGTCATAAATTGTCCTAACTTGTGATTAGTTCTTGGCTAATGTATACCCTACTAAATATTAAGTGGTCATAATTGTCCTAACTTGTGATTAGTACTTTGCTAATTGATTCTCTACCAACTTGTCATAAACTACATTGTCATCAGTTATCTTAATATTTTTAATGCCAATTGTCTGTTTTCTTTCATCTAATTCTGTAATCTTTCTATGATTTTCGCTTAATTTTTCATTGTGTTAAACTTATTAAGAAAAGGAACATAGTTATTATGTGGACTTAGTCAATAGAAAATAGAAGCTTAGTATATACTAACTAAACAGAGAAGAAATATAAGGTAAAATCACCACTGCTTGGCTTCGATTCAATGGTCTTATGCTATTCAGATAGAATAAGAAGTGACGTTTTTGCCAGAGGCCCTACATCACCGATTCCATAGAATATCCTGCCTGCATTTCCGTCCAATTCCACGTTTAATGAAGGAAATAATTGCAGTAGAGATCCGGTTGGACCTCGAGGATTCACTTAAAGATCCATTTGCATAAGAGCTTCCCCTAAATTCTTCCTCTGTATTCGTTCTTTTTGTCAGAGCATGTGCCAGTCGACTCGATTCTGAGATAGCCCAGGGCAATCCGGTAAAAAATCTTGATCCTTTTTCCTTCAAGGCAGGACCCTTTGACAGTCGTTTTCCGAAATCGGGGACATTTCTCGAGAAGAGAGATCATAACAAGGTGTAGAGGATTCTTGCTTCGTTGGAAATCCAAGGAGAAGGACGATTATTTTTATAGCAATGATTTTAAAAGGACTAATACTGGAGATGAAGGAATTTGTAGTTGGCTGTAAAAGAGGATTTCGTTTTCTAAGAGGTGAATTTTTGGGAACATGTCTAAAATTTCAACTCTGAAAGGTGACTCAATTTATTGTTCTCCACTTTAACAGTTAACTATGACTGTTTTTAAGAATTTTAATTTAAAAAAAAAAAATTTTTTTTTCAACAAAAATAAAATTAGAATAAATACAAAACACGTTATAGTTTTAGTTTAAGTTGTTTTGGATCGATTTAAAAAATACATTTAAAAAGAGATTAGTTTTATTGTAATAAAAAATTAATCATAAATTTAAAATTTGTAAAATTTAAAAATTTGTGAAATTTAAAAATGTTTGAAATTTCAAAAATTAAAAATAGTTTAAAATAAAAAAATAAAAAAATCTAAGCTTTAATTTTTTTTGAAGTTTAGAATTTTAAAGAAAGAAAAAGAAACACGACTTGATAATGATGCCAGTCGACTCGATACAATGGCCTTTATGAAATATAAGCCTAGGATTGTGAATATGTTTGTAGGTTAGCATAGCCTAAAGTTAGGGTTCGTTCATTGCAGACAATATATGATAAAATCATACTTTTGTGACTAAGAATTAGGGGTCATTTATTACACAAAGTTATTCAATATTAAAAAAAACGGTGTTTTTTTAAACAGTGTCACCTGTCAATTGGCGACCTTGGCACACCTTTCTCTCATTTCAATAACTTTTTTCTTTCAGAAATGGCTACTAGACTTCTTAACAGTAGTTGAAATACGGGTGCTTCATCGTGGTGTGGTAGTTAGCAAGCTAGTGTCAATTGTAAACCAATTACGACTAAGCAGTGAGTTCGATCCTTACCGGGTGCCCCGTACTTGCTGCTTTGCGACAAATCTGTTAGATTTAGTTTTTCTCTTTAGGTTAGCGAGCTAGGTAGGATATCAAACCATCGTTAGTGAGTTCGATTCTCATCGGGTGCCCAATACTTTTGGCCTTAACAAGGGCAGTAATATTTGGAAGAATTGAAAACTTGAGGAAAGAAATGAAATCCTATAAAGATGACTGAATTTGGTAAGAATACTGAGAGAAGTCCTGAAGAACCGAAGGATCTTGTTGTCACTTGATCTCTTATGAAAGCCACCCGAATACAATGGTGTGAAAATTGAACGGATACATAATAATGTGTATGATTGTATGTGTATATATGCATGTGTGGGCACGTGCGTCCGTGTGTGCATTTGTGTGTGCGTGTGAGGGGGGGGGGAAGTATTTCTGCTTTTTGAGTACACCGGAAAAGACACGATGGATTGTATGTGTATATATGCATGTGTGGGCACGTGCGTCCGTGTGTGCATTTGTGTGTGCGTGTGTGAGGGGGGGGAAGTATTTCTGCTTTTTTCCGGAAAAGACACGATGGATTGTTTCAAAATGATATTAAACAATTTCCGAAAATTGAGCTCTCACGATTTCCATAGCAACGGGACAAAAAAAATCAATTGATGTGCTCATCAAAAATGACAAACAATCAGATTTCGTATCGATCTAAAGGTTAGCAATAGCTACGGTGGTGGTATGTGTGTGTGGGTGGGGTGAGAAGTTAAAATTGGAAAGAAAAAAAAAGAATTGTTCGGCTATATGAATAAATAAATGAATAAAGAACGTAAAAAGTAAGTTAAAATTACAAAGAAAAAAGAAAAAGAAAAAGAAAAGAATTATTCGACTATATAAATAAATAAATAAACGTAAAAAAAAGATGAAAAATACAAACGTAAAAGAGGAAATCTCATAGAAACGAGATGAAAACGAGATAAAAACGAGGAGACGAAGAGAGAAAAACAAAATGAAAGAAAACAAAAAAAAAAAAAAAAGAAAAGAAACATTTATAGATAATTGGCGTTTTGTTTCTGAATTGAATTGGAAGAAAATAACTGAGGGAGAAAGTGAATTCACGTGAGGATAGAAGAAAAAAAAAGATGGAGAAGAGGAAATTTACGAAAATGACCTCGTAACGAGAATATGCACGATATATAATGAGAGCATACGAGATTTGGAACGGTACTATTGATATAGACAAATAGGATGTCATATTGCTAGTTTCGGTCAAGGAAATGAGGAAAGTGGAATATTGTCACTAAAAGAGTCGGAATTTAACTTAAGTAAACTGAGACTAAATCAAAGATGAAGATGGACTTGGCATAATATCTATGAGGGATGCTCCGAAAATAATGACTTTATATCGATGCAAACCACATCAAATACAGGAAAAATAATTATACTGTTGGATAAAACAAAATTCACACTATTTCTCCACATGCCGTATATACTCGTGTAATGAACGACCTTTTAAGACTCAATTTTCACCTAAAAACAAAGGTTCGTTCATTACACGAAATATATTTTTGAAACGTCGAAGCTTACATTGTTTCTTGCCTACACTTAGATCCGATGTTTACCCTCGCATAGCCTATACCTAACGAAAGGCTATTAGTTAAAATCAACCTTTTATTTAACATTGTTTACTATTTATCTATTGGCATTTCAGTCTCGGAAGACTATAATAATGTTTTTATGTGCCCCTGAAGTTACAGCGCCTCCTGTGACTGTGAAGTCCGATGTTTGAAAAACATTCTCGACCACAAATTTCGCATTTGAAGGCTGTCCCTGTAGATGTTGATGTGCCGGTGCTTTGTTGCTGCTGCTTTCTTCTAGACCTCTTAGCTTCATGGCGTTGTGTCAGGGTGACTTCTGACATGAAAGTCCTGTACAGAGATTCTGCCGCCACCGAGGACGGTTCTGAGCCAAATTTTCCCAGCTGGAAGGGGCAATGCCAAAGCACTCGAGATCATTCTTGCAGACATCCTTGAATCGCGACCTTGGGGGCGACCAATTGTTTACTATTTATAACACAAATAACACATATAATATATACAAACATTATTTACGATAAACAAAGTTACGTATTTCCTCACATGTTGTATATACTCGTGTAATGCACGACCTTTTAAGACTCAATTTTCCCCTCAAAAAGGATCGTTCATTACATGAGGTGTGTTTTTGAAACGGAGACGCTAATCTTGTTTCTACGCCTAACCTTACCATAACTTCGACCCAAAGTGTCTCCGAATAGCCTATATCTTATTATAATGGTGATTGTGTGTTTTTCTGTCTGTAACCGAAACTATATTCCTACTCAAGTCACAATTCTCTTAGTTATTGACATCACATTCTCCATGATTTTATTTTTATCTAAACCTCAATTATTAATAAAATTGTCTTACATTATTAATACTGTTAACCATGTCTACATACTGACAACATACAATTATATTTATATATACAACAAAATAGCGGATTACAGTATGAACGGGAAAGCTAATTTGCATATTAATATAAAAAAATCGAATTTAATAAATATGTGCTTAGTATTATTGATTTCTAACTGTTTGGTTTTATTTTAATGAATATAAGCAAAAATCTCTTCAATGAATCTTAAATGAAATCCATTAACAAGAAAAAATAACTGTCATTTTATTCTTTACTTCCTCTTATAACTAAATACTTAAATTAGAAAAAATAACAATGAAAGACGAGAGTGATGGAAGAGTAAGTTTCAGTTGTTCCATTTTTTATTATACTCCCTCTGTTTCAAATCTTTTATTATACTCCCTCTGTTTCAAATCTTTTTATCTGTATTCTTATTTAGTTTCATTGGCCTTTCTAATTTAATACAATATTGTATTACATTAAAACTTAAATACTTGCACCCGGAGGGTGCATATATTTGCTAGTCTAAATAAAGAATATTAGTTAAGATATGAATTGTGAAGTTTTTACTTAACATTGTTTACTATTTATAACACCTTTACATATGATATGTATGAATATTATAAATAGCAAACAAAGTTACGTAAAAATGTAACTAAAATCCATAGTTTAATACTTGGTTGGCTACATCAATACGTTATATCAGACTAGTGGGAAATTAGAACTTTCGAGACAATATAGCGGGATTTTGAAATATATCATCATCATCATCATGTCGCGCTGTTGGCACAGATATCCATGACAATCTCTCTCTATCCGTCCCTATCACTCATCATTCCCGGGAGGTCCTCTGTGCAGCATCCCGCATCCGCACAGAGCTGATCAATGTACGTCTTTACTGGTCGGCCCGTGGGGTTGAAATATATAAAAGTAAATAATGCCTCCCAAGCGTAATCAATCAATCACATACGTAATTATTATATTATCAATGCTATTATGTATCAGTAGTGCGATAGGAATATTCATGTAAACACGGTAGGCTACATAAAGGTTTAGACTACCTCGTTTATTTGCGGTATTGTATGGATTTGATTGTATTACAGTGATTTTGAAAGTATAAATACGTGTTTGAATGTTTTCCCTTTATGTCATTGGATCTTGAAGAAATATGTTTGTAGGCCAGCATAGTCAATACATGTATTAGGTCTGTAGAATACGCCTGCTTCTATATATGGAGTTAAGAGAGGATGAGCCTTTCTTCGATTGGACGTAACAATCACGTGTCGTACCCTGTAGTTTTGGTGCTCATATTCAACAGACACTTATGGACTAACTCCTCGTCAATACTAAAGAATAAATCTCTAAGAGAACGAACTCAATAGATGATACTAGATATCTTTATCCCCTCTTCACTAGAATGATAAGTCTCTCAAACTTGACTCTATATATAGGAAGGACATTTATATTGTTAATCACTCTTTGATTTGTTATTAACTCTTTGCCAACCAAATTTCCCCCACGGCTGTACTGAATGTTCTTGTTATCTTATTTTTACCTGTATAATGGGATATTTCAAAGTTCACTCTCTATTCACATCATAACTCATTCTATTCAAACAAATCCGATTGTAATCTGAGTCCTTCTGCTCAGTTATAATGAATATGAAATATGAATATAAACATCTGTTTTTGTACTTTACTCCTGTGTGATATGTGCAGTGGTGGGATAACCACTGTAAGCGGTTTGAATTAGGCAAATAGTTAATAAAATTTTAGAATTAGATTTAGTTTTCATTCATTTATTTCTTGTTATTGTTTGAAAGAAAAAAAAAAAAAAAGAATTGTTCGACAATATAAATAAATAGATAAATAGCGCAAAAAAGAATAATATAAACAAACAGAAAAGGAGAAAATCGTATAGAAACGAGATGAAAAATAAAATGAAAAAAACAACAAAAAAAAAAACCTGTTAAATTAACCAATACATACAGTATATGTCGTTTTCATCTATTTGACTCGGAGTTCTGTTGTGCTGGCTCCAGTTGTGGTTTGTCTGTGTTCATTCTCTTAGTTTTTAAATGATGACGCAAGATTTAGTTTATTTTCACCAGACGTCTTTATTATTCGAAAGCCCAAAAGTTTACAACCGTGCGGTGAGAAGATGGCTTACTGGGGAGCAGACGACCATTACTTCTTCTCCCTTTGACTAACCGCCAGATTCTAAATACTCTAACTCAGTTCCCTCCACACGCTTTTCCTTTAGCCAATCAGAAATCAACGACTAGATCAGTGAAAGGTGAACTGATGTCAATCACTTCTATAACGGCCATGCTATGATTCAATGGTAACTTTCCATTTACAAATACCGTTATTCAAATTTTAGTACACTACAGTCATAATTCATGGGTTTCCAACACCTGTATCGGTTGTCATATCGTAGAAAAAAATAGAAATACAAATATTTAAATATGAATATAAACAATATTTTTGACTATGAAATAGAATAATAAAAACAGGATAAAAATTCACGAATGAGTTTCCGTTGTCGATTCTTTCCTTTCCTTCACCGCTTGCACCACCTCTTACTTTTCACCTTTTCCTTTCTCGTCCTCTTCTGCTTTTTCGATCCTTTTCTTTTACCTCCTTCTTCTTTCATCTCCCCATCATTTCCCTTCTCTTACCTCCTGCTCGTCCAATTCATTCACCTTCATCTCATTTTCGTCTCCTCCCAAACTTTTTTGTTTTTCCTTTTAATCCATTCCTATCTATCTATCTATCTATCTATCTATGCCAATCTTGTTCTTTCTTTCTTGTATATCTATCTTTCTGTGTATTGTTTTCAGTCTTTTAATATCTATCTATCTATCTATCTATTTCTGCCTTTTCATCTCTCTCTCTCCCCCCCTCTCTCTCTCTCTATATATATATATATATATACATATACACACACACACACACACACACACACACACACACACACATATATATATATATATATATATATAATAATATATATTATAATGGTATACACAGGAAGTTTCACCGTAAGGATATTCAGTGTTTAATCCACTGAATTAATAAAGATATTGATTAATTGCAGTCGATTGCACGCGTGTATTTTAATACTCGAGTAGGTTATTCCTGTGTATACCATAATAATAATAATAATGATAATAAAATTGCTCTACTTACGTATTGAGCACTTTATATTTGTTATATCGCTGTCTTATCATTGTGAAACTTGTATCAACTAACCATTGTGACCAATTTCACCGGTAAGTCACCTTTTTCATGTAAAATCATATTTCTGTCTGTCTGTCTGTCTGTCTGTCTCTCTCTCTCTCTCTCTCTCTCTCTCTCTCTCTCTCTCTATATATATATATATATATATATATATATATATATATATATAATATCAGCATATTCATATCTATCTATCTATCTATCTATTTCAGCCTGTTCATACCTATCTATCAATCTATCTATCTCAGCCTGTTCATATCTATCTATCTATCTATCTATCTCAGCTTGTTCATATCTATCTATCTATCTCAGCATGTTCATATCTATCTATCTATCTATCTATCTATCTATCTATTAAACACATTACACATTATACTTTTTACTATTTATACTAAGGAATTTTTCGGAAAAGCGCTGACGTACTTTAATTATTTGCAACATGAGATTAAAAATAAAAAAGAAGGAAAAATTCAGTAAATTGTATAAAAAAGAAAAATTAGAGAAATCCGGACAGTGATCGAACGATTATTTTTTTTGCTTCTCTTGATGATGGCGTACATGGCAGCTTTTTAATTCTTTTAATTTTTTTTGTATTTCTTCCTTATCCATTTCTGATAATTCATTTTGCATTGATCTCGGGAAACAATTTTTCAATCTGCCTCTGCGCGGAATTTTGTTTACTATTAAAGATAAACAAAACGAAATGATTGAACATCACAAACTGACTTGACATATTCAGCTACGTTTTTTGTTTTGTTTGTACAAAATGAGTTGCCGGCGAATAAACAGATGCTTAAATAGATCGCGAGTTTCATATTAGAGACTGAGGTAGATAGGTAAATGGGTAGAGATAGATATATAGATAGAAATGAGACAACTGAGATAGATAGATAGATAGATAGACAGTAAAAAACTGTAAAGTAAAAAAAAAGAAAAGAAAGATAGACATACAAGAAAGAAAGAAAAAAATTGGCATAGATAGATAGATACGAACAGCGTGATATATATATATATATATATATATATATATATAGAGAGAGAGAGATAGAGAGAGACAGAGAGAGAGAGAGAGAGAGAGAGAGACAGACAGACAGACAGACAGACAGAATGACAGAGAGAGACAGACAGAGACAGACAGACATAATTTGCTTGAAGCATTGTGTTTATATTGATTTGGAGGTTGGTTTTGAGGGCTATCACAATGCAAGTGTAAAGAAAAAATAAGGTAACAATGGTGTTGTTTGTTAACCTGTGATTTATTCTTAATATTTCAAGATAAAATCTCTTCTTCAGAAGAACACTGGAACTGAATAGTTGTCGTCTTGCTATGGCATTTTTTAGGTAAATGGAAATTTTTTTGAAAATGATACACATGGTATTTTTTTATAACTGTATTCTAGTGTTGTATGTTTACGTGAATGTGCTTCTTTTGTTTGTACGTGTGCGTATGTTGTCATGCGCGTGTGTATGAAAATGCGTGTAGACTGTGACGTTATGACCGTATTCCACGCGCGTGTGTGCGTATGAATGACCGTATCCACGCGCGTATGTGCTTATGAATGTGCGTATTTGTGTTTGGTGGCCATCGTGATGTATAATATTTCGTGTTGGAAGTAATATAACTTATTCATTCATTTATTATTATTATTATTATTATTATTATTATTTATTTTTTAATTTCTTATTTACTTTGCCCATAAGTGTTTGTGTGTGTGTGTGTATGTGCGTGTGTTAGATTTAAAAAGGTTAGAATGGTCAAATTCATCAATATCCAGAGTAAATCCTATTTGTTAACAACTAGTGTGCAAAGGTTTGTGTGTGTGTGTGTGCTGGGCTATAGATGTGGGTGCGTGTTTCGCATTAGTCTTCTCGTTGTAGATTTATTGCATTATGAATTCTCCATTGTGCATGTGGATGTGTGTTG
>CM042149.1:96120332-96125332 GCA_023376005.1 Doryteuthis pealeii | reverse complement strand
ATGGAATATGAAAGTGAAAGTGATACCAATTGTAGTTGGTGCACTTGGAACGGTCCCAAAAGGATTGGAAAAGGGTCTGGAAAGTTTGGAAATCAGAAGAAGGATTGAAACCATTCAGAACACTGCACTGCTGCAATCTGCCAGAATACTCAGAAGAGTCCTGGAGACCTAAGGAGACTTGCTGTCACTCAGACTCCAGTGAAAGACCATCAGCTAATGCTGATGTAAAAACTCAAAAAGAGTAAAACAATAATAATAATAATGATTTGGAAATTCGGAGACTGAAGAAATTGAAAATTAGAGGAAGAATCGAAACCATCCAGACAACAGTATTATTAAGATGGGCTAGAATGCTTAGAAAACCACTATAGACCCGATGAGACTTGATGTAACTCAGACTACAGTGAATGCTCACCAGCTAACGCTGATGTGGAAAACTTGCAAGGAGTGATATAATGATAATTAGTAAGAAATTATAACTTCAAGTCACTTAATGCAAATGAATTGCACAAAGTGATATGGTATCAAGTATTCCTATTTAATACTAATGCTTACAGATCTATTTAACCCCAGTAGATCTCCAAAGTTAAACAGCGATCAACCTGCTCAATACTCAATTGGGTGTCCTCTTTAGCAATAGCAGTTACTGTAAGCAACCTGGGTCATATGTTTGTCAAAATACCTTGATTCGCTATTAAATGACCTGAAAAGGGTTGATATGCTACCAAAAAAAAAACCCAAAAACAAAAAACAAAACAAAACAACGAACTATTTAACCCATCGATTTGAGCCTAACAGTTTCTATCACTCCTGGTCAGAGTCTACCTGGGAGTAATAGTAATGAAGGGGTGACTGCATATTCCAGAAGTAGAGTCTCATTACCGGAGGCAGTTAAACATCTTTTCCTGGTCTCCCATCAGATTAACACAAGGTCTTTTTAACGTGGAGATTTTTTTGTGTAATGGGGCATCCAGTGATGATCGAACTCGCTATTTAGTAGTAATGGATCTGTGAGACTACAGTTTAATGTCACACGCATGATACTCCTTTTTTTTGGTTCGTGGGGTATTACTACCCCGCTGCTGAAGATTCAGATGGCATATTCTGAGTCCCGTCGACAGGGGGCGCTTTTATTGCTGACTCGGCAGTATATTAATATATCAGTGCGAAAAGGAGATGAAATTAAAATGAGAATCAAATAAAGTAGGAAAGCATGAAAATTTGTAGACGAAAATGAAAGAAAAGACAAGAATGCGGTTAGGGAAACAAAAGAAATATGAAAGGAAAGAGAGAGAGAGAGAGAGAGAGAGAGAGAGAGAGAGAGAGAGAGAGAGAGAGAGAGAGGGGGGGAGGGGGGGGGAGAAGTAGAAAGATTATGTTAACGTACCAGATTAGAACAAGTGCGTCTAAGACGACGAAAGAGGAAATCATCAAAAGCTAAAAGAGGTAAAAGCAAAGGTCTGAGAGCGAAGGATACAATAAAAATGGTCACACCCCGTTCTTTGAATGAACGCACTTCATTACGTTCTAATATCGCCAATTCCCCTTTACCATCTCAGTCATATTTATTCTCCGCATTTGACAGCTCTTTTTGGGGCGGGCCGTGGGAGACGGGCTGTTGTGAGGTCGGGGGTAGTCGAGAGCTGACCTCAACACTCCGGCCAAGATTTCAAAATGGCTTTCATCATCAGAGCTCTAACGTCCGTTCGGATCTCTCTCTCTCTCTCTCTCTCTCTCTCTCTCTCTCTCTCTCTCTCTCGCTCTCTGTCTCTTCTCTCACGCTCTCTCTCTCTCTCTCCCCTCTCTCTCTCTCTCTCACTCTCTCTGTCTCTTTCTCTCACGCTCTCTCTTCTTTCTCAGAGCAAGGCATTTGCAGGAAAGAAAAAGTAAAAATGGATCAAGTCTGGTGCTTTTCTCTTCCCCTCCCCAATCCTTATACGCTCCCTCCCCCAATCCTGTATTTAGGAGCAGCGACGGCAAAAGCCAAGTAGCGACCGTTGTCCATCATTATAGGGCGGGTCGATATCCGAAATTACTTACAAGCCGATGACGATTTAATAGAGAGATATATGGATATTTGTTGGACGTATTACAAGAGATACTCTCTTAAAAAGGCGGTTATTATTAGGGAGGTGGTCGGAGTTAGGTTAGGATAAGGAAGGGGTCAATATGTCCAGGGGCGAGAATGTGAAGATATTAGGGTAGCGACATGTCTAGTATGCATGTCTACGTGTGTAGGTGGAGGGGGCCGGTTTTTTTTCTGTGAGGTGCGCGCATGCGTATAAACGGAACCTTCCAACCAGTTAAGTACAGATTTTATGCGAAAGATTATGTGAACACTAGCATTTATAAAAATGATTCTTACTGAATATGCATGCGAACGGTGTGCATATCACAAACACACACACACACACACACACACACACACACACACACATATATATATATATTATTTGAATAATCGCATAGGCAAGAAAGTATTAGCAACCAAGCGGTGATGACTTCCTATCCACGCTACCCAAACTTAGATATAAATGCTCTATCCACGATATTGAGCACTGTTTACTTATATATATATATAAGTAAAAGTAAAGTCGTCGGGGCGGCCTAAAGTCGGTATCAGCCAATCAGCGAAGGAGTCTATCCCCTTTTCACTAGCGCTAGACCAAGGAGATTGTTTTGGCATCTGAGGTGGAGCGCCACACCTACCATCAGCTCCTTACTTTACTGCACAGATCCCTGTGCTACTCATACACTGAGTTGGTGAGGACCGGAATCGAACTAGGAACCATGTGGTTTCTAGCCGAACGCTCTACCGACTGAGCTAACCACCCATATTATATATATTAATATATATACAAGGTGTGTCAAAAAGTATCGAGATTTTTTGAACTTTTTGACACATCTTGTATTATATTTCAAAACGTTCGGTAATGTATTCTTAATTTATACACACTGGATAAAAAGGTTGAACAAATGTTAAATTATTCAAATTTAGCTGCTACATATTCTAAAAAGTATTATATGCGAAGGATGTTTGTAACCAGAATTTCATAGTCTGGTGTCAAGTTTACGTATTATAGACGCATGTCTATTACACATGAATAATTATGGTAAATACTTTCACGTATATAATTCATCACATATCCATATTGCACATCCATCGCAATCTCTCTCTCTCTCTCTCTCTCTCTCTCTCTCTCTCTATATATATATATATATATATATATATATATATATATATATATATATAATGATACCTAGTAAGAAATTATAACTTCAAGTCACTTAATGCAAATGAATTGCACAAAGTGATATGGTATCAAGTTTTCCTATTTAATACTAATATTTACAGATCTATTTAACCCCACTATATCTCCAAAGTTAAACAGCGATCAACCTGCTCAATACTCAATTGGGTGTCCTCTTTAGCAATAGCAGTTACTGTAAGCAACCTGAATGAATAGGTGGAGACTTTAAAATCAAAATAACATATATATATATATAGGGTTAATAAAAATGTTGATATCCTTATGAGAGTACCTTTATGATATAATTTCAAACTGTCTCATCTCTTCACTATTTCTGTCAAAAGAGGAGATTAAAATGTTAATGTTTATATTATCTTTATCTTTATTTAAAAAGGCTTGACTGATATCAGGACGATCACTTGAGAAAGATTCCAATAATCTGTTGACAGGGATGGTGAATAGGTGGAGACTTTAAATCAAAATAACATAATATATATATTATATATATATATATATATATATAAAGTAATCCACAGACACGTGTTTCGAGGTATCACCTCTCATCAGTGTGGTTATACCGTTTAACAGCTACCTCTGGCCGGGTTCGAGACCCGAATGAACTTTCGTTCGCCAGTCCTCTTACCCGTACGGCCACAGGCAACTGTCAAATATACGAGACTATTTAATCGCTACATTTCTAAGCGGAAATGAATTCACTAGAGGACTCAAACTTTATGTAAACAAAGCGAGGCTTAGCTGTACGCCGAATACAGTGAATTTTGCAATTAAATTCCTTCTAATTAAAGTATATATATATATATATCTATATATATATATATATATATATATAAAGAAAAAAAGGGGACAACACTGAGAACAGAGCACAAAACTCAAAGTCCCGTAACCCCGCATCTCGGAGATCTGAGCTCTGACACAGGAGCACTGAACAAGCATGGAGCACAGGTGGAGTCCCGATGCCGGAACTAAACACTGGGTTCTGAGCACAAACACGAGCAACGTAAGAAGCACCGAATACGAGCAAAGGAGATTGTTTTGCGCGGTAAACATAGAGAGCAGGAGGTATATAATTATTTACTAAGGTTAGCTTAGACGTGACACAAAGCCAGAAGTTATGGGCGCCCAATGGGAATCGAACTCACAAACAATTGTCTGGAAATCTAGCTTTCTCACTTTCCTAGCCCTCGCCCTTGCCAACTCAGCGTATGAGTAGCACAGGGATCTGTGCAGTAAAGTGATGAGCTGATGATAGGTGTGGTGCTCCACCTCAGACACTGAAATTATCTCCTTAGTCTAGCGCTAGTGAAAAGGGGATAGACTCCCTCGCTGTCTGGTTGATACTGACATTAGGCCGCCCTGACGACTTTGCTTACTTACCCCACATGAAGTGCCCTTCCCCCCCCCCCCCCAGGCACTGTGGGGTATGTAGATATAGATATACATGTGAAATAAATATTTTTAGAAAAAACAAACACATTCGCTGACAGAAATCTGTTTTGGCCTTTTATTAAAGTGGTCTTCATCAAGAGCGAGATGTGTGTGATAGAAGGTTGAAACAGATTTCTGTCAGCGAATTATAACATCATGTGTTTGTTTTTTTCTAAAAATATTTATTTCATACTGTCGGATTCACTTCCATTCACTTTTTCAGATATACATGTGTATACTTTCATTAACACACCTTGATGATGATGATGATGATGATGATGATGATGATTTATTCCAAAATAT
>CM042149.1:96102832-96115332 GCA_023376005.1 Doryteuthis pealeii | reverse complement strand
ATATATATATATATATATATATATATATATATGTATTCTATCACTGATGTTAACCTCCATTTATTTATGAATATGGCAAACATTATTAATACTAATATACATACATACATACATACGTGTCTATGTGTGTGTAGCATTGCCCATAAATAAGTACACCCTGAATAATTGCTTTTTATAAAATGCTAGTTTTTCTAAACCAAATGTATCATTTTTAAAATTCTATCTACTTAAACATTATACAACTGGAACTATTATTAGGTACTATTTATTACCAAACTCTATAACACAGACACACTTAACGAAAAAACACAAATATGTATCTTTCCGAAATAGGAATCCAACATAGATCAGAGAGTTTGGTAATAAATAATACCTAATCGCACTCGTTATGATTGTATAATGCTAGACAAGAAATGATAAAATAGTAATTCTTTTGTTTCCGAAAAACTTAACATTTTATTAAAAAATTCATATTCTATAAAGATCTGTTAAGTTTAGAAGAAAATTAATATTATATAGACATACATTGTATTAGCAACCAAGTACATAAATTAGACCTATAAATATACTTACACACACACACACACACACACACACACACACACACATATATATATATATATATATGTTTGTGTGTGTGTATGTGTGAGTAATTGGGCAGCATTCTTTCATTTATACATGTGGAATGAAACAAAAGGCAGGTCTCCTGTTTAACGATTTTATTGGTGATCTTTTCAAGCTTTCTGGCTAACTTTTTTTATATTTGTATTTGTATTTATTTCATATTTATTACACAAAATTCAAAACAACTAACTTCGTTGTCCGCAACAATTCCTCTCCACAGACAAGTCGGCTTAATGAGACCAATTTAGTATACAAATTTAAATGTCCCTTAGGAGATTACTGTCTCCCAAAAAATAAAAATACCTACATCGGTTTTACCCCAACAACTTTGTCACGCCGTTTAACACTTCAGATGACAGATAATAGCTCCATTTCACATCTAAAATTACATGCATGCCCCCACTCTAATTACCGAAATATCCAAACAGAAAATATGCACGTTCTGCACAGAGAAAAAAATAAACAAAAACTCCAAATACTAGACGCTTTATACATCAAACATACAAACCATCCTTAAATAAAATTAATTTCCAATGCAGTACTCACATTTGAAAATGCCTATAACACTTTTCCCATCAATTATTTTCCTTCCAGCCTCCACATTCATTAATATACTTTGAAAAAAACAAACAAAAAAACTGGAACACATCACCCCTGATGAAAGTACTCGGGATATGAACTTCGGTGGACTAATCCACGAATTTCACCCAAATATTAAAAAGTTGGCCAGAAAACTTGAAAAAATCACAAATAAAATTGTTAAACAGATGTGTCTTTTGTTTAGTTCCACACACACACACACACACACACACACACACACACACACACACACATATATATATATATATATATATATATATATATATATATATATATGTGTGTGCGATTTTTATGTCTTCGCTACCTTAACTTAGATATATTTTCTCTATCAATGACACTGAGGACTCTGTACTTATAGATATGACAAACTACATTATCAATATTAGAAAAAAATATATATGTATGTAGCGTATGAGTAGAACAGGGGTCTGTGCGGTAAAATGAGGCGCTAATTGTAGGTGTGGTGCTCCACCTCAGACGGTAAAATAATCTCCTTCGTCTAGCGCTTAGGAAAAGTGGATACCAATATATATATATATATATAATATATATATATATATATATATATATATATGACCGGAATAAATTTTTTTTTAAGAACACCAGGAAGTGAGTGGATAAAAGAGAGAATAAGAAGAAAATGAATTATAGAATAAAAAAATGTAATCCTTAACTTTTGAGTGTTTTGAAACTTAATTCTCTTTTTCTAAAAACTTTGTCCATATGACAAAAACTTAAATTCAGTTCGTAATATTTTGTTTTTCTTAATTGCTAGTTGCTTTAAAGTGATAAAAAATATTAATTTGATTTATTTTCTTTTTTTCCCTAAAAAGTAACAATTAAACAGATCTAAGTATTAAACATGTGTCGTTATTTATCGGCTGAGGCTGTAGAATACGCCAACAGCACCTCTGCTGAGTAAAACCACCTGCCAATTGGGCCACCCTTTTTTTCCGTAGGTGGCGACCCGTGATGTTTTTGGATGGAATCCTAGTGGCTTCAGCCCATGGCATGCAACACCCATGGCATGCAAAAGGCACTTTGACCGTTACTTGCCTAGACGGTCGGGCGGAGAGATCCCCTCCAATCAACCAACTTGTCATGTCAAGCCCTAGCACCTATATGATTGTTTCTGCCGTATTGTTCTTATGGTAAAACCTCCACCCCCTTTTATCATATATGTGCTAAAAGGCGGTGGTTGATGGCCTTAGTGTCATGGGTATGACATTAAACTGCATCTAGTGGTGAGGTTTCAATTTTGGAGCTCTGGGAAGTGTGGAGTACCCCTTCATTGATATTACTCCCATACCTACTTTGACTCGGAGTGGTAGTATTTGGTAGGCCTACCAAGTACTACCACTCCGAGTCCCATATATGGGTTAAATAGATAAAAAAAGAGTTTTAAAAATCATATTTAAAGAATGAATTAGAATTTGATGATAATTTGAATACTCAATAAAACAAACATGATTTCGGCATAAATTAACTCAAAGGTTGACATGCTGTAAAATCTAACCAACCAACGAATCTTTATTTGTAGGAGGAAAATTTCGTATTTATTCGAAGGAAAATTATTCGTTTATTAAATATTTAACGATAAGTAAAGTTAAGAATTCGTTTATTATAATTTTCGTGTATTATAATATTCGTTTATTTTAGGAATAGTCTTAAGATGCATGAAGACTGAATTTATTTTTAAGTTTAATTCAAATTTATTTCATTTTTAAGCGATTTATATTGAGTTTTAGTTGTCTCCAGTGTTAATTTAACCTTTGATTTAAAAGTTTTAATAATTACTAATTTATTTTGTTTTAAACACTTGAAAGATGCTAACGAAAAAAAAAAATCATTCGTTACGAATGGAATTAAAATGTTATTATTATTATTATTATTATTATTATTATTATTATTATTATAAAGATTTTTTTAGATAATTAAGATTTATATTTATATTATTAATTTATTATTATTATTATTAAAATCTTTTTATTATTATTAAAATTTTATTTTTTTTATAATTAAAATATTTTTTATTATTTTAAAGATTTTTTAAATTATTTATTTATTTACGGATGATTCGTAAATAATACTAAATAATAAATTAAATACGGATTAAAATAATCTTTAACTAAGTTTTTACACGGTGTATTTTTAATTTAGAAAATTTTCGTACATATGTATTTTTTTAAATATTCGAAAGAACATTTAATTCAAATGTTAACAATGGAATGTACGTGATATTTTTACATACCCTGCTAGTTATGTGGTAATACTAACTGGGGTGGCTTCTCACTGTGAGGTGTATCAAATAAGTCGTTACCAAATTTCAATGAAACACCTCAACAACTGCCAACTTCCAAATCCAGTGTTGAAATTTGGCGATTCATTTTTTAAATATGACCTGTGATTTATGAATGTCTCCAAGCAGATTCTTGAAGTGTCCTTTCCGCTTTTGTTGCTTTTAGGTTGGATATATGTGTTTTTTCATACACTAATTTCCTTTGGACAAATAAACTCAAAAGAATTTTTTTTAAAAATTAGGTATCAACAAAGATGATGTCATAGACGTATTTTACAAAATCTTTTCCCCCATCCGATTGAAAATAAAAACTGACTAAAAATAAGGGAATTATCCAATTTTAATGTAATGTTCAGTATTATCAATGAATGGATTTTATAATGCATGAGATATTTCATTTCAAGATTTACAGATTTTTTTCAAATCCCTTAACTTTGGCTCCCCTTACCTTGGGACGCAAAATATCGGTGGGATTATATTAAAGTGAAACTAATTATAGTATTAATGTTTTTTGTTATTGATTTCTAAGATATTTTGTTTTAAAAAAAACAAAAAACATTCGTATTTTTCATACATTAAGGGGCTGGGTGGGCTGGTTTGGAAGTTCAAAACTCAAATCATGTCGACGGGAGTGGTGTGGGGGTGGAAAGGTCTGTATATGATATTTTCTGTTTTTTTTGTTGTAATTATTGAATTATATCGCTTAATTAGTAAAAATCAAAAACTAAATTTTGTGTTTCTTAGTTATAAGCATATTAAGGTGTATGCGAGATTTCAAATGTAAGTAACGTCTCTTTTAGGAGTTATAAGACGACACGTACATACCGTGACATTCATTTTATATATATATATATATATATATATATATATATATATATATATATATATATATATATATATATATTAACATTGAATTATTATATATAAATCAAATTCTGATATATGAATTAATATCAAAATGCAATTACATCTTTTAGCAACAAAGTATATACATATACATATGATTATACACCTTTTTAAACAAACCTATACAAACACACCCAACCACATACCCCATATATATATTATATATATATATATATATATATATATAATATATAATCTTGTCTGGTTAATTTCCGGTGAATATTGCTACATTGTAACTATCTTGAATTCAAAATAAAAACGGTCAAATAGAAGAATTTACTTAGCTTTTTTTACAGTTGTAAAATGAAATAAAATAAATCAAATTATAATATATTAATGATTTTTATACGCATTGTAATTACCTTCAAATCATTAATATATTATAACATACTTAACAATGCTTTAAAAAAAATTACCAATTACTTTTAAATTAAATTAATTAGATAGATCAGTAAACAAATAAAATGATTATCTTTAATTATATATTAGAAAGATTGATGAATGATTTTAGAAAACTATATATATATATATATATATATATATATATATATATATATAATCTTGTCTGGTTAACTTCCGGTGAATATTGTTACATTGTAACTATCTTGAATTCAAAATAAAAAAGTTCAAATTGAAGAATTTACTTAGCTTTTTTTACAGTTGTAAAATAAAATAAAATAAAATAAATTAATTAGATAGATCAGTAAACAAATAAAAAGATTATCTTTAATTATATATTAGAAAGATTGATGAATGGTTTTAGAAAACTATATATATAGAAAAATATATTATATATACTAGCAAATTTATGCACCCTCCGGATGCAAGTTTTTAAGTTTTAATATAATAAAATATCATGTTAAATTAGAAAGGCTAATAAAACTAAATAAGAATGCAGATAAAGAGATTTGGAACAGAGGGGGTATTATCAAAAAATAGAACAGCTTTGAAACTAACTCTTCCATCATTTTCCATTACTCCCGTCTTTCATTGGTAATTTTTTCTAATTTAACTCTGTACTTAAAATAGGAAGTAAAGGATAATATCACAGTTATTTCTTTCTTTTAAGATTTATCCCAGAGATTTTTGCTCATATTCAATAAGATAAAACCAAACAATTAGAAATCAATAATACTTAGCATATATTTATTAAAATCAATTTTTTAAGATCAATATGCAAATTAGCCTTCCCATTCACACTGTAAACCACTATTTTGTTGTATATATAAATACAATTGCGTATTATTAGTATGTAGATATGGTCTACAGTGGCTTCGGCCTCTGGACCATTGCTATAATTAACGGCGTCGATCCCAGGGGGCCATCCCCCCAGGCAACACCTGCCCCCTCGATTTAAAGGGGCAGGGCTGGGTTTATTGCCCAGTGCCTGAGGCGCCCCTTGAGGGGGAATGCCGACGGGATCGACGCAATTTTTCACCTGCCACTCCATGAGCTTCGGTTTGTGGGTGGTCCCACGTTAATAGGGACTTTGTGCCTGACCCGTACAAGTGGGGTACGCGGTAAATACAGTATGTAGATATGGTCTACAGTGGCTTCGGCCTCTGGACATTGCTATAATTAACGGCGTCGATCCCGGGGGCCATCCCAGGCAACACCTGCCCCCTCGATTTAAAGGGGCAGGGCTGGGTTTATTGCCCAGTGCCTGAGGCGCCCCTCTTGAGGGGGAATGCCGACGGGATCGACGCAATTTTTCACCTGCCACCCATGAGTCTCGGCTTGTGGGTGGTCCCACGTTAATAGGGACTTTGTGCCTGACCCGTACAAGTGGGGTACGCGGTAAATATCGATATGGTCAACAGTCTTAATAATGTAAAACAATTTTATTATTCATTGAGGTTTAAATAAAAATAAAATCATGGAGAATGTGATGTAAATAACTAAGGGAACTGTGAGTTGAGTAGTAATATAGTTTCGGTTACAGACAGACAAACACACAATCTCCATTATAATAAGATATATATATATATATATATTTAGAGAGAGAGAGAGAGAGAGAGAGAGAGAGAGAGAGAGAGAGAGAGAGAGAGAGAGAATGAGTAAGGGAGAGAGATGTAGATGTAGATGTAGATATAGATATGAAAATAATAATATAGGCACCCTAAAAATCAACTAGTTTATAGAAATCGCATCATTGGACTTAATTCAGTTCTTAGTATTATTAGTATAGATGATTGAATGATGATACATAGAGTGAATCAAATAAAAATTCACATATAAATTCAGATTATAACTACTTGTAAAGCTACGGACATATTGATTGATTTTTCGTTCGGGTGTATACACACACACACACACACACACACACACACATATATATATATATGTATATTTCATATTAACACTGGTATATATAAACTCTAGTAAATGTACATTCACTGAATAAAGCATAGAAAACATCAAATCATATTAATTATGCAAATGTACCAGCCACACTAATCATTTTACTTAGACATTTATTGAGATGCACACTAACGTACGCATGCGCACGTGAAACACATCACTGCACTTTAGAAGAGAGAAGATTATTTTTTGACCATCTTCAAAGGCTCCGCCCTGTCAGCCATACAACACCCCCGCCCACCCCCAGCCGGCCCACCCCGTTCCGTATCCTCTTAGCAGTGCAGCGTGTGATCCAATCTAATAAGTCAGTTACATTAAATCAAATCTAATAAAAAAAACTTTCATCTACCTATCTAGAGTAATTGTCAGTCAGTATGAGTAGGTTTTTTTTCTCTCTCGTTTTTTTCTGAGAGAGAGAGAGAGAGAGAGAGCGAGAGAGAGAGAGAGAGAAGAGAGAGAGGGGGGAGGAGAGATTACCAAAGAGTAAGAGATAACGAGAGGAATGCAGAGAGAGAGAGAGAGAGAGAGAGAGAGAGAGAGAGGAGAGGGGAGAGGAGGGAGAGAGAGGGAGCGAGAGAGAGAGAAGGAGAGATAGAGAGAGTTTACCAAAGAGTAAGAGAGAAAGAGAGGAATTCAGAGAGAGAAAGAAAGAGAGAGAGAGAGAGAGAGAGAGAGAGAGAGAAAAGGAGAGGTAGAGAGAGATAACCAAAGAGTAAGAGAGAACGAGAGGAATGCAGAGAGAGAGAGAGAGAGAGAGAGACAGACAGACAGACAGACAGACAGAGACAGAGACAAACAGAGACAGAGAGACAGAGACAGAGAGACAGAGAGAGAGGAGAGAGAGAGAGGGGAATACAGAAATAGTGTGTGTAAGAGATAGATAGATAGATAGATAGATAGATAGATACACAGAGAGAGAGAGAGAGAGAGAGAGAGAGAGAGAGAGGAGAGAGAGAGAGAGAGAGAGATGAATATGGATAGAGGGTGTAAGGAAGAGAGCGACAGAAAGAGACACAAGCAGAGACACAGGTAGAGAGAATGTAAGAGAATAAGTGTTAGTATGAGAGAGAGAAACATTAACAAAGTGTGAGAGAGAACTATCGAGAGGGAGATAGATAGATGGATGGGGAGAGAGAGAGAGAGAGAGAGAGAGAGAGAGAGAGAAAGAGAGAGAGAGAGAGAGAGAGAGAGAGAGAGAGAGTAGGGTGGGAAGTGAGAGAGCTTTACGGTTATATCCAAAAGTAAATAGATAAGCTTTTTCACGCTTCATTGGTCCTCATCAACCAATTGGGCTTTTTTTTTTCTGGAGATCCGATTGGGGGCGAAACCGGTTTTCTATTGGCTTTCAAATATGACATTTCATTTCGTAAGTAGTGTGGAAAGCGTTGACAATGGCTTATGTGACTCACCTCATCGAGACGTCGTTAAGTTTTCTATGAAGTAAAAAGTCGCATAAAAAGGAGTACAAAAGAAAAAAAGCTTCTGTTGTTTTGTAATCTTTCATAATTCTTCCTATTGGATATGCCGTATTAAGAGGATACACACATGCACGCACCGAATAAATACAACCATATATATATATATATTAAGCCTATGAAGGTGAGCATAACTAATTTACATATAATAGTAGACATTTAAGTTGATGCACCAACCCGTCTACTTAGCACTGAAACAGATACAACCACATCCATTTATGTGCATTTACTTATCTATCTCTTATTGTTATTGTGGTTGCTGTAAATTCGTTATTTTGTATCTTAACTGAAATTCAGTTGAATTAACTGTAATGAATTAAAACACCTAATTTAAACGTTGATTACCCCCCTATATATATATATATATATATATATATATATATATATATGAGAAGTAAATAAACAAACGATGTGTTTGGATATGGCTTTTTTTAGCCGACAATTTTTGGGAGAATATGTGCTTAATTGAAGTCGTACCTAATTTTGAAAATTAATTAATTAATAATTAATTAATTAGGCAGGCATACCTATTCAAATGTAAGGCTAAACAAATCGAGAAAAATCCATCTCTGTATGTACATTTCGGTCTATTAGGCCTCATCAGCAGAGCTATAGATAGGAAGACCGCCTTGTGCGTGATTCGAACCCTGACTGTCAAGCTGAATAGGTATGCCCGCCTAATTAATTAATTATTAATTAATTAATTTTCAAAATTAGGTACGAATTCAATTAAGCACATATTCTCCCAAATATATATATATATATATATATATATATATATATATATATATATATATATATATATATATATATAAAGCCAAATTCATAATTTCATAATTCATAATAAATTAAAACACCTGATTTAAAATTAAATTAAAAGTAAATTTGGTTATCTCCCAAATGTAGAGAGATTTTGAATATATATAGTTTTTCCCTAATTTTGTTTCGCAACAATATGAATGGTTAAATCCTACTTAACGGACATAAATTCCACCATCGTATGTCACTCCGCCAAATGAAAAAAAAAACCCCTAAAAATCAAGGAATTAACCGAATTTAATGAAATTTTCAGTGTTGATATATTAATGAATAAAAGATATAATGCACCAGTTATTTTATTTGAAAACTCTTACATTTTTTCAGGTCAGTTAACTTTGAACCACGTATCTTTGAGGCGTAACTCAGATTCACAAACATACGTGGTTCAAAGTTAACTGACCTGACAAAATGTAAAAGTGTTTAAATGAAATAACTGGTGCATTATATCTTTTATTCATTAATATATCAACACTGAAAATTTCATTAAATTCGGTTAATTCCTTGGTTACTGTATTTTTTCATTCGGTGGGATGACATACGATGATGGAATTTAAATCCGTTAAGTTGGATTTAACCATATGAATTTAGAAACTTTAACGAGTACCAACATTATTTGATCCCCCCACCCAGCAAAAACACACACACATGTTGAAAAAACTGAACCATTTTTTATTATTGCCTCAAATTCTAATGAAACTCCAATGGTTTAGACATACATAGGAAGTGATTATTTTCCATGATTATTGTCATCAAAGTTCCCTTAGTTGTAGCGAAAAGTCATATTTTTTATGAAAAGAAAATTCTCAGAAATAGCAAAAAAATCGGAAATTTCTTAGAATTTTCTTTTCCTTGATTTGAAATCCTAATTTGTAATTAGTCCTTTGTTAATGACTTTTCACTAAAACTAAACGAACTTTGACAAAAATAATCAGGGAAACATAATCACTTCCTATGTGTGTCTAAACCATTTTTTTTATTATTGCCATGTATATTAATGAAACTTCAATGGCCTAGACACACATAGGAAGTGATTATTTTCCTTGATTATTGTCATCAAAGTTCGTTTAGTTGTAGCGAAAAGTCACCATTTTCTAAAAAGGAAATTCCCAGAGATATAAAAAAATAGGAAATTGTTTGGAATTTTCTTTTCCTTGATTTGATATTCTAATTTGTGATTAGTCCTTTGCTAATGGCGCGGTAAGTAGTTGTCTGAGTTGGGAAAAAGGTCAAATTGTGGCATACAATGATTGTAGACTGTCACTTGACGATATTGCAAAGAAATTGAATCGCCATAATTTATAAAGATCCTTGTCAATCATTTGTTGAAAGAATGACCAGATATTGTCAGGCAGTAATTGATGCTAATGGATACTCAACCAAATATTAAATGGTTATATCACCTGTCTATTTCCCCAAGTAATCTATTAAGCTAACTATAATGTATAATTACATGGGAATAATTATTTAAGTAAGACAAATAACTATTTGAAATTTGAAATTTGGAAATTTGAATATTATATTATTAGTCACAACTTGCAGTATCATGGCATCTCGGTTTGTTTAAAATTGTTGATATGTCAGAAAAGAAACCACTGAAAATCTCTATCCCCTTTTGATTCGTGAATTTCTTTTCCCCTTTACGTTAAAAACTTAAAAAAAAAAACTATTCATAGAAAATCTGGTAGCTGTTTATCATATAGTTTAGCTGTCTATTTAAGATAAAGAAACTCTTCGAAATTATCAATATCAAACTATCCAAATTATTAAGACAGGATGTTTAAAAAAATTGATATGTACAATGTGTTTCAGAAAAAAAATGAAATAATTTCCTAATATAATAAATAGAAATAAACATGAAACATTAAGCATAGAATTAAGCATTGATTTATATTTACCCATTCTGTTCAAATTTGAAATCATTTGAATAGGGATTAGTCAAGTTATTAGATTACTTAATAATATCAATTATTCTGAAAAATTATAAATTTCTAATACTAGAAAAACATGCGCCCTCTGGACGCAAGAATTTAAGATTTCATATAATAGAATATATTAAATAAGAAAAATTAACAAAACTAAATAAGAATTCTTATAAAAAGATTACACTTATTTTGATTTTATGTTGATTGATTTCAAATATAAAATTATACATAGGATCACTTTTAATACGTTTGAAAATAAAACAATAATATTAGAAATCAATAGCATCAAGTAATTATTTACTAAACCTGGTTTTGCTAAAACCAGTATACAAATTATCCACACCATAAACTATGTAAACCTTTATTTTTTTGTAGTATACAACACATATTGCAGGATTTTAAAAGAATTAATTCAAAAGCTATATTTTTATAGAGACACTATTGAGAAATAAGATTCTGATTAAAATCAAATAATTATTATTTAATAATCATTGCGAATATAACGTAAAGAATTAAGGGAATTGTGACGTCGGCGTTGACATAATTTCGGTTACAGACTGACAAGGATGAAAGATAAAACGAGTAAATCATTCCCAATTATTTACATAAAAGCATGAAAACTCTTTCACATTAATTATATAGGAATTGTTCAGGATTCATTACGTTAAAATTCTGGGGTAATTCTTTTTTGTTTTGTTTAAAAGAAAAGAAAGTATATAATGAATAACTTGTGGAAGCAAATTTATATGAAGAATTTACTTAAAACTGTAAATAGAAGAATATCTAATTTACTGAGTCAATATTTTTCATATACGAAGTGTGCTAAAAATAACTCTTTGATGATTACTAAAAGAAAACAACATTTATAAATTCAGATTTCTCTTGTTTATTCAATGAAAAGAGATATACAGTGACTGGTACCACTGGTCATTGCAACGATAAAAACAATGTGCCACATTTGAGCCACACTTTATTGGTAAATTGCATCATTGTAGTGTATTCCAAATTTGAATCGTTCTGATAGAATCAGATCAAATCAACAATAAAAATGCTTAAAATAATTCACCTTTTCTAAAGCAAACCATCTAAATTGTTATTTTTTTTCTCTGTTAAATTTACTTGAAAAATGAAAATTATCCGAAATTGTCTTCTCGGCATTTTCTACCATTATTGGTCATTTTCTAGGAATAATGAAGAAGATGTTAATTTTTGTCTGTAAGATCCAGTAAAACTTTGTTTATAATATCTGAAATACTTTTTTTTTATCCCAATGTATATTATAATATCTGAAATGTTTATTTTGTCCCAAGTGTACTGGGATTTTGAATAAATGCAATTTTTCTATAGTTTTGAATATATGTAGTTTTTTCTATAGATCAAGTCTTGAGTTATGGTCACGAAATAATTATTTTTGAAATTTTTAATAAGTAGTGTTGCTCATAGTCTTTTTCATTGTGTTTGAATTTTAAACATATACAATTATTAACCTTGTGT
>CM042149.1:96095332-96100332 GCA_023376005.1 Doryteuthis pealeii | reverse complement strand
AATTTAAATATATCGCCATATATGTACACATACACATATTTGCATATTTGCTTATATCAGTAGAACCTCATGCACACGCACACACGCACACACACACACACAGACACAGAGGCACACACACACACACACACACACACACACATATATATATATATATATATATATATATATATTATATATATATATAGAAGAGAGAGAGAGAGAGAGAGACAGAGAGAGAGGCAGAGAGACAGAGAGACAGAGACAGGCAAAGAGATTATCTTCTAACATTTTCTATAAGAACATATATACCAGAACTCTTATATATATTTAAACAGTTTTATTTTATGTCAGAGATTTTATTTTCGTTCAAAAAATACCGTAATTATTCATGTATAATACACGCTCATCTATAACATATACTTGTGTAGAACTTTGGACTGCGAAATTCCTTAAAAAGATTACCGCGTATAATACGCATTGATTGTTTTAGCATTTGTTGATGCTAAATTCATTTAGCATTTCTTCAACTTTTTATCGGTTCGTACTGACTTAAAATAGGTTTCACTGTCTTAAAACGAAAAACTTAAGCTGTATTCAGAGAAAACGAGATGTTCAGTCTAAAATTCAACAAGCTTGCGTCAAAAATTATAAACAAACACACATTTCTGTAGATATTTCTATGTAATTGCATAAAACACATTAGTTTGGGTTATAGATATTACTTACTTTTGAGGCATATATATATATATATATATATATATTTATTTTTTGGGAGAATATGTGAATTGAAGTCGTACCTAATTTTGAAAGTTAATTAATTAATAATTAATTAATCAATTAGGCGGGCATACCTGTTAATTGTAAGGCTAAAAAAGGTATGCCCGCCTAATTGATTAATTAATTATTAATTAATTAACTTTCAAAATTAGGTTCGACTTCAATTAAGCACATATTCTCCCAAAAATTGTCGGCTAAAAAAAGCCATATCATAAATACATCGCTTGTGTATCACCTTCTCATATATATTTATATATAAAACTATAAGGATATATATATATATATATATATATATATATATATATATGGAGTATATGTGCTTAATTGAAGTCATATAAAAAATAAAATATACTCCAAAAATTGTCGCTAAAAAGATACCAAAAATAAACACATTGTTTTTATTTACTTTCATATATATATATAATATACAGAAAAACTATAGGAATATATATATATATATATATATATATATATATATATATATATATATATATATTATATATATATATATATTAGGATAGAGTAGACAACGGCGCTTGGTAGCTGTCTTTTATATTAAGAGAAAACATTCAATTATTTATACTTATAATTAGATTGAAAATCGCATAGGCGAAAACCTGACAGTTATCATGACTTGATGTCTACGCTACTCTAATATATATATATATATATATATATATATATATATATATATATATATATATATATATATACTCATGTAATTAACGTCTTTTTATTACCAATTTTTTTACTTCAAAAACAAATGATTGTTCATTACACTAGATAGGTTTTTAAGGTTGAAGCTTCCTTTGTTTCGTTATCATAATTTCAACCCAAAGTGTCCCGCGCATAATTTATATCTAAATAAAGTATATTAGTTTGGATGATCTATTTTAAAATATTTTTTGACTTTACATTGTTTTCTATTTATAACACCTGTGCATATGATGTGTTCAAATATTATAAAGAGTAAACAAAGTTATGTAAACACTTCATTATCTTGACTTTGTTTAGTCTTTAGCTATGTGTAGAGTGCATTGTTTATTTACTACATTGCTTTGATTTAGACTGTATTACAGTAATATAGGAAAGGCATGGGCTGCTATAAATAAATTATCGGTCATATGGAAATCCAATCTCACAGACAAGTTAAAGAGACAGTTCTTCCAGGCCGTTGTCGTGTCAGTGCTGCTGTATGGCTGCACCACCTGGACCCTAACAAAACGACTAGAGAATAAACTTGATGGGAGCTGCACAAGAATTCTGCGGGTGATCCTGAACAAGACATGGAAACAGCACCCCACGAGAAAGCAGCTGTACGGTCACCTGCCACATATCACCCAAACCATCCGAGTAAGACGAACACGCGGGACACTGCTGGAGAAGCAAGGACGAACTCATAAGCGACGTCCTCCTGTAGAAGCTAGCACATGGGCACGCCAGTGTGGGCCGACCAGCAAAGATGTACATTGATCAGCTCTGTGCGGATACTGGATGCTGCATAGAGGACCTCCCGAGAATGATGAGCGATAGGGACGGATGGAGAAGGATTGTCATGGATATCCGTGCCAACAGCGCGACATGATGATGATGAGAGTAATTTTGAAAGATTAGATAGGCGTTTCTATGTTTTTTTCTTTATGACATTGGATGTTGAAGAAATATTTTTATAGGCTAGCATAGCCAAAATGTTAGGGGTTGTTCATTAAACGCGATAAATGATAAAACAACTTTTAAGGGGCTAAAAAAGGGGGTGTGTTCATTGCACAAAGTCATCATTACTTGAGAATATACTTCATTGAAATGAACCAGAATCAGGAGTTACCCCACAGGAGGACATAGGATCCCTTTGTTCATCGGCGCGTGTTAGCATTTTTTTAAATCAGTTGTTTGAACATGTAATATGTGGAACGTTTTCTTCATTTTTCAATGACATTATGATACTGTTGTATAGCCTTTTCTATGGACGTATACTAATCTTATATATGTTTTTTTTTTTTACGTCTTAGGCTGGGTCTGATATTATCGGTCGTCTCTGGGTGGCTGTTATTCTGGATATCTGGGCTGGGTATCTGCTCTTTCTCTGTTCTTTTGCTTGGAATTTTCATCTTGTCTTGGGATTTCTTGTCTCTTGGTCTGTTTGTTTTGTTTTTTAATTAATGAACACAAGACGATGCTGCTTTTCTTTAGAGCTCATATCTTATTCTATAAACCCAAGTCAGACAAGCACAAGTTGAAAAATTGGCCTCTAACGGACAGACCACCATTGCGTCTGTCTCATCTCGTCACCCAACCAGATTTGATTTTTTTAATATAACTTTCTCACTTCGGCTCTGTCCAATCAGGGTTAAATTTTGTCAATCAACTAACTCCGTATTTTAATTTTAACTACCCTACCATATATAATTGATAGACAACCCATCAGTTATGTAACAGTACATTTCTAATTAATATCACTAGATTAACAATTCATTATTGAGGTATTGTACACTGAATTCGCGTTCATGCTCAGTCTCATATTGTCGGTTAAATCAAATCTTAATATCATTTCGTGAATAAAACAGAGGATTGTACGAAGTGACTGCATGATGATAAGGCGTTCCGACAATGTAACAGAAAACCGACAGTCAGGTGTTATTGTAAGAGACTTCGAAACCATGCTTGACCCAAGAATCCTAACGCTATCATATTTTAAATAAATATGCTTTATCGCTTTAGCAACAACAACGAAAAACAAAAGTTAACATTAAAGCATTAAGATAGCTACGAATTGTGCTCAAATATCACATGCAACTTTTTGCTCTGATATTAAGTAAATTATAATTTTTAGTATATATATATATATATATATTATATATATATATATATATATATATATTTACTTTTTTATAAATGTAAAAATACTGTGATATAAAATTTATAATTTATATAATATTCAGTATATAACGTGCTTATTTATATGATTACACCATTATATAACATGTATCAATATATATATATATATATATATATATATATATATATATATATATATATAGATAGATAAATAGATAGGTAGATAGATAGATAGATAGATATTGTATCTGTGTGTGTGTGTGTGTGTGTATGCATAAGATACATAATTCAATTCAACGACGAATGAACCACCGACATAGCATATCCATGTGTTACATGTATAAAATAACAAAATAAATGATATATAAATCTGTAACCCGTGACATCCGTGGGCAATATCAATAGAATACCGATATGTCTTCAATCGGAGATTCTTGCGACCAGGAAACTTCTTTCAGAAAATTGCAAAGCATCCACAAAAATTGCGGATCGGAACGCATTAAATTCTGCTTTGAACTACTCTATATTTTTCAATTTATAATGTTAAAAATATTTGTTACTTTTTTACTACACACAGATAATATATATATATATATATATATATATATATATATATATATATATATATATATATATATATATATAGGGTGAGTCTAGTTCTCTATATATTATCTATATATTATATTTGTATATATGTTTTATATATATGTATATATATATATATATGCTTTATAAATACACCCCCGCCCACCCACATATATATATATATATATATATATGAGAGTAAGTAAACAAACAATGTGTTTATTTGATATGGCTTTTTAGCCTACAATTTTTGGAGGATATGTGCTTAATTGAAGTCATACCTAATTTTGAAAATTAATTAGTTAATGATTAATGTATTTAGGCGGGTATATATGTTCAAATGTAAGGCTAAACAAATCAAGAAAATGTACATTCAGGGATTGACATTTTCTGGGTTTGTTTAGCCTTACATTTGAACATATATGCCCGCCTAAATTCATTAATTATTATCTAATTAATTTTCAAAATTAGGTATGACTTCAATTAAGCTCATATCCTCCATATATATATATATATATATATTATATATATATATATATATATATATAAGAACGAATTAGAAAGATAAAAACAATAAAAAAATATAAAAATAAATAATTCTCATCTCATATTTATTAGCTCATCTAAAACTATTAGTTTCATATATTTTTTTATAAAAGGAAAAAAAAGAAGCAAAACAAAACAAAACAAAGCACAATCTAAAATTGTGTTGGAAGTAATAATGTTTTTGTTATTTTTTTTTTAAGTAATTCATTTTTAATATAAGAAATATTACTTCCAGCAAACCTCTGTCTATGAATTTAATTTTCGTTTTCGTTTTA
>CM042149.1:96060332-96090332 GCA_023376005.1 Doryteuthis pealeii | reverse complement strand
GAGAGTGAAAGAAGAGAGAGAGAGAGAGAGAGAGAGAGAGAGAGAGAGAGAGAGAGAGAGAGAGAGAGAGAGAGAGAGGGGGGGGGGAGATTAAGTGCCGATTCATATGATGGTATTTCACTTGGCTAGTTTAAATATAAAACAGAAAGAAAGAAAGAAAGAAAGAAAGAAAAACAGTAAGACAAAATAATATAAAGAGTTAGAAAAAAATAGCAAAATGTACGAGAAAAATAGAATAAGCTTAAAAATGGCGGGAAATGCAAGAAAAGATGACAATATAAAATTGAGAGAAAAATAGAAGAAAAGAGCAAGAAAAACAATATGAAGGGCGAGATAAAAAAGGAAGAAAACAGAAAGAGAAAGAGAACATTTTGTGGTAGGGGTGAGGTGGATAAAAGAAGTGAAGGAGACAGACAGACAGACAGATAGACAGACAGACATAGAGATAGACATAGAAAGGAGGGGAAAGATATAGGAAAATAGAAAGAAAAAAAAAAGAAGAAAAGATGTCTGAAGTTGACGGTGACCGAAGGACAAAAGTAAAGGAGAAAAATTAAAAATCGAGGTGAACTTCAAAATGGCCGCGGTCAAAAACAATGACAGGAAAAATGAATATACTCAAGAAAACATGTCGGACCTACTCAGACCAGGAAACATGTCGGACAATAGCATGTATTTAAAAATATGAGACGCATTTTAAATAAGAAAGAGACAGAGAGGAAATATCAGTCAGCGTAAAATATACAACTCTTGGTCTGAAGATCACACGAGAAACTGACCATTACCAAATGCCGTTGACCCCATGTCTACACTATCCTAACTATATGTATATATGCTAGGTGCGTTTAAAAGTATTTGTAATGGAACTGTATTTACCAAAATAGAAATAAACAATGAACGAAACGTTAAATTTCTTCAAAATAGTCCCTTTAATACACTTATTCCAGTGAGTATTCCACTGGTTGAAGCCTCCCTGAAACTTTTGATCTGGTGTGAAGCTACATCGTCGTATTTTTAAAAAGTTCTCCACGTTATTAAATATTACCCTTCAAATGAATTTTTGGTTTAGAAAAAAGTTCACGGGCAGCTGGATCTGATCTAGTGAGTATAGAAAGGGGTGTACTTGCAAAATACTGTGTTTCGTTAAAAACAACACATTAAAAATGTTGATATATATATATATATATATATATATATATATATATATATATATATATATACCAACCCCTCCGCCCGAGTAGGATGTAATACAAAATCAATTTCTTAAGCGGAGCTTAATAGGTATTCAGAGTTTTCCTTTTTATACACTGATCACATAAAGAAGGTTAAAGAGCCCAGTCTATCCTACTATTTACCCATTTCCGGAGGATGCATACCTTTCCTAACGGTATTAGTGCTGTGTGAAATGCAAACAGCCTCGTTCAGGATTTGAACTCGGGTCACCGATCCCATTTCATACGACGATAAGCATTTAACCACGTGCCCCTCCATTGGAACATGACCAGAAAGTATCAAGAATTTGCACTGGCTCATTTAAACGTCTTGGAATCATTGCTTTAATATACAAATCCTCTTAGTTGGGCGTCCTATCGTTGTGTAATGATTAGCAAGCTAGTCTTGCAGATTCATTACTTCTGAATAGCGAGTTCGATCCTCGCTAGATGTCCCATACTTGCGACCTGGTGTCACATTCTACCCGTGGCAAACGTGTTGAATAAATACCTACAAACCCTCTAAGGGGTGCACACGTCTTCATTTAACTGTTAAGTAAGAAGTTGAAGTTGATGTCTCTTCATTTTCTTTTAGTTCTAGTTTGTTATGGTAATAGCTGTGTTCCCACATGCATACGAGCTCCTTATCGGCTACAGGCACAGTAAACTCATATAGCTAGTTTACGGTATTTAAAGTTTGAACATTAAAAGTCACGATTTTGAAAGTGTTCTTGTATCTAAGTAAGTTTGGTTTGGGCTCTGTCGCTGACTTTTCGAACACTGGAACCATAGCTCCTACCTCAACAGAACTAATCTAGTAATTTCAGAGGTCATCGCTTTCAGTAGATGAGATAATGCTACTGAGGTATGTGAACTGATCTAGTAATTTCAGAGGTCATCGAAACATAACCATGATTCCAATTCAACCCAGACGACCAAACCGCATCACCCCTCACGTGAGCTCCTTCTTGACCCTTAATTTCTCGTACTATGATTCATTTCTTTACTTTTCTTTCTTTCTTTCTTTCTTTCTTTCTTTCTTTCTTCCCTTGGATTTTATAACGTTTTCTCTCCCGCCCGTTCTTTCTTTCTTTCTTTCCCTCACTTTCTTTTCATTATTGTTTTTTTTTTTGTAATTTCTTCGCTATCTTTCATTTAATTACACTTCTTTCTTTCTTTCTTTCTTTTTTTCTTTTTTCTTTTTCTCTTTCTTTTCTTCTCTTCTCTTTTCTTCTTTTTTTTCTTTTCCTTTCTCTCTTCTCTTCTTTCTTTCTTTCATTCTCTCATTATTTCTTTCTTTCATTCTGTCATTCATTCTTTCTTTTCCTCACTTTTGTCAACTCTCCTATACTTTCTTTTCTTTTTACCCATTTTTTAATAATTTTCTATGTAATTTATCCACTATATTATATCTTATCAAGATAAGTTGTCATTCAGGTGAATAGATAATCCGTGTCCATCCCGGGGAAGGACTACTTGATTCTTCTGTAAAGATATACTATAAATTGGATATAAACAGGCTATTTTTATAGAAAAGTTAAAGAAATTTTAGAAACTATGTACGAAGTGTGTTGAAATTCGCGTTAAATATGTTGAATCCCGTGCATATTTCACGGCTCGAGATACTTCCTTTGTTGTTATTAACTAAGTTTTGCTTAGTCTGCCACACAGACTACAGATCACTTACAATATCTTAAACATTTCCCCGCCCTGTCGGCTGGGGCGTTAGAATGCAGCGACTGCACCTCTGCAGAGGGGTAAGACTCCCCCAATGGGGCCACCTGTTGGCCGTGGGTGGCGACCCGTGATGCTTAAGGATAGAACCCAGGTGGATGAGCAGTTCATGACTTGCAATACTCCACTTTGGCCCTATCTTGGTCTAGACGGGCGGTCGGAGAGGCCCCCTCCGATCAATCGGCTGGTTACGTTAAACCCTAGCGCCTATATGATTTTCCCAACCCTATTGCCTTTATGGCAAGCCCCAACCCCTTTTTATCATATAGGTGCTAGAAGCAGTGACTGACGGTCTACATGTCCTGGGAATGACGTTAAACTATCTGATGGTGAGGTTCCAGTTTTGGAGGTTTGGGAATGTGGAGCACCCCTTCATCACCATTGCTCCCTGGTCCACTCTGACCCGGAGTGGTAGTACCTGTTGGGGTCCCATCTATGGGTTAAATAAAAAAAAACATGAGTTTATAAACAAAATTGTATTATGCATTAAGAATGAATTTATTTCACAACTTTGTCGGCATTAAATAACCCACCGAGGTTGATATGCCGTACAACAAACCAAACCAAACCAAACCAAATTAAACATTTCCTTCTTGGAAGGATCGAAAATTTTTGCACCTCGTAATTACGAATAACAATATAAAACTTTAGGTATCTAAAAAATTGAGTAAAATGAAATAGTAATTCAATAAATGGTCAGTTTTCAGTTTTCTTTATTCAACGCTTTTTGTTGGATTGGTAATATTTTGAATAGAGGATTAATTTAAACTTTTACTTAAGTACGCCATCCAGTCAGCGAGGCTTAGAATACTCTGACTGTACCCCCTGCAGAGGGACAAGAAACTAAAGAGCATTTGATAGCGAGGCTTCAATTTTGGAGATCTGAGGAGTTTGAAGTACCCCTTCATTGGCATTACTTGCAGGTCCACTATAAGGACGGTTGGAGAGAGAGAGAGAGAGAGAGAGAGAGAGAGAGAGAGAGAGAGAGAGAGAGAGAGAGAGAGAGAGAGAGTCATGGGTAGCTGTGCTGTCAGAGCGACCTGAGGATGATGATGATGATGATGATGGAAAGTGGGAAAGATTTGGATCTTCATCCTTGGTAAGGTAAACGATCTACGGATGTGTAAAAGTCTGAATTCAGATCAACTGTACCCTGCTCGAAAATTGACATTGTGTCTCATTCTGCCCGTGGCGGAGGGGTTGGGTAAATACATACTTTGTTCACCGGGGCAGAAAAAAAAAAAAAAAGGAGCTGATTATATCAATAAACAAATAAGGAGTCTCTGGATCTGTTTATCCTTTTCAGAAAGAACCACGGCAATCAGATATCGATGAGCTGCCATCAGCCCAAATATAATTAGGTCTTGGCTTCCTTCCGTTTCTAGAATCGCTCTATTAATCTTACCTCTAGAATTTCGGAAAATAAATAAATTTTTATAAAAGGAAACACTTTAATAGTCGCACCACCCACCACTAGGCGTCGCCACCTCGGCTTTAAAAGATCCATATCACCCTCAATGATGCCCCCCTTCCCCCTTTTTAGTAGGTATAGCTTGCTGGCTATCGCTCTACGGCAGATTTCCCCTCCCCGTTTCGACTAATTTATTTGCCCAAACAAATTTTTTTTAAGTGCAGAGGGGGTGGTGGGATGAAGCTTATAAGGAAACGAAAGGGAGGTTATTTAACGGAGAAATTGATGAGGAAAAAGAAAAAGAAAGAAGAGGTTGGGTTAAGCTCTTCTTAAATATTTAATTGCGATGTTACGAGCTTGTAAGTTAACGACTTATAACACAGTGTCAGTTGGCAGACTCGGCTAGTCTCCCCAAAAGATAAAGATAATCTCCATCTCATCTTAGACCGGAAGCAGTTTTCAAATTGAGGTTAATTACTAAAAATTCTAGGCTATATTGCAAGAGAGTTGCATCGTTTTTTTTCTTTTACTGTCTTTCCTTTTCTCTCTCTCTCTCTCTCTCACACTCTTTCCCCTCTCTCTCTAAAGAATGATTTTATATCTTTATTTTTTTTTGAATAAACTATTTTTTAATAAAAAAATAATTGGTTTAATCTTATAAGAAAAAAAAGATCCGGTTCCGTAAAACAACAAACAAAAAACAAAATTACAAAAAGAAAAAAAAACACCAAAAAACAGAAAGAATGAAAAATATTTCTGATGTATTTGATACTACAGCATTCTTTTGTTTACGTTTGTAAAAAAAAGAAATTTTGCTCATTTAAGCATTCAGTTAAAGTATTTACTGCCCCCCCCTTATTATAATCAATTTCTTTCAAAGAATTTAGATATTCACCAAGAGAAGGTGTATCCAGTCCAAAAATTCTTCGTTGCATTTCAGAAGTTTTTGTTTAAATACAACTTAAGTCGTCGGGGCGGCCTAAAGTCGGTATCAGCCAGTCAGCGAGGGAGTCTATCCCCTTTTCAATAGCGCTAGATCAAGGAGATTGTTTTTGGCGTCTGAAGTGGAACGTTCGTTGCATAACAGTTATCATCGTCAGAAAGTGGACTCGGTGACCTGTGTTCAAATCCGGCACAAGACTGTTTCCATTTCACGTAGCGCTAATACTTTTGGGAAAGGTATGCATTCAACTATTTTCTCCCCAGCAATGGATAATTAGTAATTTACACTGAGCTCTTTAACTCTGGTATAGTATAAATAAAACTGAATTTAAAACAATTTTATACCTGGAGAGAATGGGCTCCGTCAGATTATTCATGCTCAAGACACACAACATGAGTAGCGCCTCCACGACCAAAGCAAATTACGGGACCCGTAAAAAATACCATTAATAAAGCAGTTTTGACGTTCCCTTTCGGACTAACATCCTTGGGAAATGTATGAACCCACTCATTCCCCAACAATGGGAATAATAATACCACTACTGTTCTTATACACAGATGACTTTGGTTTTAAATAATACACGAAGGTTAAAAAGCTATTAAATAAAGAAAGCAAACCTTAATGTAGCACGGTTATGTGTATCTTGCAAAAATCTTCCTAGGTAGACGAAATACCTTGAATAGCGTGGATTTGGTTTGAGTGGGTTGTGATGTAGTAAATTAATTGTACTAATAAATATATGCACCCTCCTAGTTAAAATAGGTAGTAAAGAATAAAATTACAGCTATTTCTTCTTGTTAATGGATTTCTTTCAGATTTAACCCCGAGATTTTGTTTATATTCATAAAAAAGATAAGATCAAACAGTTAGAAATCAATAATACTAAGCACATATTCATTAAAATCAACTTTTTAATATCAATATGTAAATTAGCTTTCCCATTCACACTGTAAACCGCTATTTTGTTGTATATATAAACACAATTGCATGTTATTAGTATGTAGATATGGTTAATAGTATTAATAATGTGAAGCAATCTTATTAATAATTGCACTTTAAATAAAAAATAAAATCATGGTGAATGTGACGTAAATAACTAAGGGAATTGTGACATGAGTAGTAATATAGTTTCGGTTACAGACAGAAAAACACACAATCTCCATTATAATAAGATTTTTAAAAAATCTCAGGATAATGATGGCAACAATAGATACAATACTTTCTTGATACATCTTGCGTTGTGTCAAACTAAGGTAATTCAGGTCTTGATAAAAATGGCGTCTAACTTAGCTAGTGTGGTGTCATAGACTGAACAAGTTTCGACACAGTTTATCATATTTCGTAGCTTTTTAGGAATAATCCTCGACACAGTAAATAATTATACGCCAACGATGCCATTCTTATGCTGTAGTTGGTAAACTTGGGTCTATGTTTTGGTCTTTGGGTCACCAACCTATATTCAAATTAGATTCAGGCATTGAATTAGTTGAGTGAATGGTTGTTAGTTTGATAAAACTGAAATACTTGAAATAAATTCAACTTTCACTCAACTAATTGTCAAGCACCCAAACTTCTAAAATAAAATAACGGACGCCACCATTTATAATACAGCAAACACGAACTCATGTGGCTTAGCTTAACTTACACATTCTTTCTGCATCGGAAAATGAGAACAATTAGTTGAGTTCGACAAGAAACATCTGAAGAAGGCCGGAAAGCACATCGACCGAAACGTTGTGTATATAACAATAAAGATGAGGATAACAGTCCAAAAAATCTAAATAATAAAAAATCATTAGTAGCGGATAGAAATGCTTAAAACCATTGTGTGTAAACAAATGATTATTAAATCGAAATAGTTAATTAATAGTTAATTAAAACGTGAATTATATTCTAGATTTCTAGAATGATAAATCCAGAAGACCACACTATAAAAATAAAAAATTCAAATTCAAAAATTTCAAGACCCGAAAAATGAAATTTGAAAATTTATGTTATTTTCTTAAAACTCAAAAAATAATTTTTGTAGTAAATTTTCTCTCCGTATTTTGAACATTATTAATGATTAGATACTTAATGGGTTCAATTTTATGGATTCGCAGAATCGTTAATCTTTAATAGAATCTGGGTTTTTAATGGAATTCTCAATAATAGATAATAAAATTAATCACTGTTTTTATTTTAATTCTTTCAAAACTTAAGAAAATTGGAGTAACGTTTAGTTGAATTATGCTATTATTTCCATAATGACGGGGTCAACTTTTTGACTCAATCATATAAGTTTTATGGAGTTGAATGTGGAAATCAAACTTCTATCATTCTAGGGACGAACAGTTATGTGGTCATTTTCATAAAATTAATTAAATCAATTATTTAAAGTTAAATTTTAGGTTTAGCCGAAAAATTGTTACATAAAGTTACATCAGTAAAAAAAATAAAAAATAAATAAAAATAAAATAAAAGTAAAAATAAAAAAAAGCAAAATAATATTACATGATTAATTTTGATACATTTTAAACATTAAATTAGCCCCAGAATTTGACCCCCCCCCCCCACACACAGTCCTAACATTTGTTCAAGTTTTATTTTAACAAAATAACCTATAAAATAATCAAGTGCTGAAAATTTCATTAAAATTGGACAATTCCCTGATTTTTGGTAATTGCTTTAATTAAATATAATCGTGAATTATTATCAGTCTTTTATGAGTCTTAGAAACACTTGTAACTTTCCATATAATCATATTTGATCAAATAACCATCACTATTTATAATGGATTCTCCCGTCGATTTCGACGCATGAGGGTGCATCCAATGAACAACCTACACAGTGTTTTGTTTATAGTGGTGAAAGCTTGTGTTGGACCATTCCGCACTTTTTGGCACAGTCGATGGGAAAGGTTAAAGAGTCCAGTCTGCCCTACTATTTCATCCATAGCTGGAATGATAATATATGGATTCATACCTTTCCCAAGGGTATTAGCGCTATGTGAAATGCAAACAGCCTTGTCTAGGATTTGAACTCGAATCGACGAGTCCATTTTCTACGACTCTAACCACATTTATAATACAGAAACAGGAACTAAGTTTGATTTACATATGTTACAACATTAAGTTATTTTCCAACATCCCATCATGCCGGTTAGAACACTTAGGAAATGACAACAATGTAAGGAATCTCAGCTTTTATTCTAATTTTTTTTACGACACGGGTGTACTAGCAGATATAATAAAGCTCACGCCCCCCCCCCCCCCAACAACAACAAAAATGGAAAGCTTTTTTTAGCGGCAAAGACGTTTCACCATTCTCTCTAAAGTGTTATAAATATTTCGGGTGCAACTATTTATCCCCTACCCCAGCCCAAAGATGAGAACATAAATAAGGAAAAAAGAATAGATGCTACACGAATCACAGAAGAAAGCCCAGATAGAGAAGATCTGGTCTGATCGGATGTAGTAAGTAAAGTCGACGGGGCGGCCTAAAGTCGGTATCAGCCAGTCAGCGAGGGAGTCTATCCCCTTTTCACTAGCGCTAGACCAAGAAGATTGTTTTAGCATCTGAGGTGGAGCACCTCAGATGCTAAAACAATCTTCACCTACCATGAGCTCCTTACTTTATCGCACAGATCCCTGTGCTACTCATACGCTGAGTTGGCGAGGACCGGTATCGAACTAGGAACCTTGTGGTTTCTAGCCGAACGCTCTACCGACTGAGCTAACCCGGTCTATAGCGTTAGGTAGTGAGGCAAAGTGAACAGATACTACACTCTAATCATGAGCATATTGATTAATCCCTCCATTTTGATGAAAACTGACAGTAAGTTATAATTTTAAAAATGGTTTCCTTTCATGTCTAGTTTGACCCGTTTAATCTTATTTCAGTGCTTCGCCATTGTTTCACTTAACTATAACTCCATTTTGAGAAATTCTTTTCTCTTCTTTATTTATCTCCTCTCTCTCTGGCATATAAACATTACGCCCTCCTATTAGTTTCTTTTTAATAAACCTTGATTCTCAATCTCTCTCTCTCTCTCTCTCTCTCTCTCTTTCTTTCTCTCTCTCTCACTCTTTCTCTCTGACATATAAACATTACTCCCTCCTATTAGTTTCTTTTTAATTTACCTTGACTCTCAATCAATCACTCTCTCTCTCTCACACACACACCCTCTCTCTCTTTCTCTCTCTCTCTCTCTCTCTCTCTTTCTCTTTCTCTCTCTCTCTATCTCTCTCTCTCGTACATTGTTTCTTTCTATCTTTCACGCATTGTCGGTTTCTTTCTTTCTTGCTGTTCTCTCATTTTATTTTATTTTTAAATACAAGCAGTCGATTAAAATAATAGCTAATATCTTTTTATCTCATGCGCAAGGGGCTTAGTCGTAGAAGGAGGGGAGTAGGAGGACCCTTTTGATGAATCAAATTTAACCATAATGGGCTGAACGGGGGTCGGGGTAGCAAGGCGCGGTACTTGTATGAACAAAGTCGAAAAAAAATGAGAAGCCCGGGAAAATTGGTATTAAATGCCTCGGCAACACTATTGGCTGGCTTTCTTCAGCGTTTGGAGAGCTGACAGGAGGATAATTGTCCGGCTAATTGTACAATAAACGCCACTCACTGGACAAAAGAGTCCCGCCTAATTGGGCATCAGGAACAAAAGCAACCTTCAGGTCGAATTAGGCGGGGATTCTTCGGACCGACCAACAACATGACTGGAACTCTTTTGAGGAAGGAAAGCACAAAAACCCAACTGCTAAATTGAGATCAAGTTGTTGACCCTTGGCTGAAGCGATTGGTTAATAGTAATTAGGTCGGCAGGTGCATATTTTACTGATTGTGACCGTTTTAGCGCTAAACTATCTATCTATCTATCTATCTATCTATCTCAGTCTGTCCTATATATATATATATATATATAATATATATATATATATATATATATACGCTTTTTAAAAAGCGAATGTAATAAAATATTCCAACTGCAGTTTCTTGCCGTAGCAATTCTTCAAGGAATTATTACTTATTCCAGCCATCTACTTTTATTAATATCCGGGGTTGTACCCATTCTTAAGTACGAGGGTGTGCCACCCTACGTAATGCCAGAACCTACCTGGCACAGTTTATGCTTGTTCAAATGCCTACACTTGTTTGTCAACTCAGATCGCGTGTTCAATATCTTCCCTGGATCTCTGCATTCCGCTATTTTTAGTTTCTCATTTAAACACAGCATACAGGGGTTTTCATTTCCTTGATGTGAAGGTGCCCTCTTTATGATTCTCCACTCTACCCCTGGATCTCTACCATTCTTTTCTTTTAGCGCCCACACATATTTTGCAAGTGCGGTTGTTTCTCTGTATAAAAACGTATATTTAGTTCTTTTTATTGAGAACTTTTTAAATCGATTTTTATTATCCCAGAAGTAAATTTATTTGCTTCGTGGATTAGCAAAGATCCGTAATATATATATATATATATATATATATATATATATATATATATATATATATATATTATATATATATATATATATATATATATATATATATATATATATATATATATATATATATATATATAGATAGATAGATAGATAGATAGATAGAATTTTTTTTTGAAACATCTTCACCTGATGATTGCATCGCATGAAACCAATATGGTTTTGAATGTTCCTTTGTCACCTAATAAATAGATATGTAAAACCTTTATATATTTATTTTATTATATAATATAACAGCTCTATTTTATATTGAGCACTCTACCAATAATACTGCCTTTGGTACACCATTCCAGCAAAAGCTGAAACAGTGACATCCACACACTATATATATATATATATATATATATATATATATATATATATATATATATATAATTGGGTGTTCTACGTAGGACACTAAATTGAAATTTGGTGGTGAGGCTCTAATTCTAGAAATCTGGGGAGTGAGAAATACCCCAAATATTTCCATTTCATCCTGGCCTATTTCCTGCTACAGACCCATCTATATGTCAACTAGATCTGTTTGCGAATTATTTGTATTAGATAGGGATATTCGATATAATATAATCGCTGCAAACATTTCAGAAACTACATAAAACAAAAGTAAACGTATAATGGACGCAATTCCCTAACCTCTAGGCATAAAATAACCCAAACAGGTTGACATGGCCTTAAAATCAACCAATCAAACATAAAACAAAGCAAAACAAGTTTGGTGGTTCCGTAAATTCCTCAGGGTTAGTGGTAATGATGCTTTTCACCCTGAAACCGGGCCTGACCTCAGTCATTATTTGTTTGCAGCATAGTTGTTTTTGTTGTGTTTACAGCTGCATGTGTATAAAATTATATATATATATATATATATATATATATATATATATATATATATATATAATTTTTTTTATATATTTCTTTATATATTTTTATATTTTAAATTTTATATATAATTTTTTTTATATATTTCTTTATATATTTTTATATTTTAAATTTATATATTTTTTTATATATTTCTTTATATATTTTTATATTTTAAATTTTATATATCATTTTTTTTATATATTTCTTTATATATTTTTATATTTTAAATTTTATATATAATTTTTTTGTTTTATCCTTACTCTATACTTTTTCAGACTCATTCAATAGTTTAATTCATAGTTTAATTTTGTCTGACTACCATCCCCCTAAGAAACCAGACCTTGAAAAGTATCTCTTTTTTATCATTTGACTTCCTGTCGCCATGGTGACAGTCTTACAATGTCTAAAAAAGTTTATTCATTTTTTTTTTTTTTGAGAAGTAAAATTTTTCAGTTATGCAATTCAAATTACCTTGATCTTCCATCTGATGAGACGAAATTTTGGGAAGCTATATTAAATCAACTTAGATTTATATAGGCCCCAATTTTGGTCGAAATAAATTTATTATGGAATTACGGTGTTGAGTTTTTCCTTCCTTTCTAAGATATATATATATATATAATATATATATATATATATATATATATATTGGTAATCTAATAACGCGACCCATTCTCGTTCAAATAATCTGAAATTTCAACAGCATGTGTAGAAAAACTCAACATTTTTGAAGCTTTTTTTCTTTTCAAGTCTATAAATGCCATTGACCGGAAAAGAAAAAGGCGTTTAAATATTAAACATAGAATTTCAAGTTGTTTCTTAATATGTTGTTAGAATTTGAGATCATTTGAACGAGAATTAGTCAAGTTATTAGATTACGAAGTGATATCAGTTTTGTTGAATAACCCTGCATATATATATGTATATATATATATATATATGTGTGTGTGTGTGTGTGTGTGTGTGTGTGTGTGTGTGTGTGTGTGTGTGTGCGGTTTGAAAATCGCATCGGCGAGAAAGTAACAGTTACCAAGTACCTTTGCCTTTATGTCTTCGCTACCCTAATTCATATATATATATATATATATATATATATATGTGTGTGTGTGTGTGTGTGTGTGTGTGTGTGTGTGTGTGTGTGTGTGTTGTGTGAAAGCAATTTGTCCATCTGTCCGCTACGAAATTTGTTATTTGAAACCAGATTTTAACCTCGATTCGGCCATTGGCGACAGGGGGGGGGAGATAAGGTTGCCAACGGCAGTTCCAGCCCAGGCACGCCTAAAACTGGGACGAAATCAACATACTACTTGATTGATTCAATTGACCCCACCTCCGCCTCCCACACACTTACCCACCCACACAACAACAACAACAACAACGCACACAACACAGCCTCACACTCAACGATACACGTGTTTTTCAGTGCATCCCACGTTACCGAGCCAATAAATTGGGTGGCCATCTTACCTTATATATTAGTATGTAATATATAATTAAAGAGTCATCATCGGCAATTTAGGTGTGTCGTTTGTCCTACAGCATGCTTCATCTTCGTGCCCTTCCCCACCCCATCCCCCTTAGCTTCTTGTCCAAGTTGAAGTACCAATATCCGCCGCTTCTAAACTCAGCTCTAAGTGAGACCATTTTTTTTTCTCGCGTCGGCTTCCCACGAGAAATATGGTGTCAGAATAACCAAGATGTCTTTAATAGTTGTTTTTAGTTTTTAACCTAACTAATAAGTCTAAAAATACGCACAAGAAAAACACGCATAGAATTCAGTGAAGTATTTTCTTACTAAATCGAGCGACCGATTATGTTTTTTTATAGGTTTTAATTGCTCGCCACTTGCAAGGAGGTATAAGAGTATTTTGACTTTGCACGAATGCGTACAGTATCAACCATAAATAAGTACACCCTTAACAGTTTAAAAACAAATATTTCATAAAAAGTAGATTTACTTCTAAGCCAAAGTTACTGGTGTTTTATCATTTCTATTGAAACACTAATCAACCAAAACAGATATCATTAAGTATTATTTATTATCAAAAGCTTTCGCATTGAAATTATGTAACCAAACATATGAAAACAGTGATACATTGATTTACAAGTTTAATTTATATATATATATATATATATATATATATATATATATATATATATATATATATATATATATAATGCATAAACAGCGGATATGTGGAAGAAACATCTAAATCTTTTAGACTAAGATTAAATAACCACAAATCCACAATAAAACTCAAATCACCGCATAGTACGATAGCACTTCACTTTAACACCCCACAACACAACCTTACACATCTCAAATGTATTTTAATAGATCACGCATTTCCAACAACGCAATCTCGAAAACAAACAGAAACCAAATGGGTTTTAAAATTACGAACTCACGTGAGGGGACTGAACGCCGATATCGGAATACTCCGTTATTATAGATATTTTACAGACGCTGCCGCTGTCAATAACAACAAAGACAAAGGATCCGTTGAACAGAAGCGACATTCATTTGAAAAAGGGTATCTAACGATCCCGAAAATTTATGATAACAAATAATAATAAAAAATAAGTGAATCCAGTACTCCATAACATCGAGTTCCTTCATTTATTTTTAAATGCTTCATAATAACGCCCAACTTCAACATAAACACACACACACACACACACCACACACACACACACACACACACACACACATATATATATATATATATATATATATATATATATATATATATATATATATATATATATATATAACTTTCAAAGAAAAAAAATTAACAAACCGTTATCAATTATAATATTTATTTCGACTAGAGGCTAGACTCATTTTGATTTTCTGGTCAAAATAAATATTAAAACAGATGACAGTTTGTTAAGTTTCACTTACTTGGCAAGTTAAATATTGCTCTGTGTATTGATTTATTGGTTATTATACATTGAGTTCGCTTAGGGACTTTTAAAAAACCTTGTATGAATATATATTCTTGCACCTACAAAAGCATACAGTATGGTTGTACAGTGAGATTTCGATGATCCCAAATAGAATTATCCCATACTTACCAGTTATTTGATTTTACATCTATCTATCTATCTATCTATCTATCTATCTATATATATATATATATATATATATATATATATATATATATATATATATATCGTAGCAAGGATGAACTTGGCCTGAAAACTCACGGGTACTTCTAGCAGATTTGAGTAGATGTACTTCTGTAAAGATGTGGCAGTCACTATATATTATATATATATATATATATATATATATATATATATATATATATATATATGAGGAAAATGGGGGTTGGAATGAATCCGACAGAATGAGGTAAAATCTAAAGAATGAAAGAACAAAACTTAGACAAAAATGTGTAGTATATTTCGCTGGAGTTGTGAACTCGGATTCTTCAGCCTTTATTGAATTACTCAGATCATACAATTGTTTTATAGAAGGAGGAAGTAGTTAGGTGGGTAAGTTGAAAAAAGTTGAAAAACTTACCCACCTACCTACTACCCCCTTCTATAAAACACTTGTATGATCTGAACAATTATTGTCTGAGTTTGTAATTTTATTCCTTATATTTTACCTCATATATATATATATATATATATGTGTATGTAAAAATGGAAAAGGAATTGAATCCGACAATATGAGGGAAAATGAGTAAAGAAAAGAAAAGTAAATGGATAAAATGAATTTAATCGATCACTTACACATGTGTTTCGGTCAGTTTATGTGTGTGAAAATATTTCGCACACATACAAGAATCGACCTTCATAAAAATAATATTCTATATATTTGTGTGTATGTTTGTACAACGACCGAGCACGCGTCCTTTTATAAAGGAAAATTGATGTAAACCATCAAAGACCGGAGTTCAATAAAATCCACAGCCCATTTAAAAAAAAACTACCTCCTCATTTTTCATAGCATAAGCTAAATTAAAATGTTGATAAAGGTATAAATCAATGATAAATCAAAATGATTTTAAAAGTGATTAAAAATAAGATAAATTAATAAAAGATAAAACTAATAAAACCAAATAAAAGAGAAATTTAAAAAAGTACAAATAAAACGAATAATAAAAATAAACGACTTGAAAATAAGAATATATAAAGAATAATAAAACAAACACGTAGAAAAATGTTTTTATAAACTTATATATAAATCTATTAATAATGGAGATTCACTCTCTTTTTGTCTGTAACAAAAACTGCGTCACTGCTTACGTCACATTACCCAACACATAATCCAACGTCATAACATAGAATAAATATACTCAAAATGTGAGCATGCAACGTTAGACAATCCTCATTGTTTCAATAAATAGATGCCCGGCCTTATATATTTATATATAGTTTGTTTTATTTTAATATATATTTAAAGTTATCGGAACTGTTCCCATTTCAAATTGTCTTTCTTTCTTTTTTTGTTTTTGTTTTTACTCCTTTAATAAATTTGACGATTTTACATACTTATGGTACACACTCTATGACATTGAATTTTCAGCTCCCATCACCTCAGGCAATATCTTTCAAAAAATTATTTTTACATCGCCCGGAGGGTTTATTTTTATTTTGCTAGTATAGATAAGATAAGTTCCTAGTTCGACCCCAGTCCTCGCTAACCCAGCACATGAGTAGTACAGGTGCAGTAATCTGGTCTGTGCCGTTAAGTGGGAAGATCCATCTCAGCAAAACAATCTCCCTGGTCTTGCGCTACCGAAAAGGGTGATAGACTCCCTCGTGTCTCCGGTTGATACTGACAATAGGCCAACCCACCGACAACTTTTTATATAACTGTGTAAAAAAAATGAGATAATGAAAAATGTGCAATTAAAAAGATGCTATGGAAGATTCAAAATATCGTTAAATCAAATATTTATAAATGAATTAAATGTCGACATTAAATATTCCATAAGGTGTTGATATGCCGTTAAACAAATAAATCAAACCAAATATGCATTTTTACTTATAAAACATGTTGATCTTCGTAATTATTAATGAGTTATTCTTATTTATTCTTATTCGCAATTATTCTGAGTTTTCTTTTCTTTTGTGAATACTAGTAACTGAATACATTATTATATACTATATATATATATTATATATATATATATATATATATGTGTGTGTGTGTGTGTATTTTGGCAGCATTTTTTCTTTTAAACATGTTGTGTTACTGTACAGACAATTCTTGTCGGACGAGTTTTTGTTCGATCCTTTCTGATTTTCTGGCCATCTTTTTGGCGTCAGGGTGGAACTGGTGTAACAGTCCACCAAAGGGTTCATTACGAGCGCTTTCGGCAATACAGTTTGCCATAATCAGGTAGGAAACTGATGGTATGTTCCGTGTCTCGTTTTTAAGGAAAACGAGTAGTAGCAAGGAATTGGAAGTGGGAGGTAGTAACAATTGGTAGGGGGAGTATATATATAATCGTATATATATTAATGTATATATATATATATATATATATATATATATATATATATATATATATATATATATATATATATGTGTGTGTGTGTGTGTGTGTGTAGAAAGTTTTGTAGAAAAACCAACAAGATGTTAAAATTTTGCTGATAGAAATCTGTTTCGACATTATGAAGATGTCTATATCAAAGCAACATTGTAAACGGAAAAACGAAATAAATATATCATTAATCACGAGGCACAGAACGCTCTCGATCAGTACCGGATTTTCAAAAAAGAATTTTTTTAAAATGCGTATTTATTGTTAAAAATAAAATAAATTTTATTTTAAAAATTATAAGCATTTTTATCATTAAAAAAGCTCAAAAGAGTTTGCAGTAAAAGAGTATATGAAAATAAAGACATCTTCATAATGTCGAAACAGATTTCTGTCAGTAATACTTTTAACATCTTGTTTTTTCTACAAAACTTTCTACACATATTGTCGGATTCAATATCCATTTTACCTTTCATATATATATATATATATGTATATATATTATATATATATATATATATATATATATATATATATATACGATTGAACGAAAGAGTCATAAATAGCAAGGCGACTATTAAATTGGAGAGAAGGGGCTGTAAGGGAAGATAAAAAGATGATTGCATGAAAGAAAGTGAAGAGGGTGTATGTGTGTGTGTGGGGGGGGGGTGAGCAAGAAGGTGAGACATTGCCGGGTCTATCATCCCGCCCCAACTCTTGGCCAGTCGCTCTTCCTTCCGCCAGCACTTGTCACGGCCAACCACAGATGTCTTAAAGACGGCATCCTGTGATGCTGGAATGGAAAAAGCTACTTGTATCGGAGTATGCACTTCCCCTATTAGAACTTATTGCCAATACCGTTTAGTGTAGAGGGGAGTCCCACGGCTCCCTATGCTGGTCATCGCTTTAATAGCCACAAACAACTGACGCATATTAACTATGACTCGTGTTTGCATAACGTTTGCATCATTATATACCTATTCCAGCCATTCCCAAATTTGGTTGTTGTAGTAGCATCACTGACATATCAAAATACTTTTAATGTAATCCTCATCTGACCCTCTTGTTCAAAGAAGGACTTCTCTGGCATAGTTTTTTTTATATAGTAGAATTTCCTAAGGTTTGATGGAAAAAATGGAATTCCGCACCTCAACTTTTACACTGATGGTGATGGGACAAGAAGACAGTCAATCAACTCCCTTATGAGTTTTTCTTTGAATTTAGAATCTACTTTTAGAGAATTAATTGCAATGTTACCATTGATGGATTTTCTGGTGGGTAAATTCAATGGAACATCAAATCTTGATGTTGAACACTTGGTAAAAAGATGTTAGAAATTATAATAGTAAAATAATGAGTGCGAAAGTCAGTGTGTGACGTCAGCGGTGGGTTGATGTGGAACGAATGTAGAAAGATTTTAATATTGACCCCCCTCCCCCGCAAAAAAAGAAAAGAAAAGAAAGCAGAATAAGAAAACGTGGAAGTGATATGTGTGAATACCTGACTTTGCTTTCTGATTAGAACAAAGGGAGAACGATAGTGAGAGAGATGGTAAGAAAGTGGAGTCTTGCCTAAGTGTTTGAAAGAGACGTATGCAAGATGTGGTCTGTCCTCAGAGGCCATTTCTTGATAAAAATAAAGAACCCTGAAAAACAAAAGCAAAACAAAACAACATCAATTCTTATGTTCATTAATAAAACTAAGCAATGATACAAGACAAGACATCCTAGAAGCAAGTGGTTCCAGAATCGAAGAACAGAGAGAATGCCAGCCCAACAACAGACTTTGCTCTGAAGATAAGTAAAAAAACGAGAAGTAGATAAGTATACTAACGAATATATATCCTCCTTAAATTGGTACTGCAACATTACTTACTTCTTAAAAGAGTTTTGCTCTGACCTCGCACCCCTACAATGTATACCTTTGTTCAAAAATATAGAATGTGAATCCATACTACAGTTTTATCAAAAGATCACAGTGCTGGGATTTTTTAACTTTTTGATACTTTCTTATACATTTTTATACATATTTACATCAAACTCTTTTGAGTTTTCTTTGTGGATTATAATGCTTCTGATTTAATAAAATAAAATAAAATTTATTTTATTTATTTTCAAAACAGAATATGCATTTTCAAAATTAAAAAATAAAAAAAATATTTTTTTTTAATTTAAAAAAAATTCCGGCTATAATATTGAACGTTTCATCTTCACCACTTTCGTCTCATAACGGTCCACTTTCACCGTTCTCTCTATCATACACAACTCGCTCTTGAGGAAGACCACTTCAATAAAGGGTCAAAACAGATTTCCGTCAGCGAATTTTAACATCATGTGTTTGTTTTTTCTAAAATATTTATTTCACACTGTCGGATTCACTTCCATTCATTTTTCATATTTCACTCTCTAAATCTAATATAATATGTAATATGTTCTTCGATATGATGAAGGGTAATAATAATATAATCTGAAATAAAGAAATGAAAATCTAAATAATATTAATTACAAAAGAAAAAAAAATGTAAATATGAACGGACACTTCTCGCACTGACTGGAATGATGCGACCCCCCCGGGGGGGGGGTCGAGCACCCCTGGTTGGGAACCTCTGTTCTAAGTATTTTGCTTACATTTTTGAATGAATGAGTATGTTGGTTTTAACTATCATTTTGTTCAGAATTATAGTTGAGTCATTAAACTTTTATGTACATATGTACTATATTCAAGGATTTCACTATTTTGTCAATCATACAAAAAAAAAATAAAAAAAAATAGAGATAACATTATTCTATCTTGATTTGGCTGAGCACGTGAATTTGATCCTAATATTAGGGAGTTGCACCATACGTGAGATACAAACTATGTGTATGTAAATAGTTGGTAAGAGCTAGGCCTAGACCAACTGGTGCGCCTACAATTTCCAGCTACAGAAGTCAAAAAATAGTGCCGGAGGGTATCAGATGATACTCGGGTATATACGGTAGATATGTCAAACAATAACAAAATTACCAGGGTACTTTGAGATATCTCCGTTTTTAACCAAATTAATATGAAAACAAAATATAATATTTATAAACAAATGGAATTAAAAACAGATTTAATTACAGGAAACTGAGCAATTAGAATATTTTTTCTCCAATAATAATTTTCCATTATATAATATAAGATTATTAAGGGATAAAGCACTATCATTCTTCAATAATGATTATCAGTTATATTTTATAGAATTATCAATTAGTAAAAATCTATATTATTATTCAATAATAATTTTCAATTATATTTTATAGTATTATTAATGAATCAAAAACCATATTATTTTTCAATAATAATTTTCAGTTATATTTTATAATATTATTATTGAAAAAAAACACTATATTACTCGTCGATAATGATTTCTAACAATACTTTATCTATTAATAATGGAGCGATTAGGTCTCTATTTGACTGTAAATGAAACTACGTCATTGTTTACATCATATTACCCTAAATCGTCATAACATAGAACAAATACACTCAAAATTTGAGAATGAAACCTTAGACAGTCCTCATTGTTTTTTAAGAACAAGTTTTGATAAATACATGCCCGGTATTATACATTTATATATAGTTTGTTTTATTTTAATACATATTTAACGTTATCAGAACTAAGTTTTCATTTCAAATTGTTTTTTTTTTGTTTTTGTTTTTTACTCCTTTGCTAAATTTGATGATTTTTCTTACTTATGGTACAAACTCTCTGACATTGAATTTTTAACTCCCCACTCTCCACACAATATCTTTTAAAAAATTAATTTTTACACCGCCCGACGGGTGTGTTTTTGCTAATGATTATAATAATAATAATTGCTAACAAATTCTCAATAGTTTTAAAATTGATTTTTTTTAGCGTCAAGACAATTACGTCAATAAATTCCGTTATCTTTTCGAAAGGGAAATTTTGCATATATATATATTATATATATATATATATATATATATATATATATATTATATATATATATATATAACACTTTTCACAGAGCGCACAGCAACAACGTTCTGATCTTATATTTGATTACCTCCCCACAGCTATAGAATATAACACATGATCAGTTGTATGTATGGGTCTATGGGGATCCGTGCGGACAAGAACAATAATTGCTTTGTCCCTGTGACCTGCATCCATATGACCAGTCTCTTTTGATGGAATGGGGAACGATGCTGGCATTGCCACAGCTAAGTTTCTTTTTTGCTGCGTTTGATCCAAAACCAATGACTCTGTATAGACGGTAACACGGCTAAGGTAGATGAACATATACTACACCTATCTTGGGCAAAGTGTGGTCACTTGGCAACGCGAACATATACTCTAATTCCAAAAAGAAGTGCCAATTCATAAGAAAATAATAATTTATGGGTACAACAACAACATACTACTACTACTACTACTACTACTACTAATAATAATAATAATAATAATATTTTTCCTCAGTGTTTGGAAGATTTAGAAATCAGAAAAAAATCGAAATCATTTAAATTACCGCATTACATAAATTAGTAAAATTCCAGAAAAAACTTGTTGTCACATTACCTCCACTGAATGCCTCCAGTTGCCATTGGAAAGCTACTACAACTAATAATAATAATAATAATAATAAATAATAATAATAATAATGTCAGAAGACCAGACCTTAGAGTTAATTAACAAGAAGAGAATTTGTCATCTTGTGGATTTTACCAACTTTTTGAAAACTGACTTGAGGAATTGGAAATCAGAGTAAGAATCGAGACAATCCAAATAACAGTATTGTTAAGCGGTGTGAATACTCAGGAGAATCCTGGAGACCTGAAGAGACTTGCTGTCACTCAAGCTCTAGTGAAAGAACATCAGCCAACACTGGTATGAAAACTAATAATAATAATAATAATAATAATAATAATAATAATAATAATAATGATAGCACACTTATAAGAGTTGTAGTTATTTCGTAAGCTTTGAAGAATTTGATGATTTCATTTAAATAATGGCGTCATTGTTTTTGCTTGTCTATCAATTTGAGAAGTGTTACAATTATCAAAATGAAATAAAATATATATTATTTATTGGAGTTTATTGCGTGATTCGAAGTGTAAAATGACGTTGTTATTTAAATGAGATCAGAAAAAATTATTCAACGCTTTGTTTGCACAACAGTCAAATAATTCAAAATGATTTCCCAAGCTGAATCGTCGGTATGGTCCGAAAGATAAAGTCTTAACATTTGTAGCGGGGAGAGAACAGTCTGCCAATGGATTACAACAAACACTTGAAGAAGTTTACATAGGCCGAAACTTTGTGCATGTATGTTCATAATAAATTATATTTAATTTAGATATGAATAGTCACACACACACACACACACACACACACACACACACACATACATATAATATATATATATATATATATGTTTTGTTAAACTCTTCTGACGATTCTTGTCTGACGAGTTTTTGTTCGATCCTTTCTTACAAACTTGTGAGATACAAATATCTACTGCCACTGTTCGTTTAAACGGAACTTGTGAACTCCTACTACTACTAATTCCTAATGCTACTGTTCGTTTTAAAAGCGAGACAACGGAAACATTCCACCAGTTTCACGCCTGAAGATGGCGCAAAGACATGCCGAAAGCGCTCATGAAGAAACCTTTGGTGGATTGCTACACCAATTCCACCCTGACATTAAAAAGATGGCCAGGCAGTAAATAAAAAAAAAAGAAAGGATCGAACAAAAACTCGTCCGACAAGAATCGTCAGTAGAGTTTAACAAAACATGTTTAAAAGAAAAAATGCTGCCAAAATATACTTATATATATATATATATATATATAGGGCCGAAATGTATATATATTATATATATATATATATATATATATATATATATATATATAATGAGATCATTCATATCTATCTATCTCTCTATCTAAATGTGTATTTTTTATTAGATAACAGGATCTATCTCTGCCTGATCATTATTTACATGTGTATGTATGTATGTATGTATGTATGTATCTATCTATTATCTATCTATCTATCTATCAGCATCAGCTATTGGCAAGCATCCATAGAGGAATTGAAATATGACCGAATCGTTTTAGCAGTTGAAACTGGTTAAAGGGAAATACAAACAGGAAGGACAAATTTCGTGTTATTATTATCTCTGTCTGTTCGGTTTTCATGGCGACTATAGACCTAAAAATAGTTCCGTATTGTCCAGTGGGTATAATAATAAGAAGAATAAAGAAAAAAAGAGGCAGATGAGGAAGTCGAGGTAATGGAAATGAAGGAAACGTGAGGGACTGAAAAGTATCACGAAGAAGAAGAAGAAGAAGAAGAAGAAGAAGAAGAAGAAGAAGAAGAAGAAGAAGAAGGAAGAGAGAGAAGAAGAAGAAGAAGAAGAAGAAGAAAGAAGAAGAAGAAGAAGAAGAAGAGAAGAAGGAAGAAGAAGAGAGAAGAGAAGAAGAAGAAGAAGAAGAGAGAAAAAGAAGGAAGAAGAAGAGAGAAGAAGGAGAAGAAGAAGAAGATAGAAGAAGAAGAATAATAATAAGAAGATAAAGAAGAAGGAGATGAATAATAATAATAATAAATAATAATATAATAATAATAATAATAATAATAATAATAATAATAATAATAATAATAATAATAATAATAAGAAGAAGAAGAAGAAGAAGAAGAAGAAGAAGGAGAAGAAGAAGTAGAAGAAATAATAATAATAATAATAATAATAAGAAGAAGAAGAAGAAGATAATAATAATAAGAAGAAGAAGAAGAAGAAGAAGAAGAAGAAGAAGAAGAAGAAGAATTTAATAATAATAAGATGAATAAATAATAAAGAAGAAGAAATTTCTGTAATGGAGGCGCGCTTTGCGTAACGCTTATCGCTGTAGTGAATTGGACTCGACGAGTTTCAATTCGTGGTAATGCCCTTGGAAAAGGCATGAATCCATATCTTTTCCACCCAGCTTTGAGTAAAATAGTAAGAAAGGTCCTTTAGTCAGTATAGGACAAGGAACTATTTCAAACCAGCCGTACTCCGTACCATACACTTGTAATTTTAAGTTAAACAGAGCTTATAAAACAACTAGTAAATCATTACATTGATTCGATTCCTACTTGGTACATCATAATAATTATTTATACCATACTAATCTTGCTAATCTTAGTAATTATATATATTTATCAATTCTCTCGCACATTAAAATGCGACACTCAATTTCTTAAGCGAAGTTTAACAGATTTGAATTTAGAGTTTTCCTTCTAGACTGGTAGCGTAACCAAGGTTAAAGAGTCCAGTCTGTCCTACTATTTACCCATAGCTGGAGGGAGAATAGTTAGATTACATTTCTATGTGAAATGCAAACGGCCTAGTCCATTTCCTACAACAATAACCATTACACAAAGCGCCAAATTTAGTAATTGTAGTGAATTCGACCCTTACTGGGTACCCCACACTTGTCAACTTATGCTAGTCGAAGCGTAGAGGGTATTAAGTAAACTTCTGTAATGAGCTCGATCCTCACTGGGTGCCCCACACTTATGGTTTTATACCAGATCAATCGGTAGGAAATTGTTTGGAAATTTGGATGTATTTAACATAGAAAACAATCTAATACCGGAGCGAATTCAGTTCTCACAGGGTGCCCTGTGTTTACAGTCTTCAAATTTAAGCTGGACACTCTAGTTTTGAGTGACCATCAAAAACTTACATTCAACAACTCTGTGCGGACACTGGATAACGTACCAGATGCGATGACTGGTTGGCAAGTGAGAGAGTCAAGAGAATTACGACTTGATGTTGATGAAATTACTTGATAAAGCTGAGGCTGTTGTTGACTAGCCTGGCGTACCTTGCGTTGAGAGTGAATGCGCTGGTTCATGACTATTAATACATGGCTGTCTGCGAGCAACGAGGTGATTACTGAAACTGCTTCAGAGCGCTTCGGCCTCTGGGGTGGTGAGGTAATGAAATTAACATCGTCGATCCCAGGGGGCTATCCCCCCAGGCAATACCTGCCACCCTTGACTTAAAGGGGCAGGGCTGGGTGTATTGCTCAGCGCCTGAGGCGCCCCCTTGAGGGGGAATGCGATGGGATCGACGCAATTTTTGTTCTTTCCCACCCATGAGCTTCGGCTTGTGGGTGGGCCCACATTAAAACGAGGCCTTGTGCCCAGTCCATACAAGAGGGGTATGAGACAAATATTCCCTGAGACTGCAAGGATTACGGAACCATTACGCGAACCGTCTAACTCGTGGTTTTAGCACTCTGTTGCGAGTTACTATATGTCAGGCGCACATATACTTTGAATGTACTAGTATACTGTATGATCCAGTCTACAAGAGAGGTGCAACAGACAGAAGGAGAAGATAATCCTCTATATGCGTACATGTTTGGTGTAGGAGAGCAATTTTCTGAGTAGCCGAACAGGCGCGGCCGAGTGGCTCAGGGATTGAGATAAGATCTGGCGAGACTTAAAAATCACTTTACCGGGGGAGGAAGCCACGTGGTCAGCCCCTTTCTAAGCAGAACTTCCGCGCCTAATGAAATTTATCAGTTAATTATAGAACCATGGAGAAGGGACTTGAATAAGGATTTGTTGCATTGACCAAGGTACTTGAGCAATGGGGTTATTTCTGCGCGATGTCAGGAAATGATTGTGGTCAAAATGCTGGAGAGCAAGTACCAATCATGGCACAGATAGGTATCTCTTTAGCTTATCTAAGTCTGGTACAAGGCCACTGATACTTAGGCGAGGGAGGGGGGAAGTTTTGCAATATTTTGGTACGTGCTAGTTTGCGGCGTTTAGGGCCGATTTAGCTCAGTCGGTAGAGCGTCTGGCTAGGAACCACAAGGTTCCTGGTTTGATACCGGCCCTCGCCAACTCAGCATATGAGTAGCACGGGGATCTGTGCGGTAAAGTGAGGAGCTGATGGTAGGTGTGTCACTGCACCTCAGATGCAAAAAAAAAATTCTTGGTTTAGCGCTAGTGAAAAGGGAATAGACTCCTTCACTGTCTGGCTGATACCGACTTTAGGCCACCACCCCGATAACTTTACTTACTTATATCACGTGACCGAAACAGTTAGGACCGTGGTGAAAGGTTCCCTTTGTAGTTGGTAGTATCGTGGTAATTGGGCGATTGATGTATTGCTTTACTTTCGTGTGTGATTTAAAAGTCGCATGGATGAACGAGCAATGTAGTCTAAATGAGAACTTATGTTTTACAAGTTCGAACTGGACAATAACGACGTGGAACCAATAACAATAACAAAAACAAAAAACAAAAAAAACAAAACATTATTTGTGCAAAAGGTGAAGGTCAATTGATCACAGTACAGTTACTAGATAGTTCAAGAAATTGCGTTCAGACCGCAAGAACCTCAACGATCATGGAAGGTCAGCTAGTCCTAAAAACCGAGGATCCTAAGGTTGTGCTTTGAGTATACACTTTTGAAATCTCTTATTGAATAGCAGTACCTATCGCTCGATTTTCTTATTTTGAAAATGTTACTCATGAAATTGTTCTCAAATCTAAAATGTTTTTCTATTTTCGTACGCGTCGAAGAACGATGAATGAAACGATCCTTATTTGTTTCCTATTTTCTTATACCATAGCCGATAAGTTAATTCCTAGAGACCCGAAATGAATTTAGAGATAAATATAAATACCCCCCTCCCAGTTCCCTTGTAAAATTCTACCCTCGAAAAATTTTATTTGATCTTGGTACAGGGCTTTGTTTCAATTGCATTCCCGGACACACACACACACACACAGTGAGAGAGAGAGAGAGAGAGAGAGAGAGAGAGAGAGAGAGAGAGAGAGAGAGAGAGAGAGAGAGAGAGAGAACCTTAAATTTAGTGTAAGATTTACAAGGAGTAATGATGATTAAATAACGATGAATAATATATAAAATAATTTACACAAAACTTATGATAAAAACATACATAATTCAAGTATGAATTTTTTGTTTAAATTCATTTTTCTCACTTTAATTAGATTGTTTTAAAAAAAATGCGCACTATATAGATCTATTTCTATAAATAATGAAGATTCGCTTTCGGTTTTTGTCTGTAACAAAAATTACGTCACTGCTTACGTCACATTACCCAAAATCGTCATATAGAACATATAGAATAAATACACTCAAAAATTGAACATGCAACATTAGACAGTCCTCATTGTTTTTTAAAACAAGTTTTTTTAGATACATCCCCAGTATCATATATTTTTATATAGTTTGTTTTATTTTAATAGATATTCAAAGTTAATAGAACTTAGTTTCGATTTCAAATTGTTTTCTTTTTTCTTTTTTACTCCTTTAATAAATTTGATGATTTCATGATTTATGGTTCAAACTCTCCGACACTTAATTCTTAACTTCCACCACTCAAGCAATATCTTTCAAAAATGTATTTTTACATCGCCCGGTGGGCGTTTTTTTTATTTTTGTACTAGTATTAATAATAGACATTTGCTCTCTTTTTGTCTGTAAAAAAAAACTGCGTCAGTGCTTACGTCACATTACCCAACACATATATATTAGTAATGGAGATTCGCTCTCTTTTTGTCTGTAACAAAAATTACGTCACTGCTTACGTCACATTACCCAACACATAATCCAATGTCATAACATAGAATAAATATACTCAAAATGTGAGCATGCAACGTTAGACAATCCTCATTGTTTCAATAAATAGATGCCCGGCGTTATATATTTATATATAGATTGTTTCATTCTAATATACTATTTAATATTCTAATATAATATTTAAAGTTATCGGAACTGTTTCCATTTCAAATTGTCTTTCTTTCTTTTTTTTTAATCCTTTAATAAAGTTGACGATTTTACATACTTATGGTACACACTCTATGACATTGAATTTTTTAGCTCCCATCCTCTCAGGCAATATCTTTCAAAAAATTATTTTTACATCACCCGGAGAGCGTTTTTTTATTTTGCTAGTATATATAAAAAAATAATGTCTAAAAATATTTCAAAACATTTTGATAAAGATTTCTGCAATGATTTCTTCATTGTGGCCCATTTTTGGTGTATAAACACAAATAGAAATTCTATCTAACAGGAAATACATTTTTTTACAATTGCAAATTCTAATAGAAAAATAAATCCTCACTAATGACTATACTGCTCCTGGTATCTACCAGTTTGTTAAGATGAACTTCCAAACGTTCGGTCTCCTCTCTTTTTTTCCCCTAAGAGTAAAGAGTGGGAGGATTTTACTTTTAACTATCAAATCAATAATCCCCTTTTCAATTCTCCTTGGACCAATTCCAGTCCTATTTTTTAAAACTTCTCAATTCCACGTTGGGATTCATTGCTAATAGAAAGAAATAAGCGAATATTATTTATTTCTTTAACGTTTAATTCTTCGTTCTTAGATGAATATTGTCTCAATTCCAAAGTTCATGATTTGCCAAATATTCTTCCAATAATATAATTCCACCCCTACCCCGTCCCCTGGGAAATTTTGTCGTAAAGATTCTTAAAACCTTCGAAAAGTAACAACATATGAGAATTAGAGTAGAGGGAATAATAATCAAACTGTGATATATTTTCTTGCGTCTACTCCGATTCGGCTTTTGTGGTTTCATCAACTTTCGGTTCCTGATGCCATTGTCATTCTCTGTTGATGTCTCAGTAAAACAATCTGGCAATTTGATGCATTTCAATTTCCTAAATTCAATTGTGAAAAACAAGTTTCCGCTTCTCCATCCGGGGAATTGATAATGGCGGGAAACATTTCGTGTCTTTTATATTAAAGTGTGTGTTTGCGTGATATTTGGTGGACGTGCGCCTTCAATACAGAATTAGGTGTAAACAAGGATGAAAAGCACACGGGGTGAATGGTGTCCGGTGTTGGGTTACGATAAAATGGCACCGGGGGTCAAGAGATGGGGAGTAAAAATCAACATATTATGATGACGAAGCTTGCTGGTTGTCTCCAAGACTTTTACGAAGAAAGGGATGGATCGTAGAATTATTTGGGAACAGAGAGAACAAAATGCAGGGGTGGAGTGAGAGGAAGAGGAAAGAGGTGGAGATGATAAATTGTGCTGTCTTAATAGGAATAATGAAAGCGGATAGGTGTCATGCAGAGGGGAGAAAGAGACAGTGAAAGAAAAGAAAGTTAAGAAATAATAGAAAAGGAAAAAGACAGAAAAATGTTAGAAGAGGGACTGATAAAGCAATAAAAATTTATATATATATATATATATATATATATAGAGAAGAGAGAGGAGAAGACAAACACGGGATGTTATGGAAACTGGGTGTTCATTGTCGACGATGCAACGTTTCGGCCCGTGTTTGTCTACTTTCTCCACATACTGTCGGATTAACCTCCCTCACATATATATATATATATATATATATATATATATATATATATATATCTTCTTATTATAATGGAGATTGTGTGTTTTTCTGTCTGTAACCGAAACTATATCACTACTCAAATCACAATTCCCTTAGTTATTGACGTCACATTCTCCATGATTTTATTTTTATTTAACCTCAATTATTAATAAAATTGTCTTACATTATTAATACTGTTAACTATGTCTACATACTGACAACATGCAATTATATTTATATATACAAAATAGTGGTTTACAGTGTGAACGGGAAGGCTAATTTGCATATTAATATTAAAAATCGAATTTAATAAATATGTGCTTAGTATTATTGATTTCTAACTGTTTGGTTTTATTTTAATGAATATAAGCAAAAATTCTCTTCAATAAATCTTAAATGAAATCCATTAACAAGAAAAAATAACTGTCATTTTATTCTTTACTTCTCTTTTAACTAAA
>CM042149.1:96000332-96037832 GCA_023376005.1 Doryteuthis pealeii | reverse complement strand
CATGCGACATCTGTGGTCGAGAATGTTTTTCTAACATTGGACTTTATAGTCACAGGAGGCGCTGTAACTTCAGGGGCACAAAAACTATATTATAGTCTTCGAGACTGAAATGCCATAAATTTAACCCATAGCTTGGGAGATAAGGAGGTTTATAGCTTTCTCAAGTACAGATTTGGTGACGAAGTTTTGTTTCTTTGTTTATGTTTGTATATGTATGAGATATACTAAATCTGGAAAGGATGTGACACAAGGCCAAAAAGTCCAGGATACCTTGCATGGTGTAATGGTTTGCATGTTCACAGACCATTACTTGTGAGTTCGATTCCCCATACTTCTGGTCAGTCTGTCTTTCTTTCTTTTCTTCTTTTGGAAGTTCGTCGCAGACGACTATGACGTCACTCCATATCTTCAGCTGTAGACCCTATGGTGGCTCATTAGTCTAATTCTGGACTTACAGATGCGGTCACACACATTGCAGGGGAAATTTCCATCTACATTTGGTTGTTCATGACGACAAAGACGTTGCCACTTTGCAGTTCTGTTTATCTCCTTATTCAGCTGCTTAGCCCCTGTGCGGCAGGCATCTCGCCAACCCTGTCCGTTAGAGGACAGATCTTGCACGCTTCAAGGTGTGAGGTTACATTTTTTCAGCGTTGCCTTAATATGGTCTTTGAATCGCTTTGGGGGGGGGTCCCTCCCGTGGCCATCTGTGAGTTCACTGTAAAGTAGTTTACGGGGGAGTCTGCCTGCAGGCGTGCGGATGGTGAGACCCAATCATCGCAGACGGGTTTTAGAATATGCTGACCGCAACCCCTGCCATAACATTTAGTAGTATGATGAATAGATTTGATATATTTTGAACACACACACACACACACACACACACAGACACACACACATATATATATACACATATACATGCATATATATACGTGTGTACGTGTGTGTGTGTGTGTTTGTGTGTGTGTGTGTACATATATAAAATCTATTAGTCCAACTGAGAAATACAGGTAAAAATATTTTCCCCCAAAACGCTGTAGGGTGAACAGACGTGTTCATGCCTTTCCCCGTGGGAATTAGCGCGTCCAAGATGTGAACTCGTCTCACCGTGTTCAATTCCTATGACGGTAACCATTAACGACGTGTTTCCAAAATTTAACTAAATCTCATAGAATATTCGACGTTAAGTAAAAATATAATACCATTTTATTCATTTCATGTAAAGTTTTCTTAAAAAAAAACAAAAAAACTAAGGCCTACATTGAAACCCTAACGAGGCTCAGGGCAATAATCCGACGAGTAAGACCCAACTTGCATCAGAACAAGGGATAACATTGCTTCATTCTGGTTGACAACTTTACCGCATCCTCCATACTCACATATTTAGCCCTTTCTGACTATCATCTCTCCCGGTACGATGAAAGAGGGCTTTGAGTGCGATGGTGCGACAGTAGTTCTGAGGAGAAGATAGATAGATAGATAGAAGATAGAATAGATAGATAGATAGATAGATAGATAGATTAGATAAGGAAATACTGAGAATAGATAGATAGATAGATATAGATAGAAAAGACTGAGATAGATAGATAGATATATAGAAAGACTGAGATAGATAGAAGATAGATAGATAGATAGATACAGATACAGACCAAGATAGATAGATAGATTGATAGATAGATAGATAGATATGAACAGAGAAGTAAGATAGATTGATAATAGATAGATAGACAGACCAAGATAGATAGTAGATGGATAGATAGATAGATAGAACAGCCCAAGATGATAGGACAGACCAAGATAGATAGATAGATAGATACGATGTGATAGATACAAGATACAAGCATATTTTACTACACTGAGCCGTCTGGTCCATAATTTTAAATTTGTTAACTTGTCTCTCTTCCGATCACCGTTTTTTATGACTTCTACGTCACAGCCACACATAGACGTCATCAACTCATGAACGAGCAAAAGAAAAAGAAATAGGAAATAGAAGGCACCACACATTGAAATTACATTTGTGCATATTTACATATGGTACAAAGGGCGAAATACAAATGTACGGGGTGTCTTTTGCTGTTCAAGCCAAATATACTGCACATACGTACAATCAGAAACTTGTAGAAATGCACACATACAGCACACCCTCATACGTCAGTAAAAAAAAAGAGAGTAAAAAAAAGAGTAAAAGCACCTCACACATGTGCATATATACATCAGGTGTAGTCAGATTGGTACACAACACTCACCCGTTTCTAGACACACTTTGAGTGCACGCGGGGTACAAAGGGTGAAATACACATGTATTTGTACAAAAATGCACAAGAACATTGTTTGATGATAGTTATGATGCTGGTTGAGTGTGCGTGTGTGTGCGCGCGCGCGTGCGTGTGTGTGTGTGTGTGTGTGTGTGATACATTAACCAAGCGATCATCTCACTTTAGCACTAATTCACAATATTTCAATAGTTATGTCCATTTCCTACAACGATAGCCATTACAACAGGAACACCTCTGTGTACATTTCATTTTAAAATTATGTAAGGCTTCAAATTCTTCAAGGCCGTAGAGGTATCAGTGCTGCTGTATGGCTGCACCACTTGGACCTTGACGAGGCGCCTGGAAAATAGGCTGGATGGAGTTGCACAAGGATGCTGCAGGTGATCTTGAACAAATCGTGGAAGCAACATCCCACAAGAAAGCAGCTATACGGCCACCTGTCCCCTGTCGCACAGACCATAAGAGTAAGATGGACAAGACACGCCGGACACTGCTGGAGAAGTAAGGATGAACTCATAAGCGACGTCCTTCTGTGGAAACCAGCACATGGACATGCTGGAGTGGTTCGTCCAGCAAAGACCTACACAGACCAGCTCTGTACGGATACTGCATGCCGTGCAGAGGACCTCCCGGGGTCAATGAATGATAGGGATGGTTGGCGAGAGATTTTCATGGATATCCGCGATGCTGGCGCGACATGATGATGATGATGATGAAGGCTTCTAAAATCTAAAATAGCAATGAATGTTTTTTTATCATTTTTCAGTGAACCGTTGCACTACCTCTACAGATTATTTGCTTATAGTAGTGAAGGTTCGAGTAGGAACGGCCACAACTTTGGGATGAGCTGATAAAACAAATGATGCGCTAATTTGTCAGATTCTCCCGAACAACACTCCCCAGATCTTGAATTTAGAGTTTTTTTTAAGCTTTTTCTAGACCAGTTGCCTAACTGAGAGTAAAGAGCCAAGTCTGTCCTAGTATTAACCCATTGCTGGTGGGAGAAGAGAAGGGTTCATAGTTTTCCTAAGCCTCGTACCCGATTTGAACTCGGCTCGTCGAGTTTATTCCTACAACGATAACCGTTACGCCACATGCTTCCTCGAGTATATTTATTAACATAGATACGTTTTTTTTATTCTGTTATTTAATTTGGTCGTAATCTGATTTAACATCGACTAATCTTCAATTATAACAATATCACAATCCCCCACTCCACACCATTCTGGCGATTTCACCCTCCACATCACCCTACCTACATTTTTCGTAGATCACATCTACAACCAACCCTACCCAACCCTTTGTCAACCCCATTTCCGTACGTGTCCCTTACTGCATCCGTCCATCTTTAACCAAATTAATGTAGAGTTCTAATTCATCTGACCAGGTGAGAGTCGTGCTGACGGTGTGGGTGACGGTGGTGATGGGAGTAGTGGTAGTCACCAAAAGCAGAGAGAGAGAGAGAGAGAGAGAGGAGAGAGAGAGAGAGAGAGAGAGAGAGAGAGAAAGCAGGGTGAAGGGGAGTTGACGTAGGAGGAGAAGGTCGTTGGTCCGGTCAGACCAATCATCTATGGTTTGTTTTTGTCTGCCGTCCTCTTTTCAATAATGTTGTTGTTGTCTTACAGAGAATCTCGTAAACAATCTGTCAATACGAGAGAGAGAGAGAGAGAGAGAGAGAGAGAGAGAGAGAAAGAGAGAGAGAGAGAGAGAGATAATAACTGCTTGCGTGTGAGGAGAAAGAGAAAGAGAGAGAGAGAAAGAAAAAGAAGGAGAATAAGTGCTTGCGTGTGAGGAAAAAGAGAGAGAGGAGAGAGAGAGAGAGAGAGAGAATGAGAGAGAGGGGGAATAACTGGTTGCGTGTGGGGAGATAGAGAAAAAGAGAGAAAGAGAGAAAGAGAGAGAATAAGTGCTTGCGTATGAGGAAAGAGAGAGAGAGAGAGAGAGAGAGACAGAGAGAGAGAAAGAATAACTGGTTGCGTGTGGGGAGATAGAGAAAAAGAAAGAAAGAGAAAGAGAGAGAGAGAATAACTGCTAGCGTGTTAGGAGAGAGAGAGAGACAGACAGAGAAAGAAAGAGATAGTGAGAGGAAAGATGGGGAAGAAGAAGAGGAGGAAGAAGAGGCGAAAGAGAGTGGGAGGAAACACTGCAAAAATGTAAGTGGAGGGCAGGGTAGCTGGGGGAAGGATGTTTTTGTCATCAAGAGGGTCGGGGTGTCTTTTGCTGTTCAAGCCGAATATACTGCACATGCGTACAAACAGAAACTTGTAGAAATGCACACATACGCCACACACTCATACGCGAATAAAAAAAGTAGAAAGCACCACACATGTGTATACGTACATCTGGTGTAGTCAGATTGGTACACAACACTCACCCGTTTCCAGACACACTTTGAGTGCACGCGGGGTACAAAGGGTGAAATACACATGTATTTGTACAAAAATGCACAAGTTTAATGATAGTGGTGATGCTGGTTGTGTGTGTGTGTGTGTGTGTGTGTGTGTGTGTGTGTGAGAGAGAGAGAGAGAGAGAGAGAGAGAGAGAGGATATGTGTGTTTGTGTGTGTGTGTGTTTGGGACCGAGTGGGATATACACTTATATTGATATTGGTTATTGTTGGACTGAGCTACGGAGGACAAGTTCATATTCATTCAATAACGAACACATTTATTATTACTGGTTTATGAATCAACCAAATTATATATATATATATATATATATATATATCGACAGTTACTGACGGCTGAGACGGTAAGTACTGACGAAAATTTAGTCGAGTTTCGCTCCCGGCTAGAAGTAGCTATTGTCTAGCCACACTGATGAGATGTAAACGTCGAAACACTGTGTCTGTGGATGACTCACACACACACACACACACACATATATATATATATCTGATGAAATAACACGGGAAACTCTTCCAAACTGTACGGACACTTACGCCTCATCTCACAAACCATCTAAGTAAGACATATTGGGCACTTCTGGAGAAGTAACGGTGAGCCCATGAGACATTCTATTGACTCCAACACATGGACACACCAGTGTTGGCTCACCAGCGAAACCTAGATTCATCAGCTCTATATGAACAATAGATATCAAGAGTGATGGCCGATTGGAATGGAGAGTTAGAGTGAGTAAATGAAATCCATACTGTCAGCCTTGATGATAATAGACTGAGCAGATATAGAAACTAAAATAATCGTATTATGCACTCTTGAAACCCGTTACTTGAAGTTTCACGTGGGTTAAATAATAATGAGACAGAAATATGAGAAAAAGTGGCTAATCAACAGTTGTGTGAAGTATTTGTCACTAGGCAAGATGTTTGTTCACGTGACACTCACGCGAAAAAGTCAATATAGAAATTAGAACTGTTCTTGAGAATGAAACCCATAAAATTCTCTGGGACTTTGAGATAAAGACGGATCACCTTATCCCAGCCAGGAGACCAGAGTATTGATTAACAAAAACAAAAACAAAAAACAAAAAAAACCCAAAAAAAACAAAACAAAGAAAAAAAAAAAGAGAGAACTTGTCAACTGGTAGACTTTGCAGTTCCAGCAGACCACAGGGTGAAGCTGAAGGAAAATGAAAAGATGAATAAATAGCTGGACCTTGCCAGAGAATTGAAAAAGCTGTGGAATATGAGAGTGAAAGTGATACCAGTTGTAGTTGGTGCACTTGGAACGGTCCCAAAAAGCTTGGAAAAAAGACTGGAGAAACTGGAAATCAGAAGAAGAATTGAGACCATCCAGACCATTGCATTGCTGCAATCGGCCAGAATACTCAGAATAGTCCTGGAGACTCGGACTCCAGTGAAATATCATCAGCTAACGTTAGTTTGAAAAACTCACATAATAATAATAATAATAATAATAATAATAATTATAATAATAATAATGGAGATTGTCTGTATTTCTGTCTGTAACAAAAACTACGTCATAGCTTTACGTCACAGCTTACGTCACAATATTCTTATGCTATATACACCCAAAATTTGAGTAAGCAATTCTAAAAATTGTTTTTTACTCTCGTTCTTTTTTTCTTCTTTTTTTACAGTAACAAGAAGTTAACTAAAAAGTTTACAAATAAATAAATACCTACGATTTTGTGTAAAATTGATGTGGAAAATATTCAAAATAATTGTTTGATTATTACATGCACGCAGCATTTTATTTGAGAGGGACGGGGTTCAGTTTTCATTTAAATTTTTTTTTTTTTTTACTCCTTTAATAAATATGAGGATTTTGCTTACTTATGATACAAACCCTCTGACATGGAATTTTTAACTCCCAATGTCTTTCAAAAATTAATTTTTACGACGCCCTGGGGGTGTTTTCTGTTGCTAATAATAATAATAATAATAATAATAATAATAATAATAATAAAAGAGAGTCTGTGTTATTAGAACTCGCTATTCTTTGCGTACGTGTTTGTAAGTTGAGTACACCCTGTTGTTGTGGGTAAAGCTAAGTGTGCAAAACTCTTTGTAGCTTATTAACGAAACTGCAAGACGACCGAGCATGTTTTGTCAACATCGTCCGGGGTGAAGTGAGGGAAAAGTAGCTGACATTGCAAAGGACCGCCGAGGGTCGCGATGGGGGATATGAATGGGGGGATGGGGGATGTCGGAGTAGTAAAGGGCTCGGAAACTGACAATACAGCCGTTCCAATCATTGTGTCTCATTTCTCTGCTGTCTTTCCATCGAAGGGAAATTAAACAATGAGACGCTTGAATGGAAAGGCAGACAACATCGTAGACTGTTCGTCCCGTTAATTGCGAGTCCGCGCTCTCTGCCCCCCATCGTATCTACATTTTGCTTACGTTGTTGTTGCGAGCTCTTCTTTTCACGTCTTTATTTTCCGACACATACAATGTTTACTCTGCTTACTAGCTTAAAGGTCGCCTTCGGAGGCTATTTAGCACGGAGTCGGGTCGCATCCTATTTGTAGAAATTCTAACTTGCTGAACCCAAGTAAATAGAATAGAATCATTTTGTCCCCTTTTGTTGTTTTACACGTAGACAGGCAAAGATATATATGCAATATATAAAATGTTTTCCACACACATACACACACACACACATGCACGCGCATATATATATATATATATATATATGTGTGTGTGTGTGTGTGTGTGTGTTTATGTGTGTGTGTGTGTTGTGTGTGTGTGTGTGTGTGTGTGTGTGTGTGTGTGTAAAACAATAATTAAGTTGTTATTGATTGGCCTATTATTTCTGTTCGGCCATATACATAGGCATCTATCTTATATATATATATATATATATATATATATATATATATATATATATAATATACCAAACTTGTTGGTAATTCTTTCGGAAAAAAAAAACCAAGATAATCGTACCAACCAAAATAATTATATATATATATATATATATATATAAAGTAAAGTGGTCGAGGTGGACTAAAGTTGGTATCAGCCAGACAGCGAGGGAGTCTAACCCATTTTTACTACCGCTAGACCAAGGAGATTGTTTTTGTGTCTGAGGTGGAGCGCCACACCTAACATCAGCTCCTTACTTTACCGCACAGATCCCTGTACCACTCATACGCTAGAGAGAGAGAGAGAGAGAGAGAGAGAGAGAGAGAGAGAGAGAGAGAGAGAGTGGGGGGGAGAGTATTCTATTTTGACACACGGCCACAGTGATGGAGCACCTAGTGAATATTGAACTTAATAGTAATTACCTGCGAGTTAAGTTTATCTTGCTAACCATTACGCTACAAGAAATCTCCCATATATCAAAAATATACAAAGACACTTATTCATGCACACACACACACACACACACACACACACACACACACACACACACACACACAGACACATATATATATATATATCAAATTAATAATTATAGACATAGTATCAAATAAATAAATAAATGAATTACTACTACTACTACTACTTAATAATAATATAATAATAATAATAATAATAATAATAATAATAATAATAAGAAGAAGAAGAAGAAGAAGAAGAAGAAGAAGAAGAAGAAGAAGAAGACTGGAAAATAATGAATTAACCATAATAGAATAGATAAATTAACAAATCCCAAAATTAATATAACTAGTACAAAATAAAAAACACCCTCCGGGCGATATAAAAATAGATTTTTGAAACATATTGCCTGAGGGGTGGGAGTAAAAAATTCATGTCAGCGAGTTTGTACCCTAAGTAAGTAAAATCATCAAATTCATTAAAGGATTAAAAAATAAAACAATTTGAAATGTAAACTTACAATATGTATTAAAATAAAACAAACTATATATAGATATATAATACCAGTCATGTATTTATTAAAACTTGTTTTAAAAATCAATGACGATTGTCTAATGTTGCATGTTCAAATTTTGAGTGTATTTATTCTATGTTATGACGATTTTGGGTAATGTGATGTAAGCAGTGACGTAATTTTTGTTACAGACATAAACCGGAAGCGAATCTCCATTATTAATATATATAGTTATTAACCATGCAGTACCTATAGCACTCTTTCCAGAATGCCGCCCCAATTAGATCACCCTTCCCATCATGCGCCACTCAGCAGTATATAAAGAGATAACCAACTCGTCCGATGATTGGTGTGACATTGGTACTTACCAAGTGCCGTTGACTCTGTGTCTACGCTATTCAATCAATCAATCTATGTCGGGACAATTAATTCAAAAATGAATTTAAAATACAAACAGTTAATTCTACGTTTGACCGATCATTAAGAAACAAGGCAAGAGAAACTCATTAATTCTAACCCCACAACTAGGTATCTTTTTAAAATCTAAAAAAAAAAGTAGTCGGGGTGGCCTAATGTTGGTATCAGCCAATCAGCGAAGGAGTCTATCCCATTTTCACTAGCGCTAAACCAAGGACATTTTTAGAGTCTGAGGTGGGGCGCCACACCTACCATCAGCTCCTTACTTTACCGCACAGATCCCTGTGCTACTCATACGCTGAGTTGGCGAGGGGCCGGTATCGAACTTGAAACCTTGTGGTTTCTAGCCGAACGCTCTACCGACTGAGTTAACCCGGCCTTTTAAAATCTATGATTTGTCACAATTATGATTGGTTGGTTGTTTATTTTGTTTAATGGCATATCAACCTTTGTGGGCTATTTGATATAATTTTTTGTTGTATATATGATTTTAATCGAATAGTTTGTAGGTTAATATTAATTTGCTTTTATAAACTGGTAGAAATAATTTTCATTAAGTTCATAAATTGGTAGAATTAATAAACTGGTGGTTGAGCCTTAGCCACAACCCATATAATAAAAATGGTTGAGTGTTTGCCATGAGGACAATTTAAAGAATATTATCGGGACAATCATAGAGATGCTAAGGCTTGATATGACCAGCCAATTGATCGGAGAGGGACCTCTCCGAGGGTTCCTATCTCTGTGAAGAATTGTAGTAATCGGGCGGCTTAATTATGAGACGCTAAATGAGTTTCGCACTGACTCGTAAGTATTTATTGTCATCTTTATAAACTCACTAATTAATGAGTTAACCCACATTACTAAACTAAGATAAGCTTGGTCATTATCTATAGTTTGATTTAATGAAACGATGAGCATATTCTACACAAAAACATGAAATATTCCTTACGGCAATAATTCGAAAGATTTATCAAATCATTGCTTGTAATCTAAATTGCTGTGTTATACAATATCAGCCCTGGACTAGAAGTAAACCTTTTTTTTTTAATTGAAATAGATCACTAATTAGGACTGAGCCTTTTCTAGTAGTGACCACCCCAAGCAGAGATTTAAGAGGTTTCAATTAAGAATTTTCCTTCTCCTCGACTGGTTGCCTAACCAAGGTTAAAAAATCCCAGCGTTACTATTTGCCCATAGCTAGAGGGAGAATAGTTGGATTCATACCTTTTACAACGGTATTGGTGCGATGTGAACTGTGGCTTTGTCTAGAAATTGAACTCGGGTCGACGAGTCCATCTCCTACTACACTAACCAGTACACCACCGCGCTTCCCATCGAATCGAAAGTGAGTTTTGAAAAAATATCGAGGATCAAGTTGTATTTACAAAGACTGAAATGAACAATGAATGAAACATTAATTTTCTTCAAAATACTGCTCTTCAAATTCAACCTACTTATTCCAACACGTTTTCTATTTGTTGAGGCATCTTTGAAACTTCAAAAAAAGAAGTACATCTTAATTTATCTCAATAACTAATTATAGAGGGCGCTGCGATATCTAATCGTGAAACTAATTCTTTCAGATAATTTCTTCTAAAAGGTGAGAGATCAATATTAACCGAGTGCCTTATGTTTATGTGCCAAAACAAAGCTAAGCATATTAAATAAATGCAAATTATGATTGGATTTAGGAAATTAAAAAAACAAAACAAACATTAAATTAAATGAGAAAATAGAAAAGAGGAAGTGAACGAATGGAATGGAAAATCTAAGGTAAAAAATGGCGGGAAATGGATGAAAAAAAGAAAAGAGAGGGAAAGGATAATAAAGGAAAAAAGAAAAGGGAATGATGAAAGAGAAAAGAGGGTTAAAGGGAGAAGGGAAAAACGAAAGATGAAGAAAGAAAGAAAGAGACAGTGGTAAAGAGTGTATAGAAAAGGGATGAAAGAAAAAAAGTGAGTAGAAGGCTAAAAAAAAAAAAGACAAGAAAAAAAATGAATGCTAAAAGAAAAAGAAAAAAATAGAGTTAAACGGAGAAGGAAAAAGAGAAAGGTGAATAAATAAACAAATAAAAAATGGAGATAGAGAGAGAGTCAATGAAAAAAGAGAGGAGAAGGCTAATAAAAGACGAAACAAAAACTGTGGGGGGGGCGAAAGTGAGAAGTAAAAAGAGAAAGATGAATAAATGAATAAATAAAGAACCGGGGATAAAAGAAAAGTGAAGGGAAATATTAAAGTGAAAGAGAGAAGTAAGAGTGAGAGAGAGAGAGAGAGAGAGAGAGAGAGAGAGAGAGAGAGAGAAGAGAGAGAGAGAGAGAACTAAGAAAAAGAAAGAAAAAAGGAAATCTGAAAGAGAAAAAGAGGACTAAAGGAAGAATGAAAAAGAGAAAGATTAAGAAAGAAAGAAAGAAGAAGAAAGAAAGAAAGAAAGAATGGATGTTGATAAAGAAAACAATGGAAGGAAATGTCAACGTAAAAGAAAGAAGTTAGAGTGGGAAGAGAGATAGTAAGAAAGGAAGAAGAAAGAAAAGGAATAATGAAAGAGAAACGAGGGATAACGACAGAAGAAAACTGTCTTAAAATAACCTAACAAGAATGAATGAAACAAAAGCGTCTTCTGTCTAGTAAGTAAGTAAAGTCGTCGGGCGGTCTAATGTCGGTATCAGCCAGTCAGCGAGGGAGTCTATCGCTTTTCACTAGCGCTAGACCAAGGATTATTTTAGCGTCTGAGGTGGAGCGCCGCACCTACCATCAGCTCTTTACTTTACCGCACATATCCCTGTGCTACTCATACGCTGAGTGGGCGAGGGCGGGTATCGAACTAATAACCTTGTGGTTTCTAGCCGAACACTCTACCGACTGAGCTAACCCGGCCCCTTCTGTATAAAATAACCCAAGGGTTGACACACCGTAAAATCCAACCCACTTGTCAACCAACCAACCAACCAACCAACCATCTAATACTAATAATGCATACACGATTATATTCCTATTTCTATTTATTACTAATAATCCTTTATTTTCATGGTATCAAATATTCCATCCAATACAAATAGTTTGCACGTCATTTCAAGCATTCCTATTCAATACTATTAATTTTCAAACATACTAGCGTAGTCAAAAAGTAATGCCATTTTGTTTAGGACAGATATAATTAGCAACACAGAGAAAACAAAGACAAGTGGAAGAAGAAAAAGAAAAAGAAAGAAATAATAAGGAAAGATGAAGAAAGAAAGAGACGAAGATAAAGAAAAGGTGAAAGGTAAGATTAAAGACAAAGAAAGAAGAAAAAAGAGCGTATAAAAAAGAGAAAGAAACAAAAATAAAAACAAAAAAATAAGAGAAGTAAAGTTTTTTTTTTATTAATGGCATATCAATCTTCGTGGATTATTTAATGTCAAAGCTATGCTTGTAGAATACAGTAGTAGTAGTATTTAATTCATAGCTGGGAATGATGAAGTTCGTACTTTTCCCAAGATGAATGGTTAGAGGTGCGTAGTGTAATGGACATGGCGTAGGAATGGACATGGTGAGACGAGTTCAATTCCTCGACGCAGCTGTTCGCATTTCACATAGCGCTAATACTCTCAGGAAAGGTAAGAATCCAATTATTCTCCCCTGAGCTATGAGTAAATAGTAGGGCAGACTGGGCTCTTTAACCTTTGTATGGCAACCGGTCTATGAGAAGAAAAACGCTGAATTCAAACCAAAGGGGCTCTCTTATCATTAGTCAAAACTACTTCGAACTCTCCACCCCCACACCTCATTCTTTCTTCTTCTATTTGTCCAAAAGTGAAAATAATTACATGACTGGAGTACGAACTTGCTTACTACGATGTTGCAGTCCAGCACGTTAGCCACTACACCATGGGTACTTTTCCTTGTGAAGTAAAGGAAATGTGATATGAGAAAAAGGAAAGTAAATTCGTGGGGAAAAAATAATTTTTTTAAAGTTCACAAACTTGAGCGAAATAGCGAGAAAAAGCGAGAAAGGACGTAGAAAAAACCAGAGAACCACAAGAACAAAAGCCACATTGTCTTATGACTACTAATTGATATAACTAATTAAATTAAACATGTTGATGGATGGTCTTTCACTGATTTCTGTTTGTTTTGTCTCTCCTTTTCGGAAGGAAAACAGAATCATAGGACGCCTCATATAAATGAATGGTTTGGGGTTTTCTGAGTGATCTAATCCTAGATGAAAAGACGGATTAAACATTGTTTAGTCTGTTATTTTTTTTATCTTTTATTTATTTATTTTTTTATCTGCAGGTCATCTTTCGATTATGTATTATTCATTGACATTGTCTCTCATTTTATTTCTTTCTCTCCATCGATCTTCGTCTTCGTCGGCCGCAGACACTCTTGCTCTTTCGTTGGTGTGGATGACAGACGTTCGTTGATTTCTGACGGTTGTGTGTCCATTCTTAAGAATAACAAACAAGAACAATAGAAAGATTGCTATCCTGTCGCCAGATGGTCAGCTAGAAACTCGCTCCAACCTGTTAAAACAATCTTATGAAAGGCTGTAAAGGATTCAAACTTATAGATTGTTTTTGCTTTTATTTTCATTTTCATACAAATACGCACACAATCGCATTAACAATCAAAGGAGTAAAAACAACATATAATTGATATAAACACAATTGCGTACACGCACGTTCGCGCACACGCGCACAAAAACGTACACAGATCAAAGTACAGTGGTATCTTGACTTACGAGTTTAATTCGATCCACTAGTAACTCAGTTTCCTCGTATATCAAATAAATTTTTCTCCATTAAAATAAACTGAAATGCCAATAACTGCTTCCCCCAAAAACACATTATTTTTGCTACATTCTTTTTAAAAATAAGAATAACAGCACTGTATTGTTTTTTTTAAACATAACAAAATAGAACGTAATGAATTATGTGCTGAAAGATTTTTTAATGTTTATCTTTTTTAATATATATATATATATATATATATATATATATATATATATATATATATATATTGCGTAATAAATTTGGAAATTTAATTTTTAGTGAACTTATTAGCATAAGCGAATCTGAAACTCGCTTGTAATTCTATTATAGTGTGTAGTGTCAACGGATGAAATTCTTCGGAGACTTTTAGCACAATGCGAGGAGAGTGCAGTACAGCGTAGAAGTGCATATGAGTGAATAAGTAAGTATATATATATATATATATATATATATATATATAAGTACACACATATATATATATATAAAAGTAAAGTCGTCGGGGCGGCCTAAAGTCGGTATCAGCCAATCAGCGAGGGAGTCTACCCCTTTTCACTTGCGCTAGACTAAGGAGATTATTTTAGCGTCTGAAGTGGAGCACCACACCTACCATCAGCTCCTTACTCTACCGCACAGATCCCTGCGCTACTCATACGCTGAGTTGGCGAGGACCGGTATCGAACTAGGAACCTTGTGGTTTTTAGCCGAACGCTCTACCGACTGAAGTGGTTGGACAAGCATGACGCACGAAGAGGGTGCTGGACGCCTATCAACCTTTTCCACTGTTGAGAAGATTCAGCAAGCCCGAGGGATGGTAATGGCGAACTGCGAGTCATCATCGATGTTGTAGTTTGTTCTCTGCAAATTAGCCATGGCTGTGCGCATTAAATCATCTATGATGAACTCGGCTTCCATAAAACAAGAGAGCGTATAATTTATTTGACCCATTATATAGGCTCAAGTATTTCTATTTAACATTAGTAATTTTCAAACATATCTATCTAACTCATAGATGGGACCCTAACAAGTACTGGAGGTGGAGAGACCCCGTGGCTACCGTGCTGGGCTGCGATATCGTAGTATGTGAGTTCGAACTCCAGCTGCATTATTAAGTTCACATTCGGTCTAATCCCAATGTGAAAAGTATGAACCCTTTCACCCCCAGCTATGGGTTGAATAGTACTGTTCTTGTAGGAGGAACACTCTGGCATTGAATAAATAACGAAAGTTGATATGTCATTAAACAAAGAAACCAAACCAAGCTTAAAAAGTAGTGCCACTTTGAGCTAGAATGAACTTGGGAGTAATGACTATGAAAGAGTAAGTTAACAGTTCACAGAGGTCCATAAGTTGAGCCTCATTCCCAAATGTAGTTTAATTTTATGCCTAGGACACCCATTTTCGGGATGGGGGTCTTACCTTGATAATAATATCCATAATCATTAATAATAATGATTGACAGGGCTTCATATAAAATAATGAAAAAAAAATTCTATTGCCTTGGTAGTGAGTGATATTCATGACCTTGTGTCAAACATGTCTTAATCCAACAAATCCCCACAATAATAATGTGATAAAGCGTAGAAAATTCAATAATGAATTTGCATTAGCAAATACATTAATTAAAAGGATTGCTTGTCGTGTTTTATATTTCTTTATCAAAGAAAAAAAAAAAGAAAGAAAGAAAAAAAAGGACATAATCAATGTGACGTCAGAGGGTAACAAACCCATCAGATTCTTTGATAAATCAGGTTGTTGCTTTCAAGGAATAAAAGACAAAGTTTTGACTTGTTGTTGAAACGCTTTTACAAGCCGAAGAAAAAGAATGAAAGTTCTTTTTCTTTCTTCCCTTTTTTTTCTTTTTCATATATAAAGCCACGCGGTTTTCATCAAGTGGACATGAGAATAATCAATTTTTAGGTTTCATTAAGGGAATTAATTATTTTAAAAGGAAACAAAACCGGTCATAGCAGATGTACTCTCGTCAGTAATATTAATCCTTGTATCCTTTTCTCTCTCTCGCTCACTCTCTCTCTCTCTCTCTCTCTCTCTCTCTCTCTCTCTCTCTCTCTCTCTCTCTCTGTGTGTGTCCCCCACTCCGTCTCTCGGATCATCGCCCCGTAAGTTGAAGAATTAAACTCGAAATAAGAATCTCAATAGTTCAGATGTTAATACAAGGTCGGTCTATTAAGTAATGAGGCTGATTGTGAAAAAAAATTGAATGAAATGCTGGAAGTTTTCAACTGACACTGCTTTCAGTTTGTACGTCATGACCTGTTGAATATTCTCAACTGTTCCCAAATGACAACCTTCCCTCTCCGTGGAGCTAACCTATAGGGGCTAGCCTACTGTAACTGTCTCTCTGCAGAGGCGTAACCGTACCTAAAAAGATGGCGAACCCCCTCCCCATAAAAAACGAAAATTGGTGTCCTCTGTATGACCCTAAACTATATCCGGTGGTGAGGCTCAAATTCTGGAGCACTGAGGATTGGGGAGTACTCCTTCATTATCATTACTCTCAGGTCAGCTCTGACCTGGAGTAGTAGTACCTTTTAGGGTGCCATTATGGTCCAAACTGATCTGCTTGAAAATAATTTGTATTACATTGGATTAACAGAGCTATCCAACGTTGCCCGGGATTCAAAAAGTTAAAAAATAAATCGCTTGTCTATATTTATATAGAAATTAATAAAAATTCTTTGTCTATGTATTTATTCTATTATCTTTATATATTCTTATTTATAAGTTTTTTATTTTTATTATTTTTTGTTTATATTTTTCTTTCATTTGCCTTTTATTTGCTTTTATTATTATTATCTATACCTTTATTACATTTTTATTTGGCTTTTCTTATGGAAAATGAGGAGTAAAAAAAATTCTTACCCCCACTCCGACAAAAATGTGTGGATTTTATTAATTTGGTTTTTGCTGGTTTCTACTAATTTCTCTTGAGAAAGGACACATGCTCGGTCGTTGTACAAACAAAAATACATAACATACCACTCAATAAGTCCCGGGCCTAATTAATAAAACAACAACTTTTAGGCAAAATTCGACTCTATACATCAACCTCATTCTAGGGTGATACACTGATTCCAAAACTTCGATGCCATTTTTAGAACGATTTGTCTTTGGCCTCCAGTTTCCGATACCACTTCTTCATTGGAGCCAAATCTCTTTCCCGGAGCATTCTTTTGACGTCTGCAAATAGCCAGTAGTCGCTAGGGACCAGATCTTGAGAATTGGGTGGGTGCGGAAACAATTCGAAGTGCAATTCATGTAGTTTTATCGTCGTTGCAATCGACTTGTGACCTTATATATATATATATATATATATATATATATATATATATATATATATATATATATGTGTGTGTGTGTGTGTGTGTCTCTCTCTCTCTCTCTCTCTCTCTCTCTCTGTGTCTCTCTGTTTCTGTCTCTGTCTCTCTCTGTGTCTGTCTGTCTGTCTGTCTCTCTCTCTCTATATATATATATATTGTGAAAAATATAAATATAAATATAGATAAACCAGTCCAAACAACTGATTCAATTAATATTTCGCCTTTATCAAAACTCCTTTTATAAATAAAGACGAAATTTTATTCTTTTTATCATTCATTTCTTCCTTTTTTTCTTCTTACCCCACTGTTGTTTAGGCGTCTTCTTCCCTCAATTATACTGTTAATCTAAATAACTTAATTCGGTTTGTTTAACGAATATTTTATGAAACCAGAATGTTTAGCTATTAAAAGAAAACATTTTTTGCAACTTTTATATTATTAGTTTATTTACTGCTAAACAAAGATAGATCTAAGTGTACTAATATCATATTTTTGGCCAGGTGTAATACTTCGAACATTTGAAGGGAATATTAACTCCGTCTTGGAGAAAGTTTCATTTACCATTTCTTTTGTTTAATTTTTTTTATTTGCACTGTCTTTCAAGGCACCTATGTTTCTGTCTTCTTTCTTTCTTTCTTTCTTTCTTTCTTCTTTCTTTCTTTCTTTCTTCTTTCTTTCTTTCTTTCTTTTTTCTTTTTTAGTTTCCCCTTTCTATTTACCCGCCATTCTTATTCTCATCCTTTTTCCCCCATATGATCATGATCACGCATGCGTATCGTGAAGTGAGTCTGATCAGCCAACAACTGATCAAATATGGCATTTCTCTATTCCTTTCTAGATTATCGATAAACCGGCAAACGCGACGGACAAGAATGGCGGCGGGAACGGGTGAATTGTATTCACTGATTTCCACTTCCGGTTTCGTTTAAATCTCTAATGTGCATTCACCAAGGCGAAGGAAAAAGGCGACAAGAAAACATATTCATATTATAGATTAACGTGCAGACAAGCGAAATGTACATTAATCTACTTGTACATATTGACTTGCATGTGCTTGTTACTATGTTTATATGAATACGTGAACATTCTCTCTCTTCTTTTCTTCCCTCTCTCTCCCTCCCTCTCCATCTCTGTCGGCGGGGCTTCCAAGAAACAACTTCACAGTGTATAAACAAATGATTATAAACAGAGAGAATAATTGGTATTATTTGGATTATTCGGACTATTGTTCTCATCTTTTTTGTTATCTTAACAACGTTTCAACCAATGTGCCCTCCGGCCTTCTTCAGGTATTTCTTGTCAGACCCGGGAACCTTCTTTTCGAACTTGTAAACCTTTTTGCCTTAATTGGGAGCCATCACGGAACTTTGAACCCAACCCTTTATTCTATCTGTGGGGGTATCCTGTTTTCATTCCACTAACTACGACTGGGTATAAGTGATAAGCTGTGTTAATTATTATTCTATGTTACTGTAATCCTTGACCAGGATTGAACCTGCAGCCCAGAGATAACTGTCACTATTTACAAATGCAAGGATCATTGCAAATATAGTTATGATTTTTTAAAAGTTTATAAAGTTAAGATTGCGAAGTCAACGGCGCTTAATAACTGTTTTATGTTTTTTCCTCTGCCAAACTTGGTTTGAAAATCGCATAGGTGTAGCGCTGCTGTTCACCATTACTCCATCTTAGGGACTCCGGCTCCGGTTTTTTTTTCGGATTTACTCCCTAGCGTTCCTCAGAATCATATAAAACCACCTTCCTTGTCCTAAATGAATTGACGACCAGGGCCTGAGTGCCACAGTCTTTGCTTTAGTTGTGTACCAATCCTGAGACAATTTATTCTGCCGTAGGAAATGGACACGCTGACACGAGTTCAAATCCTATGGGTAAATCTGTAGAAAAAGTAAAACTCTGAATTTAGACCTAATAAAGCCCACTTAAAATTGATCTTGTATTACATCATGCTCGTTTGGAGGGAATGGTAAATATATACATGTTCTACTTGGACTAAAATATTTAGGTTACTATGCTTTAGAAGAAAGGTAACCATTCATAGAAATCGTTATGGGCAATGATATATATATATATATATATATATATATATATATATATATATATATATTATAAAATGGATACAATAGAAACCTACTCGAGTTTTACCATAAGGATCTTCAGGGTTAAATCCACTGAATTAATCGAGTACCGATTAATTGCAGTCTCTACACGTGTGTGTTCATTGTATTAGATATATATCTAATACAATGAACACACACGTGTGATCGACTGCAATTAATCGGTACCTCGATTAATTCAATGGATTTTAACCCTGAAGATCCTTATGGTAAAACTCTAGTAGGTTTCTATTGTATCCATTTTATAATAAATTTGCTCTACTTCGTATTGAGCACTTTGTATTTGTTATATCGTTAATTTAACCCCTGAATTTTGCACCTCCCAACCATCGTGCCCATATTCACTGGTAAGCCACTTTTTATCTTTATAAATATATATATATATATATATATATATATATATATATATATATATATATATATATATATATACATGTCTGACGAACATGTCATGATACATATGCTTCTAATTAGATGAATGATACACTTTGTTTATTCAGATTATATAAACACACACACACACACACACACAGACACACACACACTAGTCATGGGGAAACATTTCGACTTCACCAAGAAGGGAGATATCAAGCTAAGAAACATATATTCCACATGATATTTATCACACACACACACACACACACACACACACACACACACACACACACACACATATATATATATATATATATATATGTGTGTGTGTGTGTGTGTGTGTGTTTGTGCGTGTGCGTGTTGTTTATATATATATCAGCTTGCCGTGAAGAAAGAACAAAGAAAGAAATATAAGTCGATCAGAAAGAAACAAAAAGAAGAAAATTGCTTAATATTAGTAGATCAACAAAAAGAAAGAAAAATAAATTTTAGTAGATAGAAAGAAAGAATGATAAGAAAAAAGTTAGAAAAAAGAAATTGAACAAGAAAGAAAACGAAGCGAAAAGAGAGAGAGGAGAGAGAGAGAGAAAGAGAGAGAGAGAGAGAGAGAAGAGAGAGAGAGAGAGAGAGAGAGAGAGAGAGAGAGAGAGAGATTAACTGCGACTTCCTAAGGTAAATTATCCCCCTCATTTATATGCTGGAGTGGAATTGGAGATCCCATGGTGCTAATACCCTTGGGAAAGGTATTAATCCAATTCTCCCTCCAGCTATGGGTAAATAGCAGGGCAGACTGGACTCTTTAATCATGGCTAGGTAAGCAGTCTAGGAGAAGGAAAACTCTGAATTCAAACCTGTTAAACTCCGCTTAAGCAATTGACCTGCTCGTGCGGAGGGGTTGGTAAATATATATATGCTAGTAAGTAAATAAACTCTTTTATAGGTCCGATTGCACTTCATCTTTCCTACATGCAAGTACCTGTTTCATGCCAGCAGTTGTCATACAAGTGATGTGCATGTGACATTATCATAAGTGCTTGGTGTGCCTGAAAGCTTTGTCAAGTCAATCAAACGTGGATTTGTCCAAATGGTGGATTTCATTTCTCTAAGTGGCAACTCCAAGAAAAGAGAGCATCAGGTCCGGCAATTTATGCCGAAGAAGCAGGAAATTGTCGTTAATTGAAAAATATTGAAGAAAAAAAGGAAAGAGGAAAAAAATTACGTTCTCTCTTTCACCAAGCCATTCCTCTTTCTCATCATCATTTACACAATCGATTCGTTTTTAAGAGAAAACACATACACACTCATATATATATATATATATATATATATATATATATATATATATATATATATATATAGTTAAAATAGGAAAGGAAAAGAATAGGAAAGACATTAAGTGCGGAATATATATATATATATATATATATATATATATATATATATATATGTTGAAAAAATGAATAAAGGAAAGAAAGTATAGAATGGATAATATAGGATATTTTAATCAATTTACTTACACGTGTTTCGGTCGGGAGTTTATCCATGTGTACATTATTCAATCTATTATTATTTTTAAATAACCAAATGAAATAATAATAATAGAAAAATGTAGAAATGTTCCGCACACAAAGAAAATACGACCTTCATCAGAGTAAATCCTTTTTTTTTAAATAATTGCTTATTTATTACACAAAATTCAAAACAACAAACCTCGTTGTCCACAACAATTCCTCTCCCCAGACAAGTCGGCTTAATGAGACCAATGTAGTATACAGATTTAAATTTCCCTTAGGAGATTTCAGTCTCCCAGAAAATGAAAATACCTACATAGGTTTTACCTCAACCACATTGTCACGTCGTCTAACCCTCCATTTAACAGGTAATAGCTCTATTTCACAACACCTAAAATTACATTCATGCCCCACTCTAATTGCCGAAATATCCTAACGGAAAATACACATATTCTGCACAAAGAAAAAAAAAAAAAAACTCCAAATACTAGAAGCTTTATGCTTAAAACAATACAAACCATCCTTAGACAAAATTAATTTCCAATGCAGTACACACATTTTAAAATGCCTATAGCACCTTTCCCATCAATTCTCCTCCTTCCAGCCTCTACATACATTAATATAATTTGAAAAACTGGAACACATCATCCCTGATGATAGCACTTCGAAGTGCCGAAAGTACTCGGGACATGAACTTTGGTGGACTAATCCACGAATTCCACCCAAATATTAAAAATTTGGCCAGAAAACTTGAAAAAAAAATCACAAATGAAATTGTTAAACAGATGTGTCTTTTGTTTAATTCAACATGCATATATATATATATATATATATATATATATATATATATATATATATATATAACTGGTAACTGTTTTGGGCTTAACAAACTAATTCTATGATGCCTTTACTTGGACTAGACGGGAGATCAGAGAGATCTCATCGGATCAATCGGCTGGTCATGTCAAACCCTAACAAATATGTAATTGTTTCGGTCATATTCTTCAAATTGCTCATGGAAAGCACCCAACACTTTTTATCAAATAGGTGCTTGACAATGGCTGAGGATTAACCACAAGTATTCATTAATACACATGAAAAAATATTTCTACTATTTATTAATACGCATCAAGTTAATGAAAATTATTCCTACCAATTTATTAATAAACATCAAATTAATGAAAATTATTTCTTAAACAAATCATATATATAAAATACCAAGTTTTGGAATTAAATAACCCATAAGTGTTCATATGCCATTGAACCAAACAACCCACAATTCCATAAATTACTGATTTTCTGATCCTAAATCAAAGGTCGACCTATAACAAGATCGTCTTATACAATATATATATACAGGATGCGTATTTGCTTAAAACTACCTACAATATAGGTAGTCGATTTTAAACACGGAAATCAGTAGTGCGAAACGATACTAGTGTTAGCAAAGATAATTTGTGCAAAACCGCACTTATGAATGGTGTTCAGCTGGCCTACTCTTTAATAGCACACGTAAAAAGAAAGTTGGTGAAAATACATTATGACAGAAGAAGAACAAACTTCGGAGACACAGTCAGAGAAGAAAATATTAGCAAACACGCTTGCATTCAAAATTATACGGCTACTTTCTTTTCTTTCTCCTATTCTTTCTCTCTGTTCGAATCCACTCCAGCCTGAATGCACTTCACGATCATGCGCAGACGCAAACTAGCATGCATAGAACTGCGCATGCGCCAATGCGAAACTTTAGAGATACAGGCGCACGCTTTTTTTTGTTGTTTTTTTTTTATTTATTCCTGGGTATATTGTCAGATTAAATAATAGCGACTGCGTCCATCAATCTGTGGATTAAAATTCAGAAACGCTTCATCGCCTTTTGGCTTTTCTGCTTGTTTCGGTTTTGGCTTCTTTTGTGAATTTGATGAAGTGAGGAAACGGAGATTTCGACTGGGATTTGCCGCACCGACAATCAGAAAGGCATTGAAGGATTGTCGAAAAAGGAAGAAGATTGGGTGAAAAAAAAAGGGGAGAAAACAGATGGAAGAGGAGTTGGAAGAAGAGGAGTTGAAAGAGGAGGTAGAAGAAGAGGGGAGGATAGGGAAGAAAAGAAAGAAAAAGATCTTTTAGCCGCAAGATGTTGATAACTTAAACAGAAAAAAGATCTGGTCAGCATAATAAATTAAATAGAATGAAGACAAGAAGAGAATGAGAGGAAGAAAAGAATGAGAGAATAAACAAACGAAGAAGAATTGTGAGGACGATGAAGAGGAGTAGGAGTAGGAGAGAATGAAGTGGGTGGATAATGATAAGGAAAAAGAATGAATATTAACAGAAACATAAGTTCTAAGATGTTGATAATGTTGAAAAAAGATATGATCATCGATAGAAATAAAGGAATAGAAGATAAAGTCTCTCTTCAAGCACCAGTTCATTCTAGATCACCGAAGTTAAGCAATGATGAACCTTGTCAGATGGGTGACCCCGTAGGAACATAGGTTAGTAATCTGAGGCCTCTTTTCCTAAAATTATAGGGGGTTATTAAAAACTTCGAGCAAATCATCTCAGAAGTTCGACAGTTTTTTTCAAATAACAGTGTTTATAAAAGTAGATTTTGAAATGATTCTTAAAAATTATTATTTTTGGAAAAAAATATAATAACAATTTTTAAAAATCCAGAAATTTCATTGGTTGGTTGGTTGGTTGGTTGGTTTAACAGCATGCCAATTTTTGTTGGGTCATCTCATGCCAAAGTCAGTCTTTTCTTATATGGATTTAAGCAAATAACGATATTATTCCTTTGTATGCACCCTTCCAATCAATCGGTTGGTTATATCAAACCCTAGCACCTATATGATTGCCCCAACCCTATTGCACTTATGGCAAACGCCAACTCTTTTTATCATATATGTGCTAGGAGGCGGTAGCTGAAGGTATGATGTTAAAATATTTGATAGTGAAGTTCCAATTGTGGAGCTCTGTGAAATGTGGCGTACGTCTTCATCACCACTGCTCCCAGGTCCTTTCTGACCCGGAGTGATAGTAACTGTTAAGGGCCCATCTATGGGTTAAACAGAAAAAATGAGTTAAAAAAAATGACAACCCATGAAGAATGAATAAAACAAAACGTCCTCGACATAAAATAACTCAACAGGTGTTGACGTGCCATAAAATCCAACCAACCAACAAGCCTTTGTATGCAATCATAACTTTAAATAACTTTTCATAATGCGAATAATTTGCACTAAATCATATGATTTCAAGTAGTCCAATCTAATTCTAATAATTTGCACAGTTACATATATTTACCAACCCCTCCGCACTTGCAGGATGTGACACATGGTTAATTTCTTAAGCGGAATTTAACAGGTTTGAATTCAGAGTTTTCCTTCTCCTAGACTGGTTAAAGAGCCCACAGTTATATAGTTTAAAGTATTTCAAGCAATAATATGATTTCTAGTAGCTTTAAGTGACTATTCTTATTAAAATTAAATTGCACACAATTATGTGATTTTATGCAATACTAATATTTGAATACAATTATATGGTTTCAAGAATTTCAAACAATTATATGGTTCCAAATAATAATAATAATAATAATAATAATAATAATCCGGAACACTGCACTGCTGCAATCTGCCAGAATACTCAGAAGAGTCCTGGAGACCTGAGGAGACTTGCTGTCCAGTGAAAGACCATCAGCTAATACTGATGTGAAAATTCAAAAGGAGCAAATAATAATAATAATAATAATAATAATAATAATAATAATAATAATAATAATAATATAATTATTATTATTATTATTATTATTATTATTAATGATTACTACTAAGTAGAAATAGTTTCTTGAAACCATATAATTAAATGGAAAAAAAGACTGATTCGGCATTAAATAACCTAACAAAGGTTGACATGCCATAAACCAAGCAACCAATAGTTGATTTTCTTTTACAACACGTAGGTCGATTTATTAGTTTTACGATCATTCAGGGCTTCCCATTGTGGTAAAAATGTTAGCAAAACTAATCTCTAATCTCACAAATTCATTACTACTGAATAGCGAGTTCGATCCCCGCTTGATGCCCCATACTTGTGATCTCGTGTCACACCCTTCCTGTAGAGAATGGGTTGGGTAAAAAGGCGTCCTATATATATTTAATCCCTCCGCACGAGCAGGATGTGACATAAGGTCAATTTCTTAAGCGGAATTCAGCAGGTTTGAATTCAGAGTTTTCCTTCTCCTAGACCGGTTGTCTAACCAAGGCTAAAGAGCCCAGTCTGTACTATTTATCCATAGCTGGAGCAGGATTCATACCTTTCCCAAGAGTATTAACGCTAAGTGAAATGCAATTACCACATCCAGGATTTGAACTCGAGGCGACGAGTCCATTTCTCATGACTTTAACCATTACACCACGCGCTTCCACAAAATGCGTCCTATAGTCATATAATAGTTAGCAAGCTAGTCCCACAGATCCATTACTACTAAATGGCGAGTTCGAAACTTGCTGGATATTAGCGATATGTGAAATGCAAAACAAACACCTCCAGTTGAACTTCAATTAAAAAACGAAAAACGAAATTTACGAAAACGGCAGATAAGGTACAAACCATATCCTCACAAGTCCCTATTTGCAATACAGCTGATCAAAAGCTACAAGTCACGATTTACAATATCACATATTGGATATTCAAGATTTAAAATTTATGCACCGACTTTTATTCTTATATGTATTTACCAAACCCTCCCCTTGAGCAGGATGTGATACAGGGTCAGTTTATTAAGCGAACTTTAACAGATTAAAATCCAGGCTACTCCTTTTCATAAATAATAGCCTAATCAAAGTTAAAGTGCTCAGTCTGTCGTATTATTTACCCATAGCTGGAAAGAGAATACTTGGATGCATACTTTTATTGTTATATACACAAAAATGGGGTTGAAATATATCGACTACATAACTTGCAGTGGGGTAAGATCCACCTCCACCAAAAGAAAGGTGTGTCTTGAGTATGATACTAAACATAATCTGGTGGTGAAGCTCCTGTTCTTGCTAAGGTTAACTTTCCTTCGAGAAAAGTCTCGAACTATGGGACACCCAGTAAGAATCGACCTTCTAATGGTCTATTAGCCTCACTCGCTACAGTAGTACTGACACAAATATGGCAGGGAACTGCACAAGAATGCTGCATGCTGTTTTGAACAAATCAGCATCGTACAAAACAACAGCTGTATGGCCACTTACTTCCCATCTCACAAACCATCCAAAAAACGAGTAAAACATGCTGGGCACTGTTGGACAAACTCATAAGTGACGTTCTTCAATGGATTCCAACACATGCACACACTAGTTATGACCGACCAGAATCTTTTTTTTTTAATTATTATAAACTCATTGCACATTCCGTTTTCCGATTAACGCCGGGGGTCCAGCGAGCTTCGGCTGCTGGACTTATCGAGAGTTTAATAATAGCGTCGATCCCAGGGGGGCTATCCCCCCAGACAACGACGCAATTTTTGTTCTTTCCCACCCATGAGCTTCGGCTTGTGGGTGGGCCCACGTTAAAACGAGGCCTTGTGCCCAGTCTATACAAGTGGGGTATGAGACAAATACCCACTAGTTATGATCGACCAGAAAAAAAACTTACATTCATCAACTATGTACGGACACTGGATGCCGTCTAAAGTACTTACAAGTGCGATGGCCGGTAGGACTGAAAGAGAGAAAAAAAGGGGGGACTTAAGGGAATCAGTGCTTTCGGCACGCGTTGATGATGATGATAATGATGATGATGATGATGATGTTTGCATCGAATTTGCAAATGGTCAGATAGTTCGTTAACCATTACACCACTATTGTTAATAGTAGCTTTCAGACTTTTTGTTCCAATTGGCACATCTTTTAAGTATATGGTAGGTGGCAGTGTGTGAAAGAGAAAGCGAAGAGGGAGTGAGACGAGGAGGAAGAGAAGGGAAGATGGAGTGTGTATGTGTGTGTGTGTGTGTGTGTGAGAGAGAGAGAGAGAGAGAGAGAGAAAGAGAAAGAGAAAGAGAGAGAGAGAGAGAGAGAGAGAGAGAGAGAGAGAGAGAGAGAGACTTCAAATGAACAGACCGGTATTCATGCACCATTTCTCTTGTTTGTTTGTTTGTTGCTTTTTAAAAGATATTTCCTCTTCCTTTTTCCTCATATTTCATTCAAAAGTAGCTCATCCTTTCTCACCTCCTACGCTACACCATCACCAGTTCTGTCTTTTCATTGGGCCGAGATCGTCAAAACCAAACATGGATTAATTCTTCAAACTCAATCGCTGTGAAAAACAACACGTCACATTTATGAGGCCTGAACACACACACACACATGTATATATATATATATATATATGCATGCACACAGTCGTACAAACACACACACACACACACACACATATATATATATATATATATATATATATATATATATAGAGAGAGAGAGAGAGAGGGGGGGGAAGAGAGAGAGAGATATAGAAACCTAGTTACACATAGTGGATGTTGTGTGTGTATTCGTTCTTAAATTTGCATACGTATTTGTCTAAGTGGTATATATATATATAATATATATATATATATATATATATAATATATATAGTACTTGTTAAAGATGATATTATTATATATATAACTAGCTATTATACAACTAAATGTCTGCTTTCTCTTCTCTAAGAAACTTTATTTTCTAAAATTTGAATTATTTTGAATTCAAAACAACTTCTTTTGACAAAATTCAAGCCAATATCAGCAGTGCTGTGGTCTAAATGGTATCAACTCGTTCTAGGATCTCCTGCCCTCTCCAGTCCAATTTACACGTTATTTTGGGTTGTTCCATTGATTTCAATTATAAATTGTATCATTGTTACCTTCATGTTCCACGAAGTTTCCAGTTATCCAGCAAGATCCAAGTATTTATTCTGTATTTTCTTTCATTTGCGTTATATATATATATAGTTTATATTTTTTTGAAGGCAATTACAATGCGTATATCGTATAAAATTCGATAATTATTGAAAATAATCATGACAAGTAAACTCGGCAAATAACTCGCGCGACGTGGAACTCCGTACAGCTGTTTCAACTTTATCAAGTCTCATTAGCGGTGTATACCTACGATTTCCTTCCGACAGAAATCGAAACCAGGAACTCAGAACGCAGAATCAGAGACTCTATCTCTGTGCCACCAGCCCGTGGCACACGAAACATTCACTAATTCTAAAGGAACAAGTAAAACATCTCATTGCAAAAACAAAATATACCCCACAAAATAGAAATTGGAGAACACACGTTCATCTTCTGTTTCTTTTCTCTGAAACTTTTTAAAACATTGAATTTAGAATTCTAAACAACTTATTTTTAAAGAAAAGTTCTGTAAAAGAAAAAAAAAAGAAAAAAAAGAAAAGGAATCGTAGAATAATTTGTAAAAAAATCTGAAGATGAATTATTTTAAATTTGATACAACTTAAATCGGCGGGATTATTTTGAAAATTAAAGCTTAGAACAAAATTCTAATCATAAACTATCTAAAAAATAAAAAAAAAATTTAAAAAAAAGAACAGCTCTCTGTTCTAAGAATTATTTTGAAATAATTTGAATGGAAAAAAAAGAAAGAAAGAAAGAAAGACGAGAAAATAATATTTTGATTTATTTTTTGAAATCTTGAAAATTCTCTATTTTCTATTATTTTTCTTAGATGAATATTTGGATGAGAAATATATTTAACTGAATTAGAATTAAAGTGACGTATTTAAATAATTACGTATTAACATTCAACTATTTTTTATGGAACATTATCTTTAGTATTGTTTTTATTTTTGTTTTTTGAAAAAACAAAAAAATTAATGACAAGTAAGCATAGAACGTTACACAATCAATCATGCATGTTTCTGTTCGGACACAGAAGCAGCGATGAACCTTGGTATTTAGATGAGTGACCACTTCGGCACAGCAGGTACCATAAACAATCGGAGACCTGCGTGCTAGACTCAGTAAAGCTTAATAAATTCTTAGCCGTACTTAAAACAATGGTTCCCACAAGAACATCAAAGTTAAGCATCAATGAGACTGCTCAGTACTTGAATGTGTAACCATTTTGGTACAAAAAATAATCTGAGACCTTTTTGCTGGACTAACCAAAGCTTAGTAAATTCTAAGTCACAAAGTTCAGTCTCTCTCACTAGAATACCAACGTTAAGCAATGACGTGTCTACTCAGTAGTTAGATGGGAGACCTCTTACTAACAGCAGCAGGTGCCATAAACAATCTTAAGATCCGCTAGAACACCCAAGTTAAGCAGCAATGAGCCTGCTCATTACCTAGATGGGTGACCTTCTATTAACATTAGGTGTTGAATGCACCGTAAAGTCTGTGTGTCAGACTAAGCCAAGCTTAATAAAGTTTATTAATTAAATCAAATAAAATAAAATTAAAGCTTATTAAATTAAAGCTTATTTAAGTCACACTTAAAGCAGTATTTCCCTTTAGAACATCAACGTTAAGCAACGATGAGTCTGCCCAGTACTTATATGGGTGGCCTATTAATAACAGCATCCATAAACAATCTTAAGACCCGCTAGAACATAGAAGTTAAGCAGTGATGAGTTTGCTCACTACCAAGATGGGTGTCCTCTTAATAAAAAAAAAATAATCATATGATCTGTGTGCCAGACTAAACAAAGCTTAGTAAATTCTTTTTGATGTATACAACAACAACATATCTGAATTGATTCCATCATTTTTAATAGAAACTGCCGAACAAAAAAACTATTGTCTTCTTCAAATCTTCAAAAGCTTTTCTTTTTCACTTCCTGTTTTGTTATTCTAAAACTCAATTTACTAATAACCGCTGGAAACTTTAGCGGCTAAAAGAAAACGAATTTCGCTAGCGTCCATCCGACTGTGACAAAGTCTCGTTTCAGTATTGCCGGTTTAGCGATAATCTCGCACAGATAAGTAAATTGTCGTTTGTGATCAATATGAATGGCGATCACACACGACTTCATGCTACGTTGCTTGATACAAAACCACCAGTTTTGACGTTGTGAGTGTGCCTAATGCATTCGAGCTGTCGGCTAAGATGGCAGAAACGGATATGAGAGGAAGTGGGCGCGAAAACCTCCCTTCTAGTTTACAGTTTGTTTTTTTAGTTGTTTTTTTTTTCTTATTCTTCGTGTCTTCCCGCCACGTCTCCGTAAGTTTCCGGTTGTCTTCCCATCATTTGTTGGCGCGCAATATGGCCACCTAAGTGCAACTACAAATCTAAAAATGGATTACGAGCTTGGAAGAGTTATAGGTATTTAGTAAGTTTTGCCTAGTCTGGCACAAGGGCATGTACAAAGATTTTATATCATCTAATAAAATAAAACGGGAATTCTTTCAAGCTGTAGTCGTGTAAGAATTATTGTATGGTTGCACTACTTGGACTTTAAGGAAACGTCTGGGGAAAAGGCTAGATGAGAACTACACAAGGATACTACGTGCTGTTTTGAATAAATCTTGGATGGGAGGTAAGTGATAGAACAGTTACTGCTTTGTAGGGTATCTACAAAAATGTAGTTGTACGGCCACTTACTTTACATCTCACAAAGCATGCAAGTAAGTCGAACAAGACATTTTGGGTACTGCTGATCAAGTAAGGACGAAGTCATTAGCGACGTTCTTTATGAACTCCTACACAAAGACACACCAGTTATGGGTGACCAGCAAACATTTACATTCATCAGCTCTCTGCCAAGAGCGATGGATTATGGACGATAGAGAGAGAGACAGAGAGATAGAGAGAGAGAGAGACAGAGACAGAGAGAGAGAGAAAGAGAGAGAGAGAGAGAGAGAGAGAAGTAAATCCGTGCTATCAACCCGAATTGATGATGATGATAATATCATTAATTTTTCTTTATTTCTTTTTTCTTTTCCTTTTACCTTTTATTTCTACCCGCCCTGTCGGCGTGGCTTAGAATACGTTTTCTGCATTCCCAACTGAAGGGTAAGATCACGACCAAAAGGGGTGTCCTGTATATGACACTAAACTGCATTTGATGCCGAGGCTCCAGTTTTGGAGCTCTGGGGAGTGTGGAGTACCCCTTTATTGCCATTACCCCCAGGTCCATCCTGACCCGAAACGGTAATATTTGTTATGGGTCTGTTTAAGAATTATTTGTATTCGGTAAGAATACTTGAAACCATATCACTGTATGTAAATTGTTTATATCAAGAGTAGTTACTTTAAGCTATAATTGTTTACTAAGGATTCATATTATATATTTACCAACCCCTCCGTACGAGCAGGATGTGACATAAGGTCAATTTCCTAAGCGGAGTTTAAGAGAGAGAGAGAGAGAGAGAGAGAGAGAGAGAGAGAGAGAGAGAGAGAGAGAGAGAGATCTAAAACTTGGTAGTAAGGGATGATTCTATATGTGATATCTAAGACACACTGTATTATTATTGTATGATCCAGTATGTATAAATACAGTGAATCTTTAAATCAATTTTTTTAAATAAAAAAAGAGCTCAATGTATAATAATCGTTTTAGATTATATACAGAGCAATATATATATATATATATATTTACCAAACCCCTCCGCACGAGCAGGATACGACACAAGGTCAATTTCTTAAGCGGAGTTTAACAGGTTTGAATTCAGAGTTTTCCTTCTCCTAGACTGGTTACCTAGCCATGGTTAAAGAGCCCAGTCTGCCCTGCTTTTATCCATAGCTGGAGGGAGAGTAGGATTCATACCTTTCCCAAGGGTATTAGCGCTAAGTGAAATGCAATTACACGTCCAGGATTTGAACTCGGGGCGACGAGTCCATTTCCCATGATTTAACCATTACACCACCATATATATATATATATATATATACTATATATATATATATATATATATATATATATATATATATATATATATATATATATATATATATATATATATATATATATATATATATATATATATATATATATATATATATATATATATATATATATATATATATATATATATATATATATATATATATATATATATATATATATATATATATATATATATATTATATATATACTTATATAAACTGATCTTTTATCCCCTAGTTACCACGGACTCTAAGCAACCACTTATATTGCTTATACTTCTGCTTGGCTGTGGGGCTGTTCCTCTTTCTCTCTCATTCCTTTCACACTAACCCATATTTGTATAAAACACGGGTAGATAATTACGATGCATTCAATCGGATTATTTTGTTTGTTTTGTATTTCAGCGAACTGTTCGTTTGAATTGTCTTCTTTTTTTGTTTACTTCATTGTATTTGTGAAAGCGATTGAAAAAGAAGCAAACACAAGAGTCTAGAAAAAGATGAAGAAGAAGAAAAGGAAATGTCTAAAGACACAGAGATGAGAATTGACACCGGCATCAGTGTTAATGTAGACCGTTGTCATTGATAAATGTTTAAAAAAATAAATGAATAAAAATAAAAAAACAAAACAAGTGGATGGGTAGATTTTTCAGTGTTCGTTGCGTGGTACTGTTTTCTTTCTTTATTTCTAAATTTTTTGGCAACAAATAATAGTGAATTCTCACGAACAATAAAAGCTACTGAAACCCGAAAAACGATTTCTTTTCATTTGATTTTTACTACAAAACCCACTTTTTAACTCATCGAATTCTTTCCAGTTTTTATCTTTCCTGTTCGTCTTTTTAAACAATTCGTTAAGAGCACATTCTTCTTCTTCTTCTTCTTCTTCTTCTTCTTCTTCTTCTTCTTCTTCTTCTTCTTCTTCTTCTTCTTCTTCATTCATTCATTCGTTCATAAAGAGAAGGAATTGACAACAAATTAAACTACACACAAAAATATTACATTTTAACTCCGCTCATTATTTCCTAACTTTCAAGTCAAAAATACCAAGATATTTTTTTAAAGTTATTCTTTTAAACAAAAAATAATGTTTAAGTCATCAAGTTCAACTTTAATTCTCACGTGAATACCAATTCTCTGGTGTCCATAAGTCTATCAGTCTTGCAATATAGACAGTCATAAAATCAAATGATGTGCTAAGACGATTGGGATTAATAAATCTACATTTTTTACCATCTTTTATGCGTCTATTCTTTCGTCTCTCTCTCTCTCACACACACACACACACACACACACACACACACACACACACACACCCTTCACTCCCACTCCCACACACCAGCAACACACACACACACACACACACACACACACACACACACACACACATATATATATATATATATATATATATATATATATAGAGAGAGAGAGAGAGAGAGAGAGAGAGAGATTATGTGTGTAATAAAAATAAGTACAAATAAAAAAAGTTTGCATAAAATGTGCTCAATACTATTATTACAGAGCAGGTATAAAACGTAATGAATATTATAATTATGAGCACTAATCCGTTATTTGAAGTTCAATATTGTGTGCACAACCACCGGAAGGATATATATATATATATATATATATATATATATATATATATATATATATATATCCTATTGACTGTTAGTATTACAAAGGAACAAATAGAACCCCTACTCCCCTACTAATTGACGTACCAGTAGAAGTAAGTAGTTATAGGAATACTTTTACCTCAAACGTCATTTGTATCATTTGTTTGTTTGCTCAGATATATATATATATATATATATATATATATATATATATATATATATATATATATATATATGTGTGTGTGTGTGTGTGTGTGTGTGTGTGTGTGTGGCGTAATCATACAATAATACTGATACGGTTAAAGCTTGTAATATCTTTGGGGTCACAAGTTTCTTAGCATGGTAAGTAGTCAATTCTTTGACATGCTCCTTCATCCAACTACATTTTGTGCAATTAAATAAGTTATTATAAGTTATATTATTTAACGTCAACTTTCTTTGAAGGATTTTAAGTAATGATAATTGATTCCTAGTAATAGTTATATTTGCTAATTTGCTTATTATCACCTTCGTTTCGCCAAGTCACCCGCTCCAGCGATACATCACCGATTCATACACTTATCACACGGTATCTGTCTTTCTATCAATCCGACTATTTACGTTTTTTTCTCCTTTAACAGCTAACACCGAATTTACTCATTCCTGAACATCTTTTCTGATACATTTTTCTAACAATCAGTCATACGAAAAAAACACAATAAAAAACAAAAGACAGAAGCAAAGAAAGAAGCGGATAAGGAAAGAAATTGGAAGGACATTGTCATTAAAAAAAATCCTCGTTTCGTTCAGATCTTTTTTCTCCTTTCCCCTTTTTTACCTTGTCTTTCTTTCCTCATTCTCATTTCTTCTTCTTCTTACTTAAGATAGACGGGCGGTCGGAGAGACACCCTCCAATCACTCAGATGGTCATATCAATCCCTAGCACCAATATGATTATCCCAACCCTATTTTCCCAACCCTTTTTATCATATATGTGCTGGAAGGCGGTAGCTGAGGATCTTAATGTCCTGAATATGACGTTAAACTCAATCTGATGGGGAAGTTCCCATTGTGCAGCTTTGGAGAATGTGGAATACCCCTTCATCACCATTACTCCACTTTTACCCGGAGTGGTAGTACATGTTAGGGTTCCATTTTTAAAAATGTGTCTTACAAGAATTGAGTTTTAAAGAAATTGAATACTCATCAGGAATGAATAAAACAAAACGTCTTTGGCATAAAATAACCCAACAAGAGTTGACATGCCGTAAAATCCAACCAACCTGTCTTCATTTTCCTTTTTCTTTTTTCATTTTCACTTCAGCTTTTCTCTCTCCCTCTCTTATTACATTTCTGTCTTTTTTTCATTTTTTTTCTTTTCTATCTACACGTCTTCTTTCTTTTCGTTCTTCATTATTATTTTTTCATTATTAATTTTCCTTTCTTTCCCTCCCCTTTCTACACTGCTGTAATATTTCTTTTCTTTCTTTCTTTCTTTCTTTCTTTCTTTGCTTTCTTTGATATCCTATTTCCTATTCTTTTTTTTTCCCTGTTTTCCACTTCTCTTTCAGCATTTTTGTATTCGTTTTTTTTATACACTTTCTTTCCTTTTTTTTCATTTTCCTTTTTGTCCTTCATTTTCTTTTTTTCTTACTTTTTTATCCCCTGTTTCCACATTTATTATTCTAACTTATTTTATTTTCCGTTTTCCTCATAAACTTCTTTCTTCCTTTCTTTCCTTTCCCTTCTTTCTGCAGTTTTTTATTTTCTTCATTTTTCTTCCTTTTTACTATTCAATTTCCCTACTTTTTCTTTCTTTCATCATTTGTTCATATACTTATCACTTTCTTGTTCCTCCCCACCTTTTCCCCATAACTTGTTGTTGTTGTTGTTGTTGTTGTTGTTATTCCTCTTTCTTCTTCTATTTCTTTTTCTTTCTACTTCTTCATTGGATGGTGCTTTCTACCCTTCCTTTTCTTTTATGTTATATTTTTTCCATTCTCTTTCCACTTTTCTTTATTCTCTCTTATGACTTCCATTCTTCTTTTTCTTCACTGTGATCTTCTTCTTCTTCTTCTTCTTCTTCTTCTTCTTCTTCTTCTTCTTCTTCTTCTTCTTCTTCTTCTTCTTCTTCTTTATTTTATTTCTTTTCTGATCCCCCATTCCCTTTTCTTCTCCCTTTTTGTCTTTTTCTTCTTGTTGCTTTTCTTCTTTATTTTTTTCTTTTCGTATTTATATGATCATTTTCTCAATTTTCTTTTTCCTCCATTAAATTGTGATTTCAACAACTCTTCTTCTTCTTCTTCTTTCTTCTTCTTCTTCTTCTTCTTCTTCTTCATATTTATATTAATATTTTCACCCTTCTTTTTCTTCATTTTCTTTCCACAAGGAACAACAAGTCTTCTTCTTTATTTTTATTTCCCAGTTGCGTATGGACTTTCGAATGCCGACATTCAAAACAGCAGGACTTCACCATTCACCACTACTTACCTGTTTCTCTCTTCCATAACTTCCCGCCAAATCCACACACCAAATTCACTCCTTGCCCTTCTCCTTATTTCTGAACATCTTTCCAAAACAGATCAATTCCCCAAACAATCAGTTTTGTCGGAACGAAAAACAAGACAAAAAGAAAGAGAAGCAAATAAAGAAGGAAAAACGAATTGACATCAGCATAGAAAAATCTAAAGAGGAAGGTTCGCGTAGACAACCTATCAAGCCTTAATCTGATATTGGCCACTGTAAATATTTGATCTAATATTCTGCTAACGATTCTGGTATTAAGTTAGTCATTCTTCGGGCTTTGAGGCAATCTTGTTAATTCCGCGTTTGGACCATCTTCATTTCTATTTCGTGATTATCGCATTTGCCGCGACATTTTTCCTGACTATCAACGTCGCTGAGTCGACATTTTCATTTCAAGCAACAGCAACGCTCCGTTGCAAACGTCATCGTCAATCCTGTTTATTTCCTCCCTTGACTTGCCATCGTAATCCGTTGAATTCCACAGAATAGACCACAATGATTACTAGCAAGGGGCGCCTCCCATAGATCGACTGTTAGAAATTAATCTTATATACTGCGTAGTTGGAGGTACGTGGTGTAATGGTTATCATCACAGGAAATGGACACGGTGAGTCGAGTTCATATCCTGGATAAGGCTGATTGCATTTCATAGCGCTAATACCCTTGGAAAGGTATGAATCCAATTATTCTCCCTCAAACTATGGGTAAATAGTAACACAGACTAGGCTCTTTAACCTTGGTTAGACCACCAGTCTAGGAGAAGGAAAACTCTGAATTCAAAACTGTTAAACCCCGCTTGATAAATTAACTTTGTGTCACATCCTACTCGTGTGGAGGAGATCGGTAAATGTATATGTATATATTGCGTAACAAGTTCAATCCTCGGTGGAGACACTGATATTTTCTACTTGTATAATGTTCATATTAGATAAGCTCCAAACGAAAGAAGACTTTAAAAGACTTATCCTGAAACCTGGTTTAGTAATGGGCGCGTTATTCATGTAGTGTGTCTTGGACAAGAATAGCCTGACAGTGCCCATCCCTCTAAAGGTCGACAACTGATTTAAATTCAGATTTTTCCTTCTCATACACTGTTTGCTACACCAAGATAAAAGAGCCCAGTCTGTCCTAATATTTGCCCATAACTGGAAGGAGAATAGTTGAATACTTACCTTTCTCAAGAGTATTAGCGTTATGTGAAATGCAAACAGCTCTTTCGGGATTTGAACTCAAGTAGCCGAGTCCAATTCCTGCGACGATATCCCCCTTCGCAGTTGATACAACGTTTTCAGCGTTATTTCCAACCTTGAATCTCGTTCTGGAGGTCTTTAGTTGAATGTTTGGTTGCTTCAACGACATATTAACCCTTCTTTGTCTTTATACATTTCTGGTCTGTAATTACGTTGGGTAGAAAATACATC
>CM042149.1:95990332-95997832 GCA_023376005.1 Doryteuthis pealeii | reverse complement strand
CAAACCAGTCCTACCTGACCTAGTTTCGGATTATGATCGCGGAGGGAATTTTGGTAAATTTCCCCTTAAAAATCAGATAAATACAGGGTGATAAAAAATTATTAACATCATTATCGGAGTACTTTTATGATATAATTTCAAACTGTCTCCACCTGTTCACCATCTCTGTCAACACGTTCTTTGAATTTCCGAATTGTCATTAAAAAATGTTAATATTTCTATGGAAGTATCTTTATTAGAAAAGCAGAACTGATATTATGGAGGAAATGTCGGGAAGATTCCAATAAAGTATTGATAGGGATGGTGAATAGGGGTAGAGTCTGAAAATTATAACATCATAAAAGAACTCCTATAAATATACTAGGATTTTTTAAACACTGTATGTCGACCTATAAAAACAAGTATATTCATAAAATCAAATCATCAATTTTTCTTTTCTGTTTATCTTTTATTTTTGTGGAATGAACACAACGAAAGTTTGTATTTGCAAATGGCAAAATTAAATATCTCAACAACAAAAATCGCAGAGCCGTACTCGGATGACACAGACAGAGACTTTCGACAGTTTTTAAACTGCATATAACCACAGTTGCGATATATCATTCGCAAAAAAAAAAAAAAAAAAAAAAGGCAACAACAAAATTCTTGTCTGTCATTTTTAACAAAACATGCCTAATATATATATATATATATATATATATATATATATATATATATATACCCCACACACATCTGAGGATTGCATAACCATGAAACTTTAAATTATGAGTCCAAATCATCCATAATACCATTACTATTGATTATATATATATATATATATATATATATATATATATATATATATATATATATATATACAAGGAACGGTTAAAAAATTAATAAGCTGAGCAATATACTCTCATAGAATGTGACAAAATGACGTTTATTATTTAACATAGTCCCTCTTATGGTTCACACACTTCTTCCATTATTGATGCAGTACTTGAATTCTATTGGTCAAAAAGTCATCAACAGCAGATATGACGTCATCATATGAAATTTTCAGCCCATGAACTTTTCAGCCTATGAAATTTTTAGCCCACCGTCGTATACTAACATTCTACACACACACACACACACGCACGCGCGCACACACACACACACACACAAACATATATATATATGTGTGTGTGTGTATGTGTGTGTGTGTGTGTGTGTGTGTGTGTGTGCACACATATATACATATACATATATATTTGTATATGAAAAAGCATAGCTATATTGAGATAGTAATAAAAAAAGAAATCTTCTCTGTCTATATACATAAAATTGTTATATACAATAATGTGAAACTAACGTATCTATCTGAAAAAAATAATAGAATACTGAATTTTGTAAAGAATACATACTAATGTATATATATATATATATATATATATATATATATGCGTGTGTCTAAGTAGGAATGCATATTTCCACAATTACATACATATATATATCCCCATGTGCGTGTGTATATAATGTGTGAATGTGTACGCATCTGTATACGGTTGAATAGTGAATGTCATAGCGGGTCGGATGACCAAAATTCATCTTGCTAATGCATATCCCAAATGCTAATGTCTTTAGTTTCTCATACATTTTCCATGTCATACACCTAACTATCGCCAGAATCAGCAACCCTACCCAACCGTTGGGTAACCCTGACCCTTGCGTCTTTTTCATTGTCTCTCACCCCACCCACCACTTCACCAGAGATCTCCAGCATCCACCTTTCTCCGACCATCAATTTCGCGCCCACTAGCGAATTCCAAGAACTTCAGATGTACATATTTTTTTTCTTTTGTTCTTCTTTTTTTATTTTTTTTTACTTAAAGTGATTGTTGCAATATGCTTGTCATGCAGCAGGTATCGTTTGGCTTTTAGGACCATCACTTAGGGATGCTGTCCGTAAGGATGCAGTTAGGCTGGAGCAGGAAGAAAAAAAGTGCAATGAAATAGAAAAAATGTAGGCCTTTCATTAGTTTTAACATTAAAACATTAAGACGATATATATATATATATATATATATTGTTAGAGATGAGTGTGAGCGGCTGTATGTTTTTATGCATATAGGAGTTTATACATGCATATATGAGTCTGTCTGTCCATCTGTGTCCATGTCATTGTCTCTACTTCTGTCTGTCTATCTATTTATCAGTGTATTTATGTCCCTCTGTCTTTGTCTCTGTCTGTCTGTCTGTCTGTCTCTGTCTCTGTCTCTCTCTTCTATATATATATATATATATATATATATATATATATGTGTGTGTGTGTGTGTGTGTGTGCTGTGTGTGTGTGTGTGTGTGTGTGTGTGTGTGTGTGTGTGTGTGAACGAAAGGATAGACACATAAAGTTTTTGAAAAATTAATTTGATCAGCTATCTATCTCACTTTTTGTCTGTTTGTCTATCTGTCTGTCTCTCTCTCTCTCTCTCTCTCTCTCTCTCTCTCTCTCTCTCTCTCTATATATATATATATATATATATATATATATATATATATATATATATATATATATATATATATTCTTAGTTGATATTAATGACTGTCTTTTTATCTATCAATCTATTTATTATACATCAATTTTAAAACGTTCAATTATCTTTCTCTCCCTCTCTCACTATATATATATATATATATATATATATATATATATATATATATATATATATATATATATATATATATGTGTGTGTGTGTGTGTGTGTGTGTGTGTGTGTGTGTGTTATAACTCCCACTTCATTTATATGTAAGTCTGATTGTCTCCCACTGTTCATACCTGTCTGCTAATCAATATCATTCCATTTCTATCTTTCTATTTATCTATCTCGTCCAGAAAGATGAAAGTAAATAGTAATTTCATTCAAAACCGAAAAAAATTAGATCATCCTCTCTCTTTATATATATATATATATATATATATATATATATATATATATATATATATATATATATATAACCGAACGGACATTCTCTGTTCATTCATGAATGTATACTCATTACAACCGATTGTTCTCCAAAGAAAATAGAATAAGTATTTCGACCGGAAATTAAGTGAATGAAAAATATTGCGCCTCTAAAATCGTCTTTTGATTAATTTCTATGTGATTACATTTTGGACACCATTTTATGATATTTCTTTTTTTGTTTTTGATGTTTCCCTTTTTCTTGCATGTACTTTAATCTGTTGTGGGACAGATCATCCCGATCATCCCGGTATGTCCATCTTTCTATGCATTTATTAATTTCTTTATTAATTCAAAAATCTTGGGAATTATTTCTATTATTTTATCTACATCGTGAAGACAATTTCGTAATATTAAAGGCGTATCATTTATAAACTCAATCTATCTATCTATCTATCTATCTATCTATCTATCTATCTATCTATCTGTCATATCTATCTCCATCTATCTGTCTATCCATCCATCTCTATCTATCTACCTATCTATCTTAGTCCCATCTATCTATCTATATATCCCAGTTTCCTCATGTCTATTCGTATAATATATATATATATATATATATATATATATATATATATGTATGTGTGTATGTGTGTGTGTGTGTGTGTGTGTCTGTCTGTCTGTCTGTCTGTCTGTCTTTGTGTATGTGTTTGTGTATGTGTATGTGGGTGTGTTGAGACCGAGAGATTCCGTCAGAGTGAAAATGGCTGATATATAGATAGCTTGATAGATAATATGACATTTTTAATATAGATAGATAGATAGATAGATAGATAGATAGATAGATAGATATTATTAAACTGTTATAGATATGTTAAACTGTATATAAATAGATAAATATGTTGGATCTGAGATAGATAGATCGATTGATAAATAGATATTAGAACATGCATAAAAATATCTGTTGATATGTCTGTATATATGTCCTTCTCTCTCTCTCTCCCTCCTCTGTATTTGTATCTGTCTCTGTCTGTCTGTCTGTCTGTCTATCTATCTAACTATCTATCTAACTATCTATCTGCAGCAGAAATAATGTAAATGAAAAATTCTGAGTTGTCCATCTGCAATTTTCTGAGTGCTGAGTAAATGACAATATGTTACCCTTGTTCCCCAAACGGTCAATGAAATAAAGCTTCATCTACGAAATGAAACGTTAAAAATTACAACACTTACAGATATTTGGATAAGGATTCCACTATATTTACAGTCTCTCTCTTCACTCTCTCTCTCTCTCCCCTCTCTCTCTCTCCCTCTCTCTCTCTCTCTCTCTGTCTGTCTGTCTGTCTATCTGTCACAAACATACATCCACCCCCACACACATATTCAATCATTTAATAGTATTTGTACGCAGACACATATTTTCTAATTATATATAGATAAAATAACCTGCAGTATTGGACAAAATAAATAGGCAGTGAAAGAACTGAACCATATCTTTAACTATTAGCACAAACTTAAAAGAGAATTCAATAGCTTAGACACACATAGGAAGTGATTATTTTTCATGATTATTGTTATCAAAGTTCCCTTAGTTGTAGCGAAATGTCCTTTTTAAAACAAAAATTTTCAAAAAGTACAAAATAATTTAAAGATTTTCTGATTTTTAATTTTCCTTGTTTTTATATCTAATCTGTGACTAGTCCTTTCCTAATGGCCAGGAAGCAGGCTTCTTAGTTTGAAAAAGATCAAATTATGGTATATAATGATTGTGAACGGTGATATTGCAAAAAAATTGGATCACCATCATTCATTTTTGATGTTTTCCTCAAAAGTTAGATGAAAACTGAAAATCATTATCAAAAAGATGGTCGTGCATTGGAAGATAAAGGAATTGTTTAAGCAGCAAAACAGCAGCGAACTCCAACATCAAAACAATTCAAAAATAAATTAAAACTAAGGATTTACCGAAAACATTCGATGTCAGCTTCTTGTCTTTTGTCCAATAATGTTTATATACAAGGTGTGTTAAAAAGTATCAAGATTTTTAATACTTTGTGACACACCTTGTATTCTGAAAAAAAATAACGTTCTATTAATTCTTCATTCTATCAACTTTAAACTTGGTACTTTTTGACACACCTTGTATTCTGAAAAAATTAATGAATGGACCGTTATTTTTTTCAGAACATAACGTGTGTCAAAAAGTTGAAAAGAATTCTATACTTTTTTATACATCTTATATATATATATATACAAATCGAGAAAAATCAATCTCTGTGTGTACATTTCGGCCTATTATGCCTCATTAGCAGAGCTATAGACAGGAAGACTGCTTTGTGTGTGATTCGAACCCTAAAGCAGTCTTCCTGTCTATAGCTCTGCTGATGAGGCCTAATAGGCCGAAATGTACATACAGAGATTGATTTTTCTCGATTTGTTTAGCCTTACATTTGAATAGGTACGCCCGCCTAATTCATTAATTATTAATTAATTAATTTTCAAAAATTAGGTACGACTTCAATTAAGCACATATTCTCTCAAAAATTGTCGGCTAAAAAAAAAAAAGAAGCCATATCAAAACACATTGTTTGTTTACTTCTCATATATATATATATATATATATATATATATATATATATATATATATATATATAATATAAACCCTGTTCCCAAATGGCCTAAAATGCAAAATAGATCACCCAGGAAACATTATTTTATAGATTGTAATCAAGGAAATATACCACATAGCTAAAATGTCCATATATATATATATATATATATATACCTATCACACACATACACACACACGCACACACACACACACACGCACACACACACCTATATATATATATGTGTGTGTGTGTCTGTGTGTGCGTATGTTTAGATATTTAACAGTTAATATTGGATTCGTACAGTTTTTCTGAGTGGGGTGGCATATACATGGGTGTATTTCACTTGCGCCTTGCCCCCCGCGTAACGCGACCCTGGCATGCAGGCGCCATGAGACTGACATTTGAAAAAAAATGAAATATAAAAAAATCGCTTTCATTTTACATATGGATATGCTACATAATTATGTTGATTCTGTGTCGCAATTTTTGTGATTTGTCAATAGATTTTAATTATTGTATTCCCATGATTATGACCTACAGTTGAAACTCGTAGATAAGAAATAAGTAATTCTAGCATTATATTTATTTCTGTTTGCTGTACTATCTTTGTTCATCACACACACACACACACACAACCCCCCATCCACCCACCCACCCACACACACACACACACACACAATATATATATATATATATATATATATATATATATATATATATAAGGTTTGTCAAAAAAGTATCGAGATTTTTTGTACTTTTTGACACACCTTGTATTCTGAAAAATAATGTTCCATTCATTCTTCATTTCTATCTTGGTAAATACAGCTTTAAACTTGGTACTTTTTGACACACCTTATATTCTGAAAAAAATTAATGAATGAAACTTTTTTTTATAATACAAGGTGTGTCAAGAAGTACAAAAAATCTCGATAGTTTTGACACACCTTGTATATGTATAACTTATAGTAGCTTGGACATGGAGTCAACGGTGCTTGGTTACTGCCGCTTTCATGCCTATGCGATTTTCAAAATTAGTGTTTTGTCTTTAAAATCGCATGGGGCGAGAAATTGACTGTTACTAAGCACCTTTGACTTTATGCCTTCACTACCTAACTTAGATATACATGTTATAGCAATTATATTTAGCACTTTTAATTCATAAATATAGCAAACAATAAAAAAGTAAAGTAGGCAGTGGACCCTATGGTCACTATCAACCTAATAGCGAGGTATCTATCCCCCTTTTCAATAATTTTAGTTCAAGGAAATTGTTTTTGCGTCTGAGTTGGGACACTACACCTAACAGCTCCAAACTTTATCATACAGATTCAAGCTGGGCTACTAGTGCTCGGAGTTGGCGAGAACCGGTATCGAATCGGAACTTTGTGGTTCGAAGGAGGATACTCAACCAACGGAGCTAAACCGGTCAGTATATACACCAATTCATAGTTGTCAATATATGAAGACTTTGTTGGCGGTACAGGTGTTATTGTCGGTTGTTTTATTGTGTTTTTCTGTTTTATTTTATAGCCTGTATCTATAATGCTGTAATATAGTGATACCCAAAATGAGACTAAATTGCATTTTTAACAAAATGACTTTAGGGGAAATAATTTACCAAAAATCAGGGAATTATCGGATTTTAATGAAATTTTCAGTGTTTATGTATCAATGAATGATCTTTATAATGGATTACTTATTTTATTTTAAAACTTTCTCATTTTTTTCAGGTCACTTATTTTTTACCCCCCCTTATGTTGGGGGCGTAACATTTTTTTTCAAGTTGGCCTTTCCGTTTTCTAATTACAGTAAATAAAAAGATAAAAGACCGAAGTTATGAATAGGAACAAAAAAAAACATTTTTTACGGTGGCTTTTCTATGAGAAAATAAGTACCGAAAATCGAAAAATAAAATGTAAAAAAATAATAAATAATTAATTTTTTACTCATTTCGATAATTA
>CM042149.1:95960332-95977832 GCA_023376005.1 Doryteuthis pealeii | reverse complement strand
TGTAGATTTTTGAAATTCGGCCTTCTTAGATGTGTCCATGTGTAGTTCTCTACAGGAGAACGTCACTTATGAGTTCATTCTTCTTTTTCTTCTTCTTCTTCTTTCTTTCTTTCCTCTCTCTCTCTCTCTCTCTCTCTCTCTCTCTCTCTATATATATATATATATATATATATATATATATATATATATATATATATATAGAGAGAGAGAGAGAGAGAGAGATAGATAGATAGATAGATATTAATATTTTTAGAATATATTTAGAAACTATCAGTTACCAAGCACCGTTGACTTCATGTCTCCGTTAACCTAACCAAACGAACTAATACCTTTAAGAAAGGTACAGATCCAACTATTCTCTCTTCGGCTATTAGTAAATAGTAGGGCAGACTGGTCTCTTTAACCATGTCATGGCAATCGGTCTAAATTCACCTTGTGTAACATTCTGTTCGATGTGGAGATGTGTAAATACACGTTTATTTATTTTTTTAAATAATTAGAAGAACTTCGTCCAGGAATTGAACTCGGGTGAACTACTACATATAAGGACAGTGTAACCATATTACTAATCTGTTGTCTTTGAGTAGAGTGATTCTATCAGATCAATACTATAGAATACACATATCCCCTTGAGAGGTTTGTACTCACATAATTATGGATAGTGTACTACTTCTCGATGTCAGTTTATTTGAAGGATAATGTTTATTAGAAAACTATCGCAAACGATTCTTTTAATAAATTTGATTTTTCTTTTTAAAGCAAAACATGCAAATTTACATATCTATCTATCTATCTATCTATCTCAGTCTGTTCATATCTATCTATCTATCTATCTATCTATCTATCTATCTATCTATCTCAGTCTGTTCATATCTATCTATCTATCTATCTATCTATCTATCTATCTCAGTCTGTTCATATCTATCTATCTATCTATCTATCTATCTCAGTCTGTTCATATCTATCTATCTATCTATCTATCTAGTCTATCTATCTATCTATCTATCTATCTATCTATCTCAGTCTGTTCATATCTATCTATCTATCTATCTATTTATCTATCAATCTCAGTCTGTTCATATTTATCTATCTATTTATCTATCAATCTCAGTCTGTTCATATTTATCTATCTATTTATCTATCAATCTCAGTCTGTTCATATCTATCTATCTATCTATCTATCTCAGTCTGTTCGTATTTATCTATCTATCTATCTATCTATTTATTTATCAATCTCAGTCTATCCATATCTATCTATCTATCTATCTATCTCAGTCTATCCATATCTATCTATCTATCTATCTATCTATCTCAGTCTATTCATATCTATCGATCTATCTATCTATCCCAGTCTGTTTGTATCTATCTATTTATCTATTTCAGTCTGTTCAGATGTAACTCAAATTTTATTTGAGGCCAGACGTACCAGTTGTTTTGACAATATGATTTTATTTAAAACCTGAACAAACACTTGCACACCAAATTTATAGAATAATTATATCATATACACATGCTGCAACCGAAACAACAGCTATCATCATATTATGACTCTGGGGTCAATCATGGCTTTGGTGCCAATGCATTATTACCACGAGCCCAGAGCACAGAGTTAGCGGTAGATCGCGCTAGCAACATCCTACAATACTTCGTTAGTTTTCAGTCACATCGTGGGAATGCCAGATCATGATGCAGCCACTTTATAAATTCTTACTTTTCAGTAACGAAGCGTTAATTTAATGATGCGTGTGAGTGTGTGTGTGTGTGTGTGTGTGTGTGTGTGTGTGTGTGTGTTTACCCAACCCTTCGACTAGGGATGAGATTCGACATAAGTAATTTTTTTTGCATCTGCTTTGAATTTAGACCAATTACCCCTACAAAATAGCCCTGACTGTCCTACTATTTAGAAGAGTTGAAAAGTTTTTTTTATGTCTTTCCAAAGGGCATTAGCACGAAGTAAAATGCAAACGGCTTTCTTAGGATATATATATTATATATATATATATATATAATATATATATATATGTGTGTGTGTGTGTGTGTGTGTGTGTATTGTTTAACTTCCGTAGGAAACCTCCTTCAGGGGCGCCTCAAACGACGGGCAATGAACCAAACCTCTACCTTTTTGAGGCGAGGGGGCAGGTTGTCCTTGAGTAAAAATCCCCTGGAACTAAGATATTAATTCTCACCCTAATCGTCGGGTCACTATGTATTTTCTTGACCTCCCGCCAGGTCCAATTAAAAAATCTAAGATCACGTGATGACTCAGTGTAAAAAATGTGTGGTCCCATCGGCATGATCCTTTTGAGGCAACTCAGGCAACGGGCAATAAACCCAGACCTTAGTTGACAAGGAGGCAGGTGTTACCTGAGGAAGGCTTCCTGGAACAAAGATATTATTAATTATCACCCCAGCCGTCACGAATGACGTGTGAATACCATGAAAGCTTAAACATCCCTGCAATATTTTCTTGCTGACATGTCTTATGTAAATTATTTTTAATCAATGTTTGCGATATGCAAACATCACACGTATTTGTATTTTCTATTCATTGTGTATACTGTGAACTTCTATATAAATTATCTTTCATAATATCTGAGAAAATAGCGTTTTGTAACTGAATATTTGCTCTATCCAATGATGTTATTGTGTTCTTTTTGTCTTTTGTTATTTTTGCATAATGAGAGGGAGAGAAGAGGAAGTGGCAGAGAGAGAGAGAGAGAGAGAGAGAGAGAGAGAGGAGAGAGAGAGAGAGAGAGAAGAAAAAAAAGAGGAAAAATAGAATACATTGAAAAAAAAGGAAAAATAAAATAAAGTGAAAAAGAATGGGATGAGGATGGTTAACAAAAGACTAAAGCAAAAAGAAGGAAAACGAAAGAAAAAGAAAAAATATAGTGAAAAGAAAACAAAAAGGAGAAAATGAAAATGAAAGTGAAAATAATGAAATCAAAAGCGAAAGTGAAAGTAGAGAAAGTGAAAACGAAAGTGAGAAAGAAGAAAAATAAGAGAAAAAAGAAAGAAAAGAAAGTGAAAACGAAAGTGAGAAAGAAGAAAAATAAGAGAAAAAAAGAAAGAAAAGAAGTGAAACGAAAGTGAGAAAGAAGAAAAATAAGAGAAAAAAGAAAGAAAAGAAAGTGAAAACGAAAGTGAGAAGAAGAAAAATAAGAGAAGAAAGAAAAGAAAGTGAAAACGAAAGTGAGAAAGAAGAAAATAAGAGAAAAAAAGAAAGAAAAGAAAGAAAGTGAAAAAAAAGAAGAAAGAGAAAAAAGAAAGAAAAGAAAGTGAAAACGAAAGTGAGAAAGAAGAAAAATAAGAGAAAAAAAGAAGAAAAGAAAGTGAAAACGAAAGTGAGAAAGAAGAAAAATAACGAGAAAAAAAAGAAAGAAAGAAGTTGAAAACGAAAGTGAGAAGAAGAAAATAAGAGAAAAAAAGAAAGAAAAGAAGTGAAAACGAAAGTGAGATAGAAGAAAAACAAGAGAAAAAAAGAAGGAAAGAAATCGAAAATGAAAGTGAGAAAGAAGGAAAACAAAAGAGAAAGTGAAAGAAAAGAAAGTGAAAACGAAAGTGAAAACGAAAGTGAAAAAGAAGAAAAAAAACGAGAAAAAAAAGAAAGTTGAAAACGAAAGTAAAAAAGAACTAAAGCAACGGCAAAAAGAAAGAAGATAAATATAAAGCCAAGAGAAATAAGAGAAAGTGAGAAAAAAGAGAAGCAGTGAGAACAAATGAGAGAATAAGAAAAACAAAGAAAATGTGAAATAAAGTCTATAAGAACAATTGTGTGTGTGTGTGTGTGTGTGTGTGTGGTGTGCGTACGTGCGTGCGTGTGTGTGTGTGTGTGTGTGTGTGGTGTGTGTGTGTGTGTGTGTCTATCCGATTGTCTGTATGTGTAAATGTATGAATCAACGTATGTGTGTATGTTTTATGTGCATGTAGTTGTTACATGTTACTCCTCCAAAAGAACTGAAAATGAACCACCGCCTGCGAACCACAGCCTAATAGATATTTTCTTGCCTGTTTCACAGGGTAATTTCACCCCACCCCCACCCCATCGTTCAACCCAACCTTATTCTTACCACCCACTCCCCCGCTCCCGACTACCTACATGTACCCAACTAACCTTCATCTTCGCTCTCCTTCCTCGGAGGAGGAAATGAATCGAAATAAGGTTATTGGACATATTTTGTAAATCGTTCAATTAGTCAAAATCCCCGCCATCTTGGGAGAGGATTGAGGCCAAAGGCGGCGGCGGCGGCGGCGGTGGTGGTGGTAGGGGCGGTGGTGGTGGCGGTGGTGGTAGGAGCAGTGGTGGTGGTGGCGGTTGTTGTGAATGTGGTCATTGGAAATTGTTAGATAGAGGATGGATGCTGTAATGCACTACTTACCCTGTTCGAAATCAAATGATTACATATCAGATGAAGGAAAAGGCGTTTTATTCTCTTTTCTTTTTTCTTCAAAACATAAGCTCACAATCAGCTGTTGGCTTAACAGTGAGCAAAGTCACCATGGTAACTAACTCTCATAGCAATTTAAATATCCGGGATTTACTTTGATAAACTTGGGTTAAATATTTACAAACATAATGACAATTCAAATTCTAAAGAGGTTTGATTTTGTTTGGTCTATTTAATGGCATATCAACCCATTATGGGTTATTTAATGATGAAATTTGATCCATTTGTAAATGTTTGATTATAATAACCACTGTATATACTTGTGTAATTAATGACTTTTTAAGAACAGTTTTTCACCTTAAAAAACAAGGGATCGTTCATTATACGAGATATATTTTTTGAAACGTCGAACACACCTCCTTTCTAAGGCCTAATTTTGCCATAACTTTGATCCAAAGTGTTCCAGCATAACCTATACCTAAAATATCTATTAGTTTAAATTATAAAGTTTTTATTTAACATTGTTTACTATTTGTAACATAATGCAGCTGGCCACGTCACAAGTATCTATTGGCAGACACGGGACGTAATTAATCTTTCGTGTCCCTTAGCGTCAAATAGGTGAACCGTGGCAAATATTGTAATCCCTACAATCTGTCATTTCCAAACTATGTACTAAGTTTTATGACAATAACCCATTTTAACCCCACCATTTGTACACGCACACACACCTAGACTTAATAGATCCCCACTATCCACAATAGCTCTGTCAGCTGGGGTACTGGAATACCCGACTGCACTTCTGCAAAGGGGTAAGACCCCTCCAGTCGGGCCACCTGTTGGCTGTGGGTGGCGACCCGTAATACTTAAGTACGGAATCCTGGTGGATGAGCAGTCCATAACAGGCAACATCCCACTTACCTAGGCTAGACAGACGGACGACGAGGCCCCCTCCTATAAATCGCCTGCTTATGTCAAGCCCTAGCACCTATAGGATTTCCAATGCATTTGTAACACGTATGTATATAATATGTACAAGTATTATGAATATTAGAATCTTCCGAAAAACTTAATCATCACCTGTCGGAGAAATACGATGCTGAAAGACCCAAAATGTTCAATTATCCAAGGAAAGCGACCCCTTCATTTTCACCAGAAAGATGTATCTCACGATATATAATATATATATATATATATATATATATATATATGTGTGTGTGTGTGTGTGTGTGTGTGTGTGTGTACATATATATATATATATATATACACACACACACATATATATATATAAGTCGTCGGGTGGCCTAAAGTCAGTATCAGTAAGACAGCGAGGGAGTCTATCACTTTCCACTAGCGCTAGGCCAAGGAGATTGTTTTTGGCACTTGGGGTAGAGCACCACACCTACCATCAGCTCCTCACTTTACCGCACAAATCCCTGTGATACTCATACGCTGAGTTGGCGAGGGCCGATATCGAACACGGAATCTTGTGGTTCCTAGTTGTACACTCTAGCGACTGAGCAAAACGGCCTTATATATATATATATATAATATATATAATATATATTATATATATATATATATATATGTGTGTGTGTGTGTGTGTGTGTGTGTGTGTGTGTGTGTGATTGTGTCCTGGGTACGACATTAAATTCATCTGTTAGTGAGGGTCCAGTTTTGAAGCTTTGTGTAATGTGGAGTACGCCAATATTGCCATAACCCATATGTCGACTCTAACCCGAAGTGGTATTATTGTTTATGATCCCATTTATAATTCGAATAGTTTTAAAGATTATTAGCACTAGCAAAAAAAATAAAATAAAATAAAAAGAACAAGAGAAAAAAAACGCACTCCGGAGCGGTGTAAGCATTATTTTTTTAAAGATATTGTCTGACGGGGGAAAATTAAATAAAACATTTAATATTCTTTTAAATTGTTTACTTACTTAAAAGTATCATATTTACTCAACTCCACTGAGTTGTTAGTTTTATTTTACGACAGACAACAATATTTTTTCTTTAAATACCCTAATTTGTACAAAATCTTATCAAAATTGAACGAATATTTTACTTTTAGTGCAATAAAGATATATACTTTTAAAAAATTATCTCGATTTTATCAACGTCCAAAATTACGTAAAATAATTTTTTGCCACACTCTTTCGTAAAGAAAATGTAAACAGATCTTTGAAGTTTTATATTTTTTAAATAATAGACATATAGATAGTTTTGCTCTCAAATTTCGAATAGGTATGTTTTCTTTCTAAAAAAAACCCAAGTTTCTAACAGTTAAATTCAAATTAATTCACATATTTAAGGTTTTTCTTTTCGGGGCGTCAAATAAAAAAAAAAGTTTTTTGTTCAACGACAGCCGTTAAATTTAAACTCATAATGAAAACGGACACATGCAAACTTAAAAACCGGGTACAAGTAAATGCACAAACATCTTCAAATTCAATGTAGAAAAGCATTATGTGACTATATCTTGTTTGTAAATAATTTTCTCGTGATACTCTATACGTTAGATAACTTTAAATATATATTAAAATAACAAAAACAAAAAACTATATATAAATCAATTATATCGGACACGCATTTATTAAAACCTGTTTTAACAAACAATGTGGATCGTTTTATGTTGTATACTTAATTTCACAGTATGTATAATAGATGTTTATCATTTTATTCTATATATTGCTAATTTTGACAATAAATGAAATACTCATTGATAAACTTACTGAGGGTATTGTGAAGTAAGCAATGACGTAGTTTCGGTTACAGAAAGACATAAACCAAATCTCTATTATATATAGATTGGATAGGGATACTTGAAACTATATAACTGCAAACATATGATTATTATTGCTAAATAGGAATAGTTACATGAAACCATATAACTGTGTAGTGTATACATTAGTGGGAATAATATTTGTGTGAAAAGATTGAAATTATTAGATGCAATATATAGTTATTTGTATTTTACTAACATATACACACATTGCTGTATTCATGGGAATTGTATGGATTTACATAATAATTATACACATTTAAACTATAAATATATTCTGAGATAAAATGTTACTGGTTTTTATTCAATAAAAATTTGGTGAATTCTTGAATTTCAAGTCTGTATAATTTTCAATGAATAAACCAAATAAAACAGATAAAGCCTTATATAATGAAAAGAAGAAAAAAAAATCTTGAATGAAAAAATTGAAAATTCAGACGCTCAGTAACGGTTTTAGATTAACAAGGTATTATAGTACTATATATATACACTATTATTATATATTATAGGTTTCGTATGATGAGTCAATGTTTAATTTTCTATTAATTTGGCCATTTTTACCGTCTTATTAAAATAAAACAGTGGCTCTGACGGCAAGCTCTTGTGTGGCCCTCAGATAACACGAGGTGGAAAAGGTACATAATCACGATACCCATGGCGTATTAAGGCCTTTTTATTCATATATATATATATATATATATATATTATATATATATATATATATATATATAGTCCTGGTTCACTATTACATTTGTCCATTCATGAAATTTCAGTCCATAATGCAGAATATATATAGAAAAACCTGTTTTAAAAGAACGTAATTTAGGTGAACAGTCTTGTATTATTGTTCGATTGAACTTTGTAATATATCTAGGAAGTACTAGATATCACTAGACTGTGTGCAAATTACTCTTAAGAAACTAACTAAACAAAAACGGTTTTAGATCCTTAAACTAGCAAATATATTATACACCAGGTGACAGATTGCATGTTGAATGTCATAGACTGCTCTGATCCACCGGATTCCACGTTAAGGCATCTACGGGTGTCGCACCCAACACGGCCAATAGGCACTACTTAGACCCGATTGCGTCTGGGGGATTTATCCCCTCTACGATAAAGGTGTAGGTCGGTGTCATTCTTCATTTGACTGAGCCGACAGGGCGGCGGTCGAGAATTTTTGGAAGCACGTAAAAAAAAAAAAAGAAGATAGTAAAGTTCAACAGAGTACAAAAACCTATAAAGAGAATGTGTATATTGACGAGCTGGTTACACTTTGCTGCTTTATCAGTGCCCAACTGGAACAAATTCAACAGATAAGTAAATACCCTACCCTCAGTTACGATGATTCACCAAAATTTATTCCTCATTATGTATGTTCCCTTTTTCGAAATCTTAGAGAGCAAAAACAATTAATTTGCTCTAAATTGGCAATTTATTAATTCAATATAGCGCCGTAGGAACATTATACCAGTCAAAAACTAAATATATTGGGCGTATCTATGACCAAACTTCTTACAGCATTAAAATTTCATGCAAAATTGTAAGCACTCTTTATTATTGCGATTTTATTCCTTAGTTACAGGAATTTCAATATTCAAAGTTGTACGTTTGATAATAAATAATATCTAAATAAATATTATACGAGAAATGGATAAATCTTTGTATAATTGGTTAAGGAAATTAATATTCTAACAGGGAAAATTATGAGAATTAACTTCATAGGCAAAACATCTATCTAAGTCTATCTATCTATTTATAGTATTATATTATATATATGTGTGTGTGCCCTGATGTGTGTGTATGCTGTGTATGTGGAGAATATATACTATGTGTGTGTGAGAGTGATCGGAACAGTGACCATAATAAGCAGACCACTGCAATCATTCGCTATGGTGTTATCCTAATTAAGTTATATGCATACATGCAGGTTCTTACTCGTACATCTATGCGCACACACATACTGTTGTATAATCTCTAATATACGCGCACCAGTATTCGCCATAAGTCATGTGCATATATTATATATGTATACTACTAATTATACGACAGCCTACCTAATATATTATATTATATATGTGTGGTGTGTTGTGTGTGTGTGTGATGTGCGTAGTATACTAGTTACATATATATATCGTTAATAACTGTGATATACTATTGTATAGTTTGCTTTATTACGATGGCAACACAACATATATATAATATATACTATATATATCATATATATGTTCAGTGATAATACTGTCCACCAGTGTGTGTGTGTGTGGACCAAATTGTATAATAAAATGCTTTCGTTCAAAGACAAAGTATGCTTATCTACTTTCAGAATCTTTAACTTACAAAGCCAAAATTTGCTCATCTGTATGTCTGTTATGAAGGTGTGGGCGGACCGCCGGCCAAATGCTGTCATATGTCTTCTTCTGCTTCAAGCATTTTTATTGAAAATAACATTCGACGCCTTTTTAGATGACCAGTTTAAGCTTAACAACATGTTATGCTCGACTGGTCCGTCTTTTCCTTCATCTAGGCCCTTTCATTAAATCGGTCTTGTGTCCGTTTTTCGTCTCCTTTATTCATCCAAGTTTCCAAAAAGCAAAAGACGTGCTACAAAATTACGATTACATACCCGACCGTTTCTGTCCTTTGGTTCTCAGTAATTGCTACTGTGCTATAACAAAGCGAATGGATGACAAATGCCCACCAATAGCCAAAAAAAAAAAAAAAAAAAAAAAAAAAAGAAAGAAAGAAAGATGCCAAGCAGACAGGCTGGCCGGTGGAGTGCAGCGTTAGAGGGAAACAGGGGATGGTTAGTGTTCAGAAAATGCATGTTTATCTTTAGCTTTGTCCTTAAAAAATGATTTCCTTCTTGTTTTTAGCGTTAATATATAGATAGTTTAACGACTGTCTATACATGATGGCTTATATTGATCCATTTGGGTATCTGCAGATGGCGTAACTACGACTAACAAGTCTAAAGGCGAACATTTCACAATTGCAATTCGATCCTCACTCAGGATAGAGTTGGATGGGGGTTCATGTTTTCATTATTTGTCTTTAATATTAGGCCTGGGTGACTGCAATAGATCGATGGGTCAGGAAAGTTAAGCTCTAATATTTTGTTTGAGTGGAGTCTCTACTTCACTAAAGATACACTGTTGTTTATTTCTTGTCCGATGATTATAGTTGATTACTTTCAGTAAAGGCAGATATGTCCCAAATAAAAAAAATGACACTATGATTAACTTGAACAATGAAATAGTATTAGTATACGTATAGTATTAATATATAATATAGACCTCATATACTAAATATAATACTAATCATATACTATAGTATATACCTATATAGTTATATATATATTTCAACGTTAATCAAAGTCATTTCTTTATTTGGACATATCTGCCTTTACTAAAAATATCATTTCCTAATATAATTTAACTCCAATTTCATTTTTGGTTAACATAATTTCTATACTATAGAGTTAACATAATAAAATAATGCCCATGTAATAGATTACTAACAAACGTGTTGTTGCTTAGCAGTTTGTTATGTACACATGTATTCTATTTATTTGTTTCCTTTTCGACATAACGCCGATTCAATATCCACTTTATATAGTTATATATAAAGTACTAGTACTATGACATATTACGCTACTACAACTATGATATATATATAGTACGTATATTTGATAGATTTTGAGTTCTCTGAGTCGAAAGTAACCCATATCCTACCATATTACGTCTGTATACTATCTCTTTGACTGGGTATGGAGAAACTGAGTTGTAGCGGACAATGGACTGGTCGAACCCAAGTTCAAATGCTGGACGAGGCTATTTGCATATCACTAGCGGCCTAAGACCCGTTGGGCAGATGGTATGTATCCAGACTACTCCCCTCAGGCTATGGGCTAAATTAAATAGGGCTCAGACCGTTTGGACTTTTTAACCCGGCTTCTGGCTAGTTAACCAGTCTGGAACAAAGGAAAAAACTCGTGAATTCGAAACTGTTAAACTTCGCGCTAAGACAATTGACCTTGTCACATGCTCCTACTCTCTGCTGCTCGTGAGGAGGACCGACGGTGGATACTGATCAATAATGCTATCTAAATTTACATTCGTATGTTCCACTAAAATAGTAGTAAAAATCTTCGGTATCTTTGGTTTAGAAAAATTAACGTATAACAATTGGTTCGTTGGTTATATTTATTTAAGGTGTCATACTGTGTATGTTTATATTGCATGCTATTGATGTAATGGGTGTCCAAAGTACCAGTCTTGGGAGACCCATTACTATATGAAGTACGTGATTCGATCCTCTCTGGGGAAGCTCTACGGTTTTTAGCTGTCGTTGTCCACTATTCAGAGAACCGCGCTGTTCAATATTCCTACTCCACATTTAATGAATACTTATGTAATATCGTCTCTTCGTGCTACATCTCATAATTCTTAGCGCTCATATTGGGGCGTAGATGAGTCGGCAACGAGCTAGATCCATTTATTGTAAAGAAAAGAATTACTATGATCTCAGTAACCCAAGACAAAGTCTTAACTAACAAAAAAAGCATTTAAGATACAGGAAAATCTTTGTTCAAGAATTATATCTTTTTTAATGTATCTTAACATATTTCAGCGGCAAATATTATATTTTCTTAAAAACTTATTATTTACTGATTGTCATCTCAAACTATCTCCGAATAGCGTTCCATGCCGGTATGATGGCATACTGCAAAAAGCAGTCGTGTAGAAATTGGGATATCTACTTTTATAACAAGAAAAGGTTCTGCGATCTGCAGTCTGTTAGTATGTAAAGACTATAGTTAGGTTGTACAACGACTCGCCGCGCGTTCCACAATCCTATTCATTATAGAAATACTTTTTGTGAGGACCCAAAGTTATACTAAGATCCACAGCCCATCTTTGCCCAGAAGGATTCTAACTGTATTTTTTTTACAACACCTCATCTTCTTTATAGCCTAGAAAAGCTACAATAAAAAATCCTATATAAGGGTACAAAAAATAAATTAAAAAACGATTCAAAATAAAATCACAAGTAATAAGAGGATCTAAAAAAACATAATAAAATAAAGCAACTAAAGAATAAATAACGCAAGCGAAAAAATCACAAGCTTAACCCGCGCAAGCACATCAATTTAAGAATAAGAACAACTTAGAAACAAGAACTATATGAAAGATTATAATATCTCTGGTTAGGACCCGCTGTATATCTAAGGTTAGAGATTTTTTCAAAACAAAACTTAGCTTGAAAACTCGAATGGGGGCGAGAAACTGCCTCAGTTACTGAGCACCGTAGGAGGTCTATCGCTACCCATATAATGAGATAGTCTATATACGCATTACAAGTAGATACTTGTTCGGGCCTCTCTATCTCGATTTCGAGTCAGCAAGTCACTCTTAGGCAAATACTTAGTTGCGGCGCGATGTTCATCCAGGCTCAACAGTGCACTCTGTCTGTTGATTTTTCCGACACGAATAGATGTAACGGTAGTTAGAAATCGGCGGGCGTGGATGCCCTCTGAAATAAAGTAAACAAAAAAAAGTCAAAACCTATACAACAAAGCTACATACTTTCGACAATTGCGGGTGGGCGACGAGGTAAGAAGAGAGATCGCCTCAAACACATGCTTAAACACATTATTTATGCACTCATACACCACACTAATAGCTATTACCGCCCGTACGTTACTATATAGTATTATCATGTGTTACTGACCCGACTCTGGCGAGTGTGGCGGCTGACCGGGATCCGCCTATGTCGTGTGTTGTGTGTGTGTGTCCTCCATGTGATAGGCACAGAGACTCTCACATGAATGGACAAAGATGGTGTTTAATTGTGGTGGTTTTACTACGACCACCTAGCCAAAAGGCCTCCTCTCCATCGTGGACGTGGCCGTGGTGATGTAGGGCTGAGGGTATTCTCTACCAATTTCACTTTCACTTTATTATCGTTGCTCGAAAATTTGATTAGAACCGATTGGACCTGAATCATATTGCAGGCAACTTCTCTGTTTTGACTACGCAGATGCGCAATTACCCACGAGCGTCATCGAAACGCAATGCAGGCAGCGACTTGAGAAGCTGTGTTGGATTGTTTTTGGGTGATGTAAATAAGCATAAGAACCCCCTCCAACCTGTCTTTCACGTTCGCCTATAGCCTTGATGCATTACAACAGAGGTCCAACTTCTTATAATTATAAATCTGTGATTGGTTTGCATACTTGTGACCACAACTTTGCGAAAAAAGCTGATCCAAATTTCATATTCAAGTAATTTCTTCTTATCAATAAATCCTACTCCTAAATACATTAGAATAAAAAGATCATAGTCCTTCAAGTTGATGAACCATGTTAGTGTCTGACTGGTTCTCGGGTTGTTGCATTTCAAAGAACCAGAGCAATTGTATACGTCTTAATTTTCTTTGTGGTTAGATTTCTGGATTTTGGTGCAATATCCACTATTTTAGTATAGTTCATACCCTTTAGTCTCTCTGAGCAATTATTATTTTATTTCACTCTGCGAGTTTAACTCACACCAAACATCTAATTGAGTGAACTTTCGCAGGAGTCAGTGTATCAATGACAGGCAAAGTCTTCTTTCAATTTCTCGCAGGACTCTTCTAAGGATCTTAGGGCTCTATTGTATTCCTTAACAATCAATAAGATAATCGCTTTGTTGCAAAGAGAGGCTATTTCTGCGCCAGGCTCGGTTCCACCTTCAGTTTGCGTCTCGGTCCAGAAACTGACGGTTCAAATGACGCGTCCACTTTAAAAGAATGGCATCTGCAATGGATTTTCAAGGTGCTTTTATACAGTGGTATCCAACAGCCCCACCTTTCATGTCTCCGCACCTCCTGTTGATCTATCCTTGTAAACACATCATAATCCTTACAAATTTGTCATATTTCTGAGGTATTTTGCTATATATTAATAATTATTATCGATGCGTTTATTTACCCACATGCTTGTAGTCGGTCTGGAGGTGACCTGAGTGACAGCAAAATTACTTCAGGTCTCCAGGCCTGCTTATGGGTATTTCTAGTCAGATCTCAACAGTGCTTGCACGATAGTTTGGCACAATGGCCTACTCAATTCTTTCTTCTGATTTCCCTAATGTTCACCTAAATTCCTTTTTAGAAGCTCTTGATGATCGTTCCAAGGGCCACCAATTATAAATTGTACGTATTTTTCACCTTCATGTTCCACAGTTTCCTCGGGTTTCTTCTGCGCAAAGTCAAGTGTTCTGTTTATCTTTTTGCTTTCTTCAATTTGTCACTTGATGTCAGCCGTGGACGTCAAAATCCACGAGATTATATTATTATTGTATTATTCATTTATTATTCATATTTATTATTATTATTGCTGTGTCTCTCAAAAATGCAAGAATAGAAATTACATTCCAGTAAAAATAAGCGACTCTCCTAAATGGAGACGAAGTCAGAAGCAACAATCTGTTACCATGACAACCTCTTCATTCATCCCATTTGTCTTCATTCCAGCAACCTCGTAATTAGATCCTCGGCCTGATTTTTGCGTACTCTGCTGGGTGAAAAAAAATCGCGTTCATTGCGAAAAGGGTGTCGCTTCAATCGACATTGCTTTAGCTACCCATAATACTAGCACTCACCGTTGATTAAAAGACTTTTACAAACTTTCCGAGCCCGGGAGTGGTGGTGTGTGTGTGTGTGTGTGTGCGCAACGGCGCCGTGGTGTGTGTTAACCTCGGGGGACGGTCAATCTTTCTATTTTTTATCTCACATACCTTTTCACTCGTTTCTTAGTGTGCTTTCTCATTTGAACAATGCTCCGCACAGGTGCTCATTAAAAAAGCCTACACCATGACATCATTTAAATACGCCAACTCTGTTAAAGCTTTCTCTTTTCATCCATTGCTTGTTCTTGTTTTCCCAGCACATTTATATTTTTTTTTACTGTAGGTTAATTATGACATTTCTTAGCTCGTGACTGGTATGAGCAGGTGTAAACAGGCCAAATGGGAATATCAAACATCACACACACACACACCACACACACACACAACACACACACACACACAAACACACACATATATATATATACGATAAGACATAGTTATATATTATATCAAACCCCTCCGATGAGAGCCATGCGGCACTGGAAGGTCAATTTCTTAAGCGCCAGTTTAATAGGTTTGAATTCAGTATTTTGTCTTCTTCTAGACTGCCCGTTACCTAGCCCATTGCAGTTAAAAGATACCAGTCTCCTGCTATTTACCACAGCCGGCTAAATGGAGAGTGGAATTATGACGCATACAATTTCCAAGGGTGATTCAGCACCATGTGAAATAGCGAAAACAGATTCGTCGGGAATTTTAAACTCGGTCGACGAGTCAGTATCCCCACAAGACCTGAATGAATGGTAAGTTTTGGCTGCGTATGAGCCGCTCCACACTGTAATGTGTAGGGAGTCCATAAGAAAACGTCGCTATCTATTAATTTCGTACCTTACCTCCTCCAAGTACCGTGTTCAGTATGTCATTGCTCGTTTGTACGTGGTCTCCTTTGTCCATTTATATATCCAGTAGTGTCGTAGTCAACTGAGGTTACTGTTTGTGTCGGGGACTGTTTCCTAGAGGTAGCCCCATTTGTGTAAAAGATAAAAGAAGTCGGTGTCGGTTGTCCTATGTAATCGCTGATCTCAGTGAAAGCCCGCAAACTCGCAACTGCTTGCATAGAGTGGTGCGTACATCGTCTCTCCTGTGCTCATTCCAGGATTTGAATACACATGTTGACTCTCGTGTTCTTTTTTCTCCGATGCGTTTCATTTTTGCAACCCTACCAAAATAGGTACATGCACACCCACCCTAAAGCGCGGCCAGGAATTTCCGTTTTTATTTTTCAAAGACGATGATGATAAAATCAATTGTAGTTCATTAATGTAAAGATTTTTCATTTGATCAACCCAGGTTAGTTGTAGAAAACTACAAATTTAGGAAAATCTCGGTTTATCACTGTTGATCCAACAATTTTTCTGACGGCCCAATCCTCGATCAATTATGTCACTCCACTGGATGATAACGTAACGACGCAGCCTCGCACAATAAAATGAAGGTCGATTGCTATCAAAAAAAGTCCATCAAAACGGAACGTTCGCAAAACTGCACAAACAATAGAGATCAAGCAACAGTATCAAAATATTTTCGTCACCTCATTAGTGGTAGTATGCGTATACGCACAAATCGTAGATATCTGTCCCTAAAAATCATGAGGACCAGTTAAAATCCATCTTCATTAGGATACTTGTAAGACCACCCAATACTCACCAGGAGAAGACGAATACCTAGTGTTAAGGTTAAACAACGAAAATAACTTGCGCAGTCTGGTGGATTCTTGGGCTTCTTTGTTTAATGGTCCATATTCAACCTTTGTGTGTCATTTAATTCCGAAAGATTATTGGCTTGTTGAAAAGTAAGGTGGTACTATTTATTCCACATCCTAGAAGAATGCAAGGGTTCGGGTCCATAATTTTTCCTCAGGAGTATTTTGGCCAGAAAATCTGTAACGGTTATCAGCGTCGACTGTGGGAGTGTTCGAACGTCGCTATACTGCTACAATGTCGCAGTGCCTACTTTAACCAGTAGCCGTAACGTGGACTTCCTACGTGGATTTTGCCGTCCTCCAGCGGACCACTTGGAGTAAAAATTAAAGACTACACGCACTGTTAAAATCACGTGGCGTAAACAGTTAGAATATTCCTAGATATCCGAAACCGAGAGCAATAGCTCAGTATTACGCAGTGACCTATACTGGTGTAAAAAAATCACGAAGAAACATGGAGTGCAAAGATATCAATCCCAATAAGAACCGGTGGAAAAAGAGGGACTGCTAAGAGAAAAACTGCAAGTCTTCAAGGGAAGATTGAGACGATATTACATCAAGCACTGGTTAAAATCAGCTACTAGCACGCCAGAGAACAATGGAAGAATCCTGGGAAGTTGACAGCGAAATTTACGGATAACTGGGATTTCTAGTCACTCTCTGCCCGAATGGTAATTCTCATTTAGTGTGCGGTACGGAGTTCGGCTGAAGATTGGATGCCTGCATAAACATCATCAGAAGAAACCCGACTCATCAGATGTCTGTTTGTTTTTGTTTGATGTTTGCTTTTACGGACATAACACCTCAGATGGGTCAATTTAATGCCGATACAAGCTTGAAATAAATCACATTCTAAGGATAACTTAACAATTTTTTCTAAAAGTACATTTTTCTATATTAAACCCATAGATGGGACGCCTACACAGGTAGTACTACCACTCCGGGTCACGGC
>CM042149.1:95933471-95960232 GCA_023376005.1 Doryteuthis pealeii | reverse complement strand
GGGATTGACATTTTCTCGATCTGTTTAGCCTTACATTTGAAACAGCTATGCCCGCCTAATTAATTATCAACTAATTAATTTTCAAAAATTAGGTATGACTTCAATTGAGCACATATCCTCAAAAAAACTGTATTAGACCTAATTGACAGCCTACAACCGGAAATTGTAAAAAGTACTGGCAACTCCGGAATTCCGCGCCTTTAAAAGAGACAGCGGTTTAGCTTGTTTGCTATGACGACTGACCTTAAGATTCCTGCCAGATGGAATTCTACACAGTTGGGTAAAAAACTATTGTCAAGAACAGATGTGTCGGCTTTGATCTAACATATTTTGACGTCACTCAAGACGAAGTGACAGAACAGATTTTGGATACTCTGAGAATACAGTACAGTCAACAATTACATATTTTTCAATTATAGCTAAAGAGAAATCGTCTTATCATTGAATGATAGAAAAACAATTGTGAAAACGTCTACGCTGCTGAAAATATAACAAACTTTATATTTGTTTGAATCAACTTAAAGACTCTGACGAAAGTCTGGCACATAAAAAAAAGATTTAAAAAAAAGAGAAACGAAAAAGACATTCTTTCCTTCACACTCCAATGATATCACAGTGAGTTGAATCTCTCCTTTATTTTGTATATGTCTTTTTAAGATTGGTTAAGTGTGGAATATTTGATTGCTTTTTCTCTGAATGTTTGAGATGAGGCTTGATGATTAGTATTATCTGCATTATTTGGACTATTGTTCCCATCTTCATTGTCATTTGTACAACATTTCGGCTGATATGCTTCAATCCTGAGATAGAGGCAGTAACATAGAAAAATAATTAACACAACTCCTACCCCAGCTATGGTTAGTGGAATGAAAACAGGATACCCCGTGGACTAAATAAAGGGTTAAGTTCAAAGTTCCGTGATGGCTCCCGATTATGACAAGAAAGTTCCTGAGTTCGAAAAGAAGGTTCCTGAGTCCGACAAGAAATACCTGAAGAAGGCCGGAGGGCATATCATCCGAAATGTTGTAAATAACAATGAAGATGGGGACAATAGTCCGAATAATGCAGATAATACTAATTTGATCGTTCGCACATATATGATAAAATAGATACTTATTCAATATTTCCCCCCCCCATTCCTTATATATTTTCTTTTTGTTGTTGTTTGCCTTTGTCTATTCTTTATCATCTGTATTTTTGTAAATAAACTTGTTGCTATCAACGAGATCTTGTCTAGTCATCTTTCGTTGCCTGGCATATGCTTTCTGTATTACTCTCTCATACACTTATCGAAGCTGAGAAGGAGAATTCCCTGTCCCTTGTGTTTTTATTCATTTATATATTTTTTTTTACACTTGGGATCTCTTGCTTTTACATTTTGTTTATTATTATTGTTGTGCCAGCGCTCTTGTCATACCTAACGAGTGCGTGCACGTAACAACAGTCACGGGAGGCGGTGTAACTTCAGGGGTACAAGAATTATATCATCTTCCAAGACTTGAAGGCCAATACATAACATATGATGGAAATGAAGAGCCAAGAAAAATAACCCATTCTAACGATAATTTAAAACATTACTAATTGTTAGAGTGGGTTATTTCCCTTGACTCTTTGCTTTCATCATATGTTATGATAGGTTGTCAAATCTGTGCGCTTGTGTGTGTGAATGTATATATATATATATATATATATATATATATATATATACACTCACACGGCTATATGCAGAGATCATCAAGTGTGCAGGCCGCTATATGATGCAGTGCTTGATGGACTTGTTGCAAACTGCCTGGTGTGATGAGTGTTTTCAACAGGATTGGCGGAATGCATTAATGGCAAGGGAAGGGGTGCAAAAGATGATTGTGGAAATTATCGGGGTATCTCATTATTTTCAGTTGTTGGCAAGTCGTGCTATGCCGAATCATGCTTGATAGAATGCTGAAACACATTGCTAATGATGTTTTACCTGAGTCACAGTGTGGTTTTAAAAATGGTTGTGGGACGGTAGATATGATTTTTACAGCCAGGCAATTACAAGAGAAATGTGTAGAACAGCGCATGGGATTGTATCAGGTGTTCATTGATTTAACAAAGGCATTTGATACTGTAAATAGAAAAGCTCTTTGGGAGATTAAAAAAAAACTTGGTTGTCCTGACAAGTTTATATCTATTCTAAAGCTTTTTCATGATGATATGAAAGCTGTGGTCAACATTGGAGGGAAACTGGCAGATCCTTTTTCAGTGGAAAAGCAAGGGGATATTCCAGCACCCACACTCTTTGCTTTGTATTTTTGCCATAGTGTTTAGAATGGCATTCAAGGATTGTTCTGATGGGTGTATATTCAATATAGAACTACTGGGAAGTTTTTCAACATCAGACGTCTTAGTACACACACCAAGGTATTTACCAATGCGGTTCGTGACTTGCTCTATGCAGATGATTGTGATCTTGTTGCTCATACACGGACTGATATGCAGCGCCTCATGGATGCCTTTGAAGCTGCTTATAGTTCATTGGGACTTACAATTAGTTTGAAAAAGACTGTCCTAATGTATCAACCGGTACCAGGTGAATCATACTACGAACCGGCTATCTATGTCTATGGGCAGAAGTTAGCAGTTGTAGATAAGTTTATTTACCTGGGTAGCATGCTAAACATGACTGGTACCCTTGATGACGAGGTCTGCTTTCGGATCCTCAAGGCAAGTGATGCCTTTGGAAAATTAGACAGAAGGTTGTGGAGTTGCTGTGGAATCTTAGTTGCAACTAAAATCAGGGTCTATGTTGCATGTGTTTTATCTGTTCTCTTCTATGCTTATGAGACTTGGACCACGTACAAGAAACATATGAAACGTCTTGAGCACTTTCACCGGCAGTGCCTACAACAAATATTAGGGGTATGTTGGCAAATGTATGTCAGTGACATTGAGGTTCTGGAATGAGCCAAATGTCAAAGTATGGAATCTCTCATAACCAAGCATAGATTGAGGTGGAGTGGGCATTTCGTAAGGATGGATGATGGGCAACTTCCTAAACAACTGTTCTTTGGGGAACTTGTAAACAGAAAGCATTTGGCTCAAGGGCCCAAGATGAGATACAAGGATTGCCTGAGGTTGACCTTGAAAAGGTGTAACATCAATGAGAAGACTTGGGAGAGTAAGGCTTTGGAAAACCGTGGGGCAGTGGAGAAGAGCTTTACAGGAGGGCACAAAAAAGTTTGAGACCAACCGTATGCAGCATGAGTGGTTGAAATGAGATGTTTGCAAGAATAAAGAAGAAGACAACCAAGGGCTTCAAATCAGTCTACTGTGTGATCAGTGTGGAAGGCTATGTATGAGCAAGGCTGGCTTGATCAGTCACCAAACTGTGCATCGGTGGGATGGACTAATAAAATACCCTGTGCTCCCTGGAATAACTTGTAAATGTGGGAAGATGTGCAAGACTTTAGCAGGGCTAAAGAGCCACTTTTGCACAGCTCACCGTTGAACTTGTTGAAGCCCACCGTTGTATTCTTTGAACTTTTGAACTTATTTATTTATTTTTATCCAGCAATGGCAATATTTGAACACGAGTTTGCTGCCATCATATATATATCTTATTATAATGGAGATTGTGGGTTTGTCTGTCTGTAACCGAAACTATATTACTATACAAGTCACAATTCATTTTGTTATTTACATCACATTCTCCATGATTTTATTTTTATTCAAACCTCAATTATTAACAAAATTGTTTTACATCATTAAGACTGTTTACCATATCTACAAGCTAATAACACGCAGTTGTACTTATATATACAACAAAATAGAGGTTTACAGTATGAATGGGAAGGCTAATTTGCATATTGATATTAAAAATTTGATTTTAATAAATATGTACTTAGTATTATTGATTTCTAATTGTTTGGTGTTATCTTATTGAATATGAGCAAAAATCTCGGGGATAAATCTTAAAAGAAATCCTTTAACAAGAAGAAATAACTGTAATATTATTCTTTACTTCCTATTTTAACTAAATAGTTAAATTAGGAAAATTTACCAATGAAAGACGGGAGTAATGGAAAATGATGGAAGAGTTAGTTTTAAAGTTGTTCTATTTTTCAATCATACTCCCTCTGTTCCAAATCATTTTATCTGCATTTTTATTCAGTTTTATTAGCCTTTCTAATTTAATATGATATTTTATTATATTAAAAGTTAAATACTTGCACCCAGAGGGTGCATATATATATATATATATATATATATATATATATATATATATATATATATATATAAGATTTTTGGATGTTTGTTTATTTAGAAACGTTGCTGAATAAAGTATATATTAAATTTTTACTTGAAGGCACTTACAACGCATGTATCGCATAAAATTCGATACTTTTTCTTATAGAAAATGAACTTGACAAGTGTAATCCCAGCAAAGGATGGCTCGATGTGTAGAATACCGTACAGACTGTTTCGACTTTATTAAGTCTCATCAGCGGTATATACTAACGATTTCCCTCCGACAGAAATCGAAACCGGGACTTCATATATATATATATATATATATATATATATATATATATATATATAATTTAATATACCAAGCGTGTTGGTAAATCCTTGCAGAGAGAAAAAACCTAGCAGAAAGTTTGATTGTAAAAATATACTACCAAACATCAACCAGGGAGAAAAAAATTTTTGAAAAAAAAGAAAGGACCAAGATAATCGTACCAACAAAAAATAATCTATTGGTACAGTATTTGGCCAAAAGAAAAAAACAATTTATATGTATATATATGTATATAAGGCATATATATATATATATATATATATATATATATATATATGGTGGAGAATGTTTTTCAAACATTGGATGGTCACAGTCAGAGAAATCACTGTAACTTCAGGGGCACAAGTTCTGAGACTGCAATGCTGATATGAGTGGTGATAGAACATATGCCATTTTGTCATGGGATCTTTTTTTCTTTCTCCTTATTCATTCATTTTGTATCTTACCCTTTCTTCATTCCTTATCATTTTTCTCTTCCTTATTTTCTTCACTCCTTCTTTTTTCTTTTTTTTCTTTCTCATTTTTCATTCATTTGGCTTCTTAACTTTTTGTATTCTTTCATTTTATTTTTCTCTTTCTTCTCTTCTTCGCTCATTCTTTTTTCTTTTTCTTTTTCTTTTTCTTTTTCCCTTCTTCTCGTTCATTCATTTTGCGTCTCACTTTTTCTTCATTCCTTATCATTTTTCTCTTTCCTCTTTTTCTTGGCTTATTCTTTTTTCTTTTTCTTTTTCCCTTCTTCTCGTTCATTCATTTTGCGTCTCACTTTTTCTTCATTCCTTATCATTTTTCTCTTTCCTCTTTTTCTTGCTTATTCTTTTTTCTTTTTCTTTTTCTTTTTCCCTTCTTCTCGTTCATTCATTTTGCGTCTCACTTTTTCTTCATTCCTTATCATTTTTCTCTTTCCTCTTTTTCTTTTGCTTATTCTTTTTTCTTTTTTTCTTTTTCCCTTCTTCTCGTTCATTCATTTTGCGTCTCACTTTTTCTTCATTCCTTATCATTTTTCTCTTTCCTCTTTTTCTTCGCTTATTCTTTTTCTTTTTCTTTTTCCCTTCTTCGCGTTCATTCATTTTGCGTCTCACTTTTTCTTCATTCCTTATCATTTTTCTCTTTCCTCTTTTTCTTCGCTAATTCTTTTTTTCTTTTTCTTTTTCTTTTTCCCTTCTTCTCGTTCATTCATTTTGCGTCTCACTTTTTCTTCATTCCTTATCATTTTTCTCTTTCCTCTTTTTCTTCGCTTATTCTTTTTTCTTTTTCTTTTTCTTTTTCCCTTCTTCTCGTTCATTCATTTTGCGTCTCACTTTTTCTTCGTTCCTTATCATTTTTCTCTTTCCTCTTTTTCTTCGCTTATTTTTTTCTTTTTCTTTTTCCCTTCTTCTCGTTCATTCATTTTGCGTCTCACTTTTTCTTCATTCCTTATTATTTTTCTCTTTCCTCTTTTTCTTCGCTAATTCCTTTTTTTTATCGGTGTAATTCTATCAATTCAAGTTGTATACTTGTTTGTTTTGTTTTACGGCATATCAAACACAGTGGGTCATTTAATGCCAGCAAAGTTAAAGTTTTGAAAGATTCATAGTGATAGTTTGGAAAAGAAATTTAAACTCATTTTTTTTTATAAACAAATTTTCTATTTAACCTATAGATGAGACCCTAACAGGTACTACCACTCCGGGTCAGAGTAGACATGAGAGCAATGGTGATGAAGGGATACTCCATATTCTTCAGACCTCTAGAACTGGAACCTCACTGTCAAATATAGTTTAATGTCATACCCAGTACATAAAGACCCTCAGCCACCGCTTTCTAGCACATATATGCTAAAAAGGGTTGGGGCAATCATATAGGTGCTAGGGCTTGACGTGACCAGTTGATTGACTAGCCTAAGTTAGGGCTAAAGTGGGGTATTGCATATCACGGACTGCTCATCAACCAGGATTCCATTGTTAACCTAATGGGTCGCCACCCACGCCCAACAGGTAGCCCCATTTGAGAGAGGGTCTTACCCCTCTGCAGAGGTGCATTCGGTGTATTCAACCATTAATGAGCAAGTGCATATGCATACTATCCCCAAACCTCTGACTGGAGGGAGTGGGGGCTACTTGAGGGCTCTGCAAGGACAGGTTTAATATATTTTTTATGAAAAATACTTTATGAAAATTGATATGTAGTAGAGTGGTGGGTTACTCTGACAATCTATGATTCTATTAGTATCATATATCAGTGAGGGGTGCATATCATAGATTCAGGAGTGGGGTATAAGTGTGTAATTACCATAAGAAAAAAAATGGTTATAACCAAAATGGAAGTTGCTATACAAAATGAAGTTTAGAGGATAAACTCTTATAATTTACTAAACAATGAAAAAAGAAAAACCCGTAAAAGATGTGCTGAACATGACTCCTATCAAATTCAAAAACTACAATTTTTCACAAATAAGATTTTTTTAAATAATTAAGCAATCTCTAGAATCTGATTGGGTAAGGCAAGTCTTGTTGAGTGATTAAACACATGTCCGGCTTAGGAGTTCCAGAAGGTTCAAAAAGAAAAATACCAAATTGGAGCCCGTAGTCTTGTATATAAACAGAATGAGAAATTAACAAGCAGTTTGCCTGTATCCACACAGCATGTAAGCAGTAGAGACTCGACACAGCAATAAAGGCGTCGGCCACCACCACAGTGGGCGACATTGTCTCGGCCATAAGTAATCCTTTACCTCGACATGTAGCAGGTACCTTTGATGAACAATGGCTTCACTAATCGGCCCAACACGAGAAATGCTGAAAATATCCAGAGATGCGACAACATTCTGGCAATTTGCCCCAGCTGCTGACACGATCAAACAACTCAATCTTCTGCTGAATACTATGCGACTAGTCTACCTGACGGCCATTTCGACCAACAAATAAGACATTCATTTTCAGGTTGTGAGTAATTGACCCCTTTCCTGATTTATCCAGTTTGCTACCGACCAATAACCACAGAATAAATTACTTTATTGTTGTTAATTGTATACCCTGTGTTTGTTATTCCTCCATTTTTAAAAATCTAACCTGCGTCATTCCAAATATTGGTAGTGGGGTCAGCATCATACCTCTCTTTACCCTAAATCCTAACTGTATACCCTGTGTTTGTTATTCCTCCATTTTTAAAAATCTAACCTGCGTCATTCCAAATATTGGTAGTGGGGTCAGCATCATACCCTCTCTTTATTCAAATCCTAACTGTATACCCTGTGTTTGTTATTCCTCCATTTTTAAAAATCTAACCTGCGTCATTCCAAATATTGGTAGTGGGGTCAGCATCATACCCTCTCTTTACCCTAAATCCTAACTGTATACCCTGTGTTTGTTATTCCTCCATTTTTAAAAATCTAACCTGCGTCATTCCAAATATTGGTAGTGGGGTCAGCATCATACCCTCTCTTTACCCTAAATCCTAACTGTATACCCTGTGTTTGTTATTCCTCCATTTTTAAAAATCTAACCTGCGTCATTCCAAATATTGGTAGTGGGGTCAGCATCATACCCTCTCTTTACCTAAATCCTAACTGTATACCCTGTGTTTGTTATTCCTCCATTTTTTAAAATCTAACCTGCGTCATTCCAAATATTGGTAGTGGGGTCAGCATCATACCCTCTCTTTACCCTAAATCCTAACTGTATACCCTGTGTTTGTTATTCCTCCATTTTTTAAAATCTAACCTGCGTCATTCCAAATATTGGTAGTGGGGTCAGCATCATACCCTCTCTTTACCCTAAATCCTAACTGTATACCCTGTGTTTGTTATTCCTCCATTTTTTAAAATCTAACCTGCGTCATTCCAAATATTGGTAGTGGGGTCAGAATCATACCCTCTCTTTACCCTAAATCCTAACTGTATACCCTGTGTTTGTTATTCCTCCATTTTTTAAAATCTAACCTGCGTCATTCCAAATATTGGTAGTGGGGTCAGCATCATACCCTCTCTTTACCCTAAATCCTAACTGTATACCCTGTGTTTGTTATTCCTCCATTTTTTAAATCTAACCTGCGTCATTCCAAATATTGGTAGTGGGGTCAGAATCATACCCTCTCTTTACCCTAAATCCTAACTGTATACCCTGTGTTTGTTATTCTCCATTTTTTAAAATTAACCTGTATCTTTTCATTTATCGTTATTCCAAATATTGTTAGCAGGGTCGGCATCCATCCTTATCGGCTAGAATGCGTCCTCACTGACCCAAATCTGCTCTCACTGGCCCCTTACAATTTACATCAGAATATCGTCAATTTCTTCATCTCTTAGCATACGTCTTGAGATCTGATCAGCCTGCAAAATAAAAGCATTTTACAAATAAAAATTAGTAAACTAAAAATGAAAAAATGACCATGTTTAAGCAACCAATCTAGAAGAAGGAAAATTGAATAATAATAATAATAATAATAATAAAAATAATAATAATAAACTATAAGAATATACAGCCAAGATATAAGGATGGAGTTCGGCATCGACAAGTGCGCTATGTTATTGATGAAGAAGAGAAAAATCTATAACGGCGAATGGAATCGAACTACTGAATCGAGAAGAAATTAGGACACTAAGAGAAAAAGAGAACTATAAATACCTGGGAATACTAGAAGCAGATGCCATCAAACAAACAGAAATGAAGAAATCCCGGCCAGGAGACCGGACCTAGTATTAATTGACAAGAAAGAGAGAACCTGCCATCTTGTGGATTTTGCTGTCCCAGCTGATCACCGAGTGAAAATGAAGGAAAGCGAAAAGATACTTGGACCTTGCCAGAGAACTGAAGAAGCTGTGGAACATGAAGGTGAGGGTCGTTACCAATTGTAATTGGTGCCCTTGGAACGATCCCCAAAGCCCTGGAAAAGAATTTATATATATATATATATAATATATATATTATATATATATATAGGCAGGTTGTCCTTGAGTAAAAATCCCCGGGAACTAAAGATATTAATTCTTACCCTAATCGTCGGGTCACTAGGTATTTTCTTGACCTCCCGCCAGGTCGAATTAACAAATCTAAGGTCACGTGATGACACAGTGTAAAAAATGTGTGGTCCCATCGGCATGATCCTTTTGGGGCAACTCAGGCAACGGACAATAAACCCAGACCTTATTTGACAAGGAGGCTGGTGTTACCTGGGGTAGGCTTCCTGGAACAAAGATATTATTAATTATCACCTCAGCTGTCACGAATGACGTGTGAATACCATGAAAGCTTAAAGATCCCTGCAATATTTTCTTGCTGACATGTCTTATGTAAATTATTTTTAATCAATATTGCAAATCGCAAATATCACACGTATTTGTATTTTCTATTCATTGTGTATACTGTGAACTTCTATATAAATTATCTTTCATAATATCTGAGAAAATAGCGTTTTGTAACTGAATATTTGCTCTATCCAATGGTGTTATTGTGTTCTTTTTGTCTTTTATTATTTCTGCATAATGAGAGGGAGAGGGAGGGGAAGCGGCAGGGAGAGAGAGAGAGAGAGAGAGAGAGAGAGAGAGAGAGAAGAAAAAAAGAGGGAAAATAGAATACATTGAAAAAAAGGAAAAATAAAAATAAAGTGAAAAAGAATGGGATGAGGATGGTTAACAAAAGACTAAAGCAAAAAGAAGGAAAACGAAAGAAAAAGAAAAAATATAGTGAAAAGAAAACAAGAAGGAGAAAATGAAAATGAAAGTGAAAAATAATGAAATCAAAAGCGAAAGTGAAAGTAGAAAAAGTGAAAACGAAAGTGTGAAAGAAGAAAAAAAAGAAAGAAAAGAAAGAAAAGAAAGTGAAAAAGAAAGTGAGGAAGAAGAAAAACAAGAGAAAAAAGAAAGGAAAGAGATCGAAATGAAAGTGAGGAAGAAGGAAAACAAAAGAGAAAGTGAAAGAAAAGAAATCGAAAACGAAAGTGAGAAAGAACTAAAGCAAAAGGCAAAAAGAAAGAAGATAAACATAAAGCAAAGAGAAAAAAAGAGAAAGTGAGAAAAAAGAGAAGTAGTAAGAACAAATAAGAGAAATAAGAAAAACAAAAGAAAATGTGAAAGAAAGTCTATAAGAACAATTGTGTGTGTGTGTGTGTGTGTGTGTGTGTGTGCGTGCGCGCGCGTGTGTATGTGTGTGTTGTCTATCCGATTGTCTGTATGTATACATGTAAGAATCAACGTATGTGTGTATGTTTATGTGCATGTAGTTGTTACATGTTACTTCCTCGAAAAGAACTGAAAATGAACCACCGCCTGCGAACCACAGCCTAATAGATATTTTCTTGCCTGTTTCACAGGGTAATTTCACCCCACCCCCCACCCCATCGTTCAAACCAACCTTATTCTTACCACCCACTCCCCCACGTCCCGACTACCTACATGTACCCAACTAACCTTCATCTTCGCTCTCCTTCCTCGGAGGAGGAAATGAATCGAAATAAGGTTATTGGACATATTTTGTAAATCGTTCAATTAGTCAAAATCCCCGCCATCTTGGGAGAAGATTGAGGCCAAAGGCGGCGGCGGCGGTGGTGGTGGTGGTAGGGGTGGTGGTGGTGGCGGTGGTGGTAGGAGCGGCGGTGGCGGTGGCGGTTGCTGTGAATGTGGTCATTGGAAATTGTTAGATAGAGGATGGATGTTGTAATGCACTACTTACCCTGTTCGAAATCAAATGATTACATATCAGATGAAGGAAAAGGCGTTTTATTCTCTTTTCTTTTCTTTTCTTTTCTTTTCTTTTTCAAAACATAAGCTCACAATCAGCTGTTGGCTTAACAGTAAGCAAAGTCACCATGGTAACTAACTCTCATAGCAATTTAAATATCCGGGATTTACTTTGATAAACTTGGGTTTATATATTTACAAACATAATGACAATTTAAATTCTAAAGAGGTTTGATTTTGTTTGATCTATTTGATGGCATATCAACCCATTATGGGTTATTTAATGATGAAATTTGATCCATTTGTAAATGTTTGATTATAATAACCACTGTATATACTTGTGTAATTAATGACTTTTTAAGAACAGTTTTTCACCTTAAAAACAAGGGATCGTTCATTATACGAGATATATTTTTGAAACGTCGAAACACCTCCTTTCTAAGGCCTAATTTTGCCATAACTTTGATCCAAAGTGTTCCAGCATAACCTATACCTAAAATATCTATTAGTTTGAATTATAAAGTTTTTATTTAACATTGTTTACTATTTGTAACATAATGCAGCTGGCCACGTCACCAAGTATCTATTGGCAGACACGGGACGTAATTATCTTTCGTGTCCCTTAGCGTCAAATAGGTGAACCGTGGCAAATAAGGGATGTAATCCCTACAATCTGTCATTTCCAAACTATGTACTAAGTTTTATGACAATAACCCATTTTAACCCCACCATTTGTACACGCACAGACACCTAGACTTAATAGATCCCCACTATCCACAATAGCTCTGTCAGCTGGGGTTTTGGAATACCCGACTGCACTTCTGCAAAGGGGTAAGACCCCTCCAATCGGGCCACCTGTTGGCTGTGGGTGGCGACCCGTAATACTTAAGTACGGAATCCTGGTGGATGAGCAGTCCATAACAGGCAACATCCCACTTAGGCCCTTACCTAGGCTAGACAGACGGACGACGAGGCCCCCTCCGAACAATCGCCTGCTTATGTCAAGCCCTAGCACCTATAGGATTTCCAATGCATTTGTAACACGTATGTATATAATATGTACAAGTATTATGAATATTAGAATCTTCCGAAAAACTTAATCATCACCGATTTCGGAGAAATACGATGCTGAAAGACCCAAAATGTTCAATTATCCAAGGAAAGCGACCCCTTCATTTTCACCAGAAAGATGTATCTCACGATATATATATATATATATATATATATATATATATATATATGTGTGTGTGTGTGTGTGTGTGTTATATATATATATATAATATATATATATATATATACACACACACACACACACATATATATATAAGTCGTCAGGTGGCCTAAAGTCAGTATCAGCAAGACAGCGAGGGAGTCTATCACTTTCCACTAGCGCTAGGCCAAGGAGATTGTTTTTGGCACTTGGGGTAGAGCACCACACCTACCATCAGCTCCTCACTTTACCGCACAAATCCCTGTGATACTCATACGCTGAGTTGGCGAGGGCCGATATCGAACACGGAATCTTGTGGTTCCTAGTTGTACGCTCTAGCGAGTGAGCAAAACCGGCCTTTATATTTATATATATATATATATATATATATATATATATATATATATATATATGTGTGTGTGTTATATATATATATATGTGTGTGTGTGTGTGTGTGTGTGTGTGTGATTGTGTCCTGGGTACGACATTAAATTTCATCTGGTAGTGAGGGTCCAGTTTTGAAGCTTTGTGTAATGTGGAGTACGCCAATATTGCCATAACCCATATGTCGACTCTAACCCGAAGTGGTATTATTGTTTATGATCCCATTTATAATTCAAATAGTTTTAAAGATTATTAGCAGCAAGCGCACAAAAAAAAAAGAACAAGAAAAAAAAAACGCACTCCGGAGCGGTGTAAGCATTATTTTTTGAAAGATATTGTCTGACGGTGGAAAATGAAATAAAACATTTAATATTCTTTTAAATTGTTTACTTACTTAAAAGTATCATATTTACTCAACTCCACTGAGATGTTAGTTTTATTTTACGACAGACGACAATGTTCTTTCTTTAAATACCTTAATTTGCACAAAATCTTATCAAAATTGAACAAATGTTTTACTTTTAGTGCAATAAAGATATATATTTTTTTTAAAAAAATCTCGATTTTATCGACGTCCAAAATTACGTAAAATAATTTTTAGCCACACTCTTTCGTAAAGAAAATGTAAACAGATCTTTGAAGTTTTATATTTTAAAAATAATAGACATATAGATAGTTTTGCTCTCAGAATTCGAATAGGTATGTTTTCTTTCTAAAAAAAAAAAACAAGTTTCTAACAGTTAAATTCAAATTAATTCACATATTTAAGGTTTTTCTTTTGGGGGCGTCAAATAAAAAAAAAAGTTTTTTGTTCAACGACAGCCGTTAAATTTAAACTCATAATGAAAAACGGACATGTGCAAACCTAAACCGGGCACAAGTAAATGCACAAACATCTTCAAATTCAATGTAGAAAAGCATTATGTGACTATATCTTGTTTGTAAATAATTTTCTCGTGATACCCTATACGTTAGATAACTTTAAATATATATTAAAATAACAAAAACAAAAAACTATATATAAATCAATTATATCGGACACGTATTTATTAAAACCTGTTTTAACAAACAATGTGGACCGTTTTTATTAACAAACAATGTGGACCGTTTTTATTAACAAACAATGTGGACCGTTTTTATTAACAAACAATGTGGACCGTTTTTATTAACAAACAATGTGGACCGTTTTATATTGTATACTTAATTTCACAGTATGTATAATAGATGTTATCGTTTTATTCTATATATTGTTAATTTTGACAATAAATGAAATACTCATGGATAAACTTACTGAGGGTATTGTGAAGTAAGCAATGACGTAGTTTCGGTTACAGAAAGACATAAACCAAATCTCCATTATATATAGATTGGATAGGGATACTTGAAACTATATAACTGCAAACATATGATTATTATTGCTAAATAGGAATAGTTACATGAAACCATATAACTGTTTAGTGTATACATTATTATTAGTGGGAATAATATTTGTGTGAAAAGATTGAAATTATTAGATGCAATATATAGTTTTGATTTGTATTTTACTAACATATACACACACTTGCTGTATTCATGGGAATTGTATGGATTTACATAATAATTATACACATTTAAACTATAAATAATATTCTGAGATAAAATGTTACTGATTTTTATTTCAATAAAATTTGGTGAATTCTTGAATTTCAAGTCTGTATAATTTCAATGAATAAACCAAATAAAAACAGATAAAAACCTTACAATGAAAAGAAAGAAAAAAAATCTTGAATGAAAAAATTGAAAATTCAGACGCTGTAACGATTAGATTATACAGTATATATATATATATATATATATATATATATATATATATATATATATATATATATATATATGTGTGTGTGTGTGTGTGTGTGTGTTCCGTATGAGAGCTCAATGTTTAATTTTTATAATTTGGCCATTTACCAGTCTGATTAAAATAAAAACGTGGTCTGACGAAGCTCTGTGGGCCTCAGATAACCACGAGTGGAAAAGGTACATAATCACGATACTCATGGTATTTAAGGCCTTTTTATTCATATATATATATATATATATATATATATATATATATATATATATATATATATATATATAGTCCTGGTTACTATTAATTGTCATTCATGAAATTTCAGTCCATAATGCAGAATATATAGAAAAACCTTTTTAAAAGAATGTATTTAGTGAAACAGCTTTGTTCTATTGTTCTATTGAACTTTGTATTATATAGGAATACTAGATATCATATGACTGTGCAAAATACTCTTAAGAAACAACTAAAAAAACGGTTTTAATCTAAACTAGCAAATATATATACACTCCAGGTGCAGATTGCATGTTGAATGTCATAGACTGCTGATCCACCAGGATTCTCACGGGTCGCCACCCACGGCCAACAGGTAGACCCATTGGGGGATTTTACCCCTCTACAAAGGTATAGTCGGTGTATTCTCATGCCTGAGCCGACAGGGCGGGAGAATTTTTGGAAGTCAGTAAAAAAAAAGAAGATATAAAGTCAAAAGAGTACAAATCTAAAAGAGAATGTTGTATATGAGAGATGGTTACACTTTGCTGCTTTATCAGTCAACTGGAACAAATTCGACTGGCAAGAAATACATCTCCTCAGTTACGACTGATTACTAAATTTTATTTCTCAGTCTGTATGTAACTTTTTTCAATCTGAGAGCAAAACAATTAATTTTCTTCTAAATTGGCAATTTATTATTCAAAGTAGAACATTATACAGTCAAAACCAATATAATTGGGTGTTATCTATGACCAAACTCTACAGCATTGAAATTCTGCAAACGAAAATGTGTAGCACTCCTTATTCATGCGATTTTATTCTTAGTTACAGAATTTCAATATTTAAAAGTTGTACAGTTTGATAATAAATAATATCTAATAAATATTATACTAGAATGATAAATCTTTGTATAATTGGTTAAGGAAATTAATATTCTAATAAGAAAATTATGAGAATGTACTCATAGGCAAAACTCTATCTCTCTCTCTCTCTCTTTATATATATATATATATATATATATATATATATATATATGTGTGTGTGTGTGTGTGTGTGTGTGTGTGTGTATTCCTAATTAAGTTATATACATACATGCAGGTTCGTACTCGTACATCTATGCACACACACATATGGTGGTATAATCTCTATGTATACGCGCACAGATTTGCCCATATATATATATATATATATATATATATATATATATATATATATATATCGTTAATTAACTGTTGTATACATTTGTGTAAGTTCTTGCTTGTATACATGGACACACACACGGATATATATATATATATATATATATATATATGTGTGTGTGTGTGTGTGTGTGTGTGTGTGTGTGTGTGTGTGTGTGGACCAAATTGTACTAATAAATGCTTCGTTCAAAGAACAAAGTATGCTTATTACTTCAGATCTTTAACTTACAAAAGCCAAAATTGCTCATCTGTCGTTGTATGAAGGTGTTGGGGACCCCGGCCAAATGCTGTCATATGTCCTTTTCTTTTCAATCATTTTTATTGAAAATAACATTCGACGCCTTTAGATGACCAGTTAGTTACCAACATGTTTGCTCGATCTGTGTCCGTCTTTCTTCATCAGGCCTTCATTAACGTCTTGTGTCCGTTTCGTCTCTTTATTCATCCAAGTTCCAAAAAGCAAAAGACGTGTACAAATTACATTACATACCCGACGTTTCTTCCTTGGTTCTCACGTAATTGTACTGTTATAACAAAGCGATGGATGACAAATGCCCCACCAATAGCCAAAAAAAAAAAAAGAAAAAAAAGAAAAAGAAAAGAAAGAAAGATGCAAGCAGGCCGGGTGGAGTCGGTTAGAGGGATAACAGGGGATGTTAGTGTCAGAAAATGCATGTTTATCTTAGCTTTGTCCTTAAAATGATTCCTCTCTTGTTTTTAGCGTTAATATATGTATTTAAACTGTTATACATGTATGTGCTTATATGCATCCATTTGGGGTATCTGCAATGGCGTAATAGCTAACAAGTCTAAGGGAACATTACAATTGTAAGTTCGATCCTTACTCAGGTTAGTTGGTGGGTTAGTTTTATTATTTTTTTAATTATTAGCTGGGTGCTTTCCATAGATCGATGCTCAGAAAGTTAATCTAATATTTTGTTTGATGAGTTTCATCTTCACTAGATACACTGTTGTTTTATTCTTGTCCGATGATATATTGATATTTTAGTAAAGCAGATATGTCCCAAATAAAAAAATGAACTTTAATTAACTTGAAAATAATATATATATATATATATATATATATATATATATATATATATATATATGTGTGTGTGTGTGTGTGTGTGTGTGTGTGTGTGTGTGTGAAGACAGCCTAATTCCGGCTGTAGGTAGCTTACAAAATGTCTAGCCTCACTGAGGAGACTTGATAAGTCGAAACACGTGTCTGTGGATGACCTTATATATGCTCCCCATCCCCTAGGGTTGAGCACTCTGGGATGGGGATCTCGCTGACGGCCGCCAACTCAAGCGTAAACGCAACGCTCTTCTCTGAATAGAGCACTCTGTGACGGCCTTTACACACAAAGTGATGTGTGTATTAAAAAACAGTTAAAACCCCCTTCCCATTCTGTAAGTGAACACAGCCTAATTCCGGCTGTAGGTAGCTTAAAAAATGTCTAGCCACACTGAGGAGACTTGATAAGTCGAAACACGTGTCTGTGGATGACCCTATATATATATATATATATATATATATATATATAGTAGAGCGTTCAGTCGGTAGAGCGTTCGGCTAGAAAACCACAAGGTTCCTAGTTCGATACCGGTCCTCGCCAACTCAGCCTATGAGTAGCACAGGGATCTGTGCGGTAAAGTAAGGAGCTGATGGTAGGTGTTGCGCTCCACCCCAGACGCCAAAACAATCTCCTTGGTCTAGCGCTATTGAAAAGGGGATAGACTCCCTCGCTGACTGGCTGATACCGACTTTAGGCCGCCCCAACGACTTTACTTTTACTTTTTATTATCTACAACTTTATGAGACTTTTCTCTTTCATAATAGTTCAATCCACGGTTGATATGGCATTTTCAGTGTTACTTCCTGTCCTGCAAACCATTCTTCTAAATCAAAGTTTATCATCATCATTATCATCATCATCATCATCATCATGAAATGGTATTTATAGCACGGATTACGATCTCTCTCTCTCTCTCTCTCTCTCCTCTCTCTCTCTCTCTCTCACACACACACACACACACACACACACACACACTATCTCTTCCTATTGGCCATTTATTACTCCTCTAGACGGTATCCAGTGTCCGTACAGAGCTGATGAATGTAAGTTTTTGCTGGTCAACAAACTAGTGTGTTCATGTGTATGAGTCACTTAGGAGTTCGTCCTTACTTCTCCAGCAGTGAACAGCACTTTTTTCTCGTCTTATTTAGATGGTTTGTGAGATGAGGCAGTAGGTAGCCATACAGCTGCTGTTGTGTAGGGTGCTGCTTCCGGGATTTGTTCAAAACCGCATACGCCATTCTTGTGTTCTTCCCATACTAGAATTTTATTATTTCTAGCAGAACATTATTCAGTCCAAACGGATATTGTTAGATATTATTTATTATCGAATTATACAGCATTGAAACTCTGTAATAAAAAATATGAACATGTAGCTGTCCAGAAATAAATACATTTCCTATATATATTTACTCAATTTCATTTTTGGTTACATAATTTCTATACTTAGAGTTAAATAGTAAATAATGCCTAATAATAGGCGTATGGAGAAATAGAGCTGTAAGAAATGGACTGGTCGACCCAGGTTCAAATACTGGACGAGACTATTTGCATATCACATAGCGCTAATGCCCTTGGGAATGGTATGTATCCAACTACTCCCCCTCAGGCTATGGGTAAATAATAGGGCAGACTTGACTTTAACCTTGGCTAGTTAACCAGTCCTGAAAAAGGAAAACTGTGAATTCAAACCTGTTAAACATCGCTTAAGAAATTGACCTTTTGTCACATCCTACTCTTGCTGGAGAGGGGTGATATATATAATAATGTCTATTTAATTGTATGTTCCACTAAAAATAGTAAAAATCTTGGTATCTTTGGTTTAGAAAAATTATATAACAATTGGTTCGTGGTATATTTATTTAAGGTCAATACTGTGTATGTTTATATGCATCTATTTGATGTAATGGGTCAAAGTACAGTCTGGGAGACCATTATTAATGAAGTAGTGAGTTCGATCCTCTCTGGGAGCTCTACGTTTTAGCTTCGTGCCACATTAATGACGGCTGTCAATATTTATCCACATTTAATTGATACTTATGTATTTCTTTGTGTACATATAATCTTAGCGTCTATTGGGGCGTCATGGTTAACGAGCTAGTCTATTTATTGTAAAAAAATACATATCTCATAACCCCAAGAAAAGTTAAAACAAAAAAAGCATTAAGATGAAGGAAATTTTGTTAAGAATATATCTTTTTATTATTTTACATATTTTAGCAAAATATATATTTTCTTAAAAATATATTTATATTGTATTCAAACTATCTCCAATAGTTCATGCCTATGATGGATACTGAAGTGTTAGAAATTGATATCTATTTTTATAAAAGAAAGGTTCTGTCTGTCAGACTGTATGTATGTATATTGGTTTGTACAACGACCGCGCCCACATCCTATTATTATAGAAAATTTGTGGAGACCAAAGTTATATAAGATCTACACCCTATTTTGCCCCAGAAGGATTTACCTATTTTTTACACCTCATTTTTCATTAGAAAAGCTAAATGAAAATTTAATAAGGGTACAAAAAAGTAATTAAAAAACGATTCAAAATAAAACAAATTAATAAAGGATAAAACATAATAAAAAAGCAAATAAAAGATAAATAAACGAAAAATCCAAGCTTGAAGAATAATAAGAATAAACAACTTAAAAACAAGAATATATGAAAGATATATATATTTGATAGACCCTGTATATCTAAGTTAGAGATTTTCAAACCAAGCTTAGCTTGAAAATCGCATGGGCGAGAAACTGTCAGTTACTAAGCACCGTTGAGATCTTCGCTACCCTATATATATATATATATATATATATATATATATGCTTATCTCATTCGGTGCAAGTCATTAGGCAAACTTAGTTGGATGTTAGGAAAGCACTGTTTGATTTCCCGGCAAAATAATGGTAACGGTATCTGAAAAAGTAACCAAAAAAAAGTAAACTATACAACAAAGCTAATTACTTTCGCATTGGACTCAACACATGCTTAAACATATTATTTATGCACTCATACACCCATATATATATATATATATATATATATATATATATATATATGTGTGTGTGTGTGTGTGTGTGTGTGTGTGTGTGTGTGTGTCCTCCTATTTAGGCACAGAGACTCACATGATTGACAAGATGGTGTTTAATTGTGGTGGTTTTACTAACCACCTAGCAAAGGCTCCTCTCCATCGTGGGTTGGTAGGTGTGTAGGCTGAGGGTATTTCTACATTCACTTTCACTTTTATTATCGTTGCTCGAAAATTTGATTAGACCGATTGGACTGAATCATTGCAGAATTCTTCTTTTTGACTTACCAGATGCAATTACCACAGGGTCATCGAAATGGGCAGCGGTTGAGAAGCTGTGTGGATTGTTTGGTGATGTAATTAAGCTAAGAACCCCCACCTGTCTTTCACGTATAGCTTGATGATTACAACAAAGGTCCAACTTCTTTAATTATAAATCTGTATGGTGATACTTGTGACCACAATTGCAAAACTGATTCCAAATTTGATATTAAGAATTTCTTCTTATTCAATAAATATCCTAAATACATTTTGAATAAAAAGATCTAGTCCTCAAGAGATGCCATGTTAGTGTGACCTTGGTTCTCGGGTCTGTTTGCATTTCAAAGAACCAGAGAATTGTATACGTCTTATTTTCTTGGGTAGATTCTGGTTTGTGCATATACCATATTTTAGTATGTTCAACCTTTAGTCTCTTGAGCAATTATTATTATTATTTCACTCTGCGAGTTTATCACACCAACTCTAATTGATGACTTTTCACAGGAGTCAGAATGACAGCAAGTCTCTTCAATTCTCCAGGACTCTTCTAAGGATCTTAGCTTATTTATCTTAACAATCCAGATAATCCTTTGTGAAGAGAGGTATTTCTGCGTCCACCTCGTGATGTCTGTCCAAAAACTGAGGTTTGGCGTCTTAAAAGATGCATCTATGGATTTTTCAAGGCTTTATACAGTGGTATCCCCGCCACCTTCATGTCCCACTGTTTTATCCTTGTAACCACATAATCTACAATTGTTATATTTCTGAGTATTTTGCTTTATTATAATAATTATTATCGAGTTTTTTCCCACGTGCTGTAGTCGGTCTGGAGGCTGAGTGACAGCAAATCTACTCAGGTCTCCAGGCCTCTTCTGGGTATTCTAGTCGATCTCAACAGTGCTGTAGTTTGGATGGTCTCAATTCTTCTTCTGATTTCCAATTCACCCAAATTCTTTTTCAGAGCTTTGATGATCGTTCCAAGGGCACCAATTATAATTGGTACGATTTTCACCTTCATGTTCCACAGTTTCCTCGGTTCTCTGGCAAAGTTCAAGTGTTTGTTTATCTTTTTGCTTTCTTTCATTTTCACTTGATGGTCAGCCGGGACGGCAAAATCCACGAGATTATTATTATTATTATTATTATTATTATTGCTGTTGTTCTCTCAAAATGAAGAATAGAAATTACATCCAGTAAAAAAAGACAATAGACGAAGTCAAACAACAATCTGTTACCATGACAACCTCTTTTCATCCATTTTCTATCATCCAGCACTCGTTAGATCCTCGGCTGATTTTGCTACTTGTTGAAAAAAAATCCTTCATTGAAAAGGTGTCTTCATCGACCATTGTTTGCACCCATAAACTAGCACTCACCTTGATTAAAAGACTTACAACTTTCGAGCCCGGGAGTGGTGTGTGTGTGTGTGTGTGTGTGTGTGTGTGTGTGTGTGTGTGTATAACCTCGGGACGGTCATCTTTTATTTTTATCTAATACCTTTTCACCTTTTTAGTGCTTTCTCATTTGAACAATTGCCGCACAGGTCTTCATTAAAAGCTACACTTCATGACATCATTTTAATAGCAACTTGCAAAGCTTTCTCTTTTTCTCCATTGCTTGTATCTTGTTTTCCCTTATCAATTTATTTTTTTTTTTTACTTTGTGAGGTTAATTATGACATTTCTAGCACGTGACTGGATGAGCAGGTGTAAAACAAGCCAAATGGAATATCAAATGACACACACACACACACACACACACACACACACACACATATATATATATATATATATATATATATATATCAACCCCTCCGCATGAGCAGGATGCGGCACAAGGTCAATTTCTTAAGCGGAGTTTAATAGGTTTGAATTCAGATTTTTTCTTCTTCTAGACTGGTTACCTAGCCATGGTTAAAGATACCAGTCTGCCCTGCTATTTACTGGAGGGAGAATTAGATGCATACATTTCCCAAGGGTATCAGCACCATGTGAAATGCAAACAGATTCGTTCGGGAATTGAACTCGGGTCGACGAGTCGGTATCCCCACAGACCTGATGAATGTAAGTTTTTGGCTGGTCGGCCAACACTGATGTGTAGGAGTCCATAAGAAAACGTCGCTTATAATTTCGTCCTTACCTCTCCAGTAGTGTTCAGTATGTCTTGCTCGTTTTACATGGATGGTTTGGGTGATGGGAGGTAAGTGGCCATACAGATGCTGTAGGGTGCTCATTCCAGGATTGAATAAATGTGTACTTCTCTAGTCTTTTCTCCATGCGTTTCATTTTGCAACCCTACAATAGTACTGACACCACTAAAGCGCGGAGGAATTTCCGTTTTATTTTATCAAAGAGATGATGATAAAATCAATTGTGGTCATAAGAAAGATTTTTCATTTATCAACATGTTAGTTGTAGAAAACTACAAATTTAGGAAAATCTCGGTTTATCACTGTGATCCACAATTTTTTGGCCAATCCTGACAATTATGATGATGTACGATAACGAGCTCGCAATAAAATGAAGTGATGCTATCAAAAATCCATCAAAAGACGTTCGCAAAATGCACAAACAATAAGTCAAGCACAGTATCAAAATATTTCGTTCACCTCATTTTGGTATATGGTATACGCACAAATCAGAATCTGTCCTAAAAAATGAGGCATAAAATCATTTCATAGATACTAAGACCACCCAATTCTCACCAGAAGACAATACCTAGTGTTAATTAACAAGAAAATAACTTGTCATCTGGTGGATTTTGCTTTCTTTGTTTAATGGCATATCAACCTTTGTGTGTCATTTAATTCCGAAAGATATTCTTGCTGAAAAGTAGTGGTACTATTTAATTCACATCTAGAAGATGAGAGGGTTCATATTTTTCTCAGGAGTATTTGGCCGAAAGTGAACGTTATAGGTCGACTGGAGTTCGAACTCGCTTACTACAATGTCGCAGTTCTGCACTTTAACCAGTACGTAACGTGGTCTTCCTACGTGGATTTTGCCGTTCCAGCGGACCATAGAGTAAAAATAAAGACTATAGCACTGTTAAAATCAGCTAGAACAGTTAGAATATTCCAAGAGATCCGAAGAGAATAGCTCAGATTACAGTGATATACTGGTGTAAAAAATTCACAAGAAACATGGAGGTGACAAAGATATCAATCCCAAAGAACCGGGAAAAGAGACTGGGGAAAAACTGAGTTTCAGGGAAGGATTGAGACCGATTATACATCAGCACTGTTAAAATCAGCTGAGAACAATTGGAAGAATCCTGGAGAGTTGAAGGAATTTACGATAACTGGGATTTCAGCATCTTGTCCAGTAATTCTCATTTAGTTGTGGTACGAGTTCGGCTGAGATGATGCCTGCATAAACATCACAAAGAAACCAGATATCAATGTTTGTTTGTTTGTTTTTGTTTTGTTTTACGGCATATCAACCTCAGTGGGTCATTTAATGCCGATAAAGTTTTGAAATAAATCAATTCTTAATGGATAATACAATTTTTTTATAAATACATTTTTCTATTTAACCCATAGATGGGACCCTAACAGGTACTACCACTCCGGGTCAGAGTGGACCAGGGAGCAATGGTGATGAAGGGGTGCTCCACATTCCCCAAACCTCCAGAACTGGAACCTCACCATCAGATAGAGTTTAACGTCATTCCCAGGACATGTAGACCCGCAGCCACCGCCTTCTAGCACCCATATGATAAAAAGGTGCTAGGGCTTGACGTGACCAGCCGATTGATCGGAGGGGGCCTCTCCGACCGCCCGTCTAGTCCAAGATAGGGTCATAGTGGAGTATTGCATGTCATGAACTGCTCATCCACCTGGGCTCTATCCTTAAGCATCACGGTTCGCCACCCACGGCCAACAGGTGGCCCCATTGGGGGAGTCTTACCCCTCTGCAGAGGTGCAGTATGTGCATTCTAACGCCCCAGCCGACAAGGCGGCAGATATCAATGGACAAAGATAATCTTTAAAGAGTACATTGATCTTCAAGTCAAGTCAAAATACTCAAAAGCAAAAACAATAGATTATTCTTGTCTTCTTTTTGTTATTTTGTTATTTTCAAATCATTTACAAAAATATTCTTGGCTAATTGTAAATATATTATTTACAATAAATCATTTGGGGTAATAATGAACGATTAACTAAGAAACAGAAGACAGAGTTACATTTTTGTCGACTCAAGCAGAGTAGCCCTTTTTGTCATTTTACGTTAGTTCAATATAAGGCATTTTCCTATTGGCCGCTCGTTGACCAAACTAATGTTAATTTATAGAAAATAATTCCTTTACTCTACAAAGATTCTAAATAAATTATCTACATACGAAAAGTTTAATTTTGAATTAAATTGGTTTACAATATCATTCAATTCTTGGAATTATTATGTTTATAAGATATTCAATATAGAGAAAACAAATGCAGACAATTGTTTGAAATTTTTAAATAAGAAAATGAAATGGGTACAAATCTTGCATTCCAGTTATTTTACCAATTCTGTTAGCATAACGATTACCTTCGCATGAAATGAAATCGACGACCCGAGTTCAAATCTTGGACGAGAATGTTTGCCTATCCCTTCGCGTTAATGCCCTTGGGAAAGACAAGAATCAGTCTGTTTTCATTCCAGCTATACACAAATAATAGAATATACTATAAAGAATTACTTTTTGATAAAAATACTTTCTTAATAAGTCCCATTTACTTTGAGCTGTTTTTTTTTATAAGTAAGTAAAGTCGTCGGGGCAGCCTAAAGTCGGTATCAGCCAGTCAGCGAGGGAGACTATCCCCTTTTCAATAGCGCTAGACCAAGGAGATTATTTTAGCATCTGAGGTGGGGCGCCACAACTACCATCAGCTCCTTACTTTACCGCACAGATCCCTGTGCTACTCATACGCTGAGTTGGCGAGGACCGGTATCGAACTAGGAACCTTGTGGTTTCTAGCCGAACACTCTACCGACTGAGCTAACCCAGCCCCCTTTTTTATAGTTACTGGATATCAAGTGGCTTATTTGATCAAAGTAAATTTAGTTGTTCTGGACATGAAATTAAATTGCATCTGGTAGTGAGGGTCCAGTTCTGGAGATCTGAGGGGTTTGGAGTATCCCTTCATTTCCACTACTTTCAGGTTCGCTTTAAATCGGAGTGGTAATATCTGTTAAGGTCCCACCTAAGAGTCAGATAGATCAGCCTAAAAAAACATTTGTATTCGATAGGAACGTGTAAAAAAAATCTTAAAAAACAACTACACAGAAAATGTAAATATAAATGAACGTGATTCCCTTAACTTTGGGCATAAAATAACCCTAAACAGGTTGATATGCAATTAAAATCAATCAACCGACAGAGGAAATTTTGTACCATTTTTCTCTTAATGGCACTGTCATCTACAGCGAATAAATAAAGAAGTAAAAAGGTAAAAGGTGATGTATGAAAGGTATTAGATACCAAGTAAAAGGTAAAATATACCAGGTAAAAAGTAAACAATAAATGGTAAGGGTTAAAATAGCTAATTGTATTACACAATATATGAGGCGGATCTCTAATAATGTAATAGTTCATATGTATTTGGCAGAAAGTGATATGAAAGATCTAAGACATAAAATCTCCAAGTTAAAATATAAGTAATGGGTTACAGGTAAAATCTGGCAAACCAAAGGAACAAGACTTTGTAAGACAAACCTATTGTATCTATCCGTTCTAATTGAGCATGATATTTCAACTCCTGTATTTGCGAGTGCAGTGTGTCTTTGCAAAGCGGTCAACAATGTAAGCGCAGTGACCAAGCCACCTGCAAGTTCATGTGGCGAAGTCACTAATAATAATAATAATAATAATAATAATAATAATCATAGAAAATTTGTCGAAAAAGAAGAATTGAAATTTTCAATTTGAAGCTACAAATAAGATATATTAAATAAATAAGCATCATTTTATTAAGATTTGGACTCGTTTTTTAAAACTAATTTTTTTAAAAATTGTGTTGTTTTAAAATTTCTGGGCGGAGTCTATATATACTCATTAACTTGTATAAACTTATTTAAGTCTAGAAGTATAAACTTATTTTATGTACGCTATTATTATATATATATATATATATATATATATATATATATATATATATATATATGTGTGTGTGTGTGTGTGTGTGTGTGCGCGTGCGTGCGTGCGGGCGTGAGTGTGTGCAGGCGTGCGGGCATGAGTGTGTGCGTGCGGGATACCCAATAAACACATAAACACACAGATAAAATCTCGTATATCTATTGGCACAAACATACACAAAACAAAATTACCACCCGTTTTTTTCCCCGCGGAAATTGCTTGTCG